>SMJT01000121.1:243769-358453 GCA_004349715.1 Crucihimalaya himalaica
TTTGTGAACTTTTTTTCGATCTCTTTGGTCGGTTAGCCAAGAATATCATTTTTGGTCTAGGGTGGTTAGCTCTCTGATCACTGCCTCCGATCACAGGTGGTTAGCCTTGGTGTTTCACGCTTAACGTCCAAGGTGGTCAACCGAAGAGTTGCATTGATCCTTTAGTGGATAAGCCGTAACTGATCCGCCGTTTACGAATCGACTCCATGAGCTTCTCGACGCAGCCATACACTTCCCGGCCTTTATTTCATTTCAAGGATCTATCCATAGCCATACAGCCCGCCAACAAGCGTTCGTTCCCGGTCGCCGGAGCATCTCCTACAACGCACGCGCTCATCACGTAATCTCTCAAGGCATCCACCTTCCACCTTACAGGGATGGATCAAAGCAGAAGCTTCACAAAGCACTAAGTCTTCCGCGTGGTTGCAACAATCCATTGGCGGATGAGTGCGAAGAAGCTACGCATGGAAAGAACTTCTGCTTCTGCTCCTCGCCATCTGCACGATCGAATACCAAGAGGACACTTGCTCTTCCACTACTTGAGAGGGTGACCTCAACGCTTCGTGGGCAAGGCAGTGTGTTGGAAGATTGAGACCCGGATTGTTCTGTGGGACAACTCTCACCCGTGAAGAGTTCGCACTAACCCAAGTCACATTCCACGGAAAGCTCTCGATACTAGCCATGAGAGGTGCCAGTTCTGCGACTATTACTAGGCCCAAATTGGAGGGACACAGGCTTATCAACGAATCTGTGACGGGGATCTACTGAGACTTGAGTCAAAGTCCAGAGATACTCGCGTCGCAACTTCGGTCGAGGATGTTGTATCGCTCACGGCCCAATAGGGCTGCGGTTGAAGCTCCGAAAACCAGCTGTCATTCCTTGCGCCAACTATGGATCATGTCCCTCCGAAACTAGTGGAGAAACGCCATGCGTGAAAGTGCGAATGGCAACGATGAGGCACAGTTGACCCTCCTGAACAAGAGTTTGCAGTGATACCAAGGAACAATATAGCAGAGGCTGGCTGCCATGGACCGAAAGAACAAGTCTGGCGTCACAGAATCCAGTGGACGACCTTGTGGGAGTTGTGGAAAAATGCACTTGGGAGAGATGTAAGCTGCTGGGTATGTTTCAGTTGTACGGTAGCAAGGACCACAAGAGCTAATGATGCCCAAAGAGGAGAAAGGTGGTGTTTCACATTGTGTGAAGAAGGAACATTTTGCACCGAACATTCAGTCGAAGTCGTGCAGCAAACCCGGAAAGGGTAAATAGAGGAGCTGCACAGCGCCAAAGAGGCAAGAATACATGCAGCACTGTATGCTATGGCCTGAGGAGTCCAGGTATATGCCACAACGATTCTCGTCGATCACTGTAAGTCTATCACTTACCTAAGTAAATCTTCTGTGTGAAAATTGAGTGTTGCATGTTCCGGAATAGGTTTTTACTATTCTAGATGAATTCGTAGGGACTGTTTCATGGGTGGTGTGGCAACCCATTTATGTTTGATTCCGGAGAACTCATTGCTTTTGAGTCCGAAAATGGTTGGGAAAGTGGTTTCTAAAGGAACCGAGAGCATCTTCGGGTTAGTCAAGGCAGCTGGTGGACAAGTGATGATGACCTATGGAAAGTCAGAACATTTTTGTGGATGATTTGCAGAGTGGAATATGCCAGCAGACTTGGTGATTTGCCAAGTAAAGTCATATATGTGATCCTTGGAATGGACTGGCTTGGAGAGCCACTACAAAAAAACAAGGGATTTAGCGACTACAGATATAGTCGCTAAGTAGTCGCTAATGTAAATTACGACTATTTAGCGACTTAATCCATGTAGTCGTAAATTATTCAGTCGCTAAAATAAGGCGGAATTGGCTAAAACTATATCCAAAATTGAGTTTGAATGCAAAACTAGACCCAAATTGAAACAAATGCAAAACTAGACCTTTGGGGTATGGAATTACATTAACCCCTTATTTGCAAACAAAAAACCAAAACCGCAATTACAGTTCTAACCTTCCGCGCGAAGTAGACTTCTTGAACGAAGTCTGACAGATAGACTTCTTGAACGAAGTCTCACAGTAACTTCGTTCATGACATCCATGAAGTCTGAACCGTAATTAAACCTTAGATTAATTAGGAAATAATAAAAAATATTTTCAATGCAATTTCTTCTAAAGAAAATAAGATATTTAAAATATGAACTTTATAAATTAAATTTCTGAAACTTTCATAAATTTTAAAATTTAAAATTTAAAATTTATGAAAGTTTCAGAAATTTTAAGCATGTAAGGTTGATTATGTTCTAAAATACCATAAACAGTCGCAGACTTCGACCATGAAAGTCTGAACGTAAATTAAATGTGAAAGTTTAATAAAAAAATTAAAAAAAAATATTTCGATCAAAATTTAGAAGATAAATTATTTTAAATCAAATTGAATAGGTTTTTAAAAATTAAAAATTCATAAAACTAAGCACATTTGATGTAAACCATGTGAGGCATATAGGTTAGAGGTTGCCAATGGGTAAGAATCCATGCACTATATCTTTAGAGTGTTAGACTTAGATTGATATGTTTTTGATATAAAATGGCGATCCTTCGTATAGTTGTTAGATTTTGAATATATTATACTATTTTGATGTCAAATGTTAGTATTTGTTAACAAAGAGTGAATTAAACGTTCGAATTTTAGAGTTTAGGGCTTACAGACTTCTCGAGTTTTGGGTGAAGTCTCACGGTAGACTTCGCATGTGAAGTCTGTAAAATTTTGTTATCGTAGACTTCTTTGTAGAAGTCTGATGAAATTCAAATGAATCGAAAATTTTGAAATGTTTCGCGAAAAATTTTGGGGGGAAATTTACATTTTACTAAACAAGATAAAATTGAAATTGCAATAGTTAATCTGGGTAAAAAAATTAAAAAGACTCCATCGCCGGAATCACCAAACGTCGCCGGAAATCTCTAAACGCCGACACTCTTTCTCCTCTTTCGCCGTAAGTAAGTTATCGATATTCTTCCTCTCTGCGGGAAAACCCCAAACTCTAATCCCATCTTTTATTTAATTCGCAGATCTGGGAATTGCAACCGTCTATTCATATCTTCAAAGCTATTTTGTTTCTGTCTTTGCATATGCAAGAGTAGCAGGCGGTCGGTGAAGAGAGCATTGATTCTAGATGACGATGAAGATGAAGATGAAGATGAAGATGAAGATGAAGATCCAGAGGAAGATGAAGATGAAGATCCAGATGAAGATGAAGATCCCGATGAAGATGAAGAAGAATAATCAGATGAAACTCACACTTACTAATCCAGACCCTGAGATGCCAATGCAAAATTTTGTCGACCTGGTGAAGGAGTACGATAATGCATTATCGTACTCCTTCTTCACTAGGTCGACAAAATTTTGCATTGACATCTCAGGGTCTGGGTTAGTAAGTGTGAGTTTCGTCTTCATCTTCTTCTTCATCTTCATCGGGCTCTTCATCTTCATCTTAGACAACAAAACACAATATTTATTTTTAATTTCTTTTGAAATGGATTGGAACTTTATTGCATAGAACATAATCAACTTTAATATTATGAAACTTTCTAAAATTTTAATTTATAAAGTTTATATTTGGGATAATCTTATTTTCTTTAGAAGAAATTGCATTGAGATTATTTTTTATTATTTTCCTAATTTAAATCTATGGTTTAATTACGGTTCATACTTCGACCATGAAGTCTGGAACCGTAATTAAATGTGGAATTTTAATAAAAAAATGATAAAAAATTATTTCAATCAAAATTTTTGAAAGATAAATTATTTTAAATCAGATCGAATAGGTTAAAAAAAATTCATATAACTAAGCCATTTGATGTAAACCATGTGAGGCATATAGGTTAGAAGTTGCCAATGGGTAAGAATCCATGCATATATCTTTAGGGTTAGACTTAGACTGATATGTTTTTGATATAGAATGGCGATCCTTCGTATAGTTGTTAGATTTTGAATATATTATACTATTTGGATGTCAAATGTTAGTATTTGTTAACAAAGAGTAAATTAAACGTTCGAATTTTAGAGTTTAGGGCTTACAGACTTCTCGAGTTTTGGGTGAAGTCTCACGGTACACTTCGCATGTGAAGTCTGTAATATTTTGTTATCGTATTAAACTGTAGTAATAACACACTTACGCGCGAACGGATTTATTACGATATCAATTATGTTAAACTGTAGTAATAACACACTTACGCGCGAACGGATTTATCCTCCATAATTTAAGCACCACGATCACTGCTCCACCCCTCCTGTTCCCAAAGCCATTCCAGAAGTTATAAGTGTGTTCACCGGTTGCCACACACTTTAACATATTGTCCCTATTATGATTAATAAAAGGTGGTTGTAAATTACAATACGGTGAGTTTCGTCATGGTATTATTATTGTTTGGTTTAAACTTACATGGCATCTTTGATGTGAAACACACTTTTTGAAAATGTACGGCCAAGTGGACTCTCTTGAAGGGGGCATGTGTTTCAGAGCATGCCCATAGTATCTACATCATAAGTGTTCTCCTTTAGTTAAATAAAGTTACATGCATATAAATTATGGGTTAAGAAATTTGCATGTATACCTATAGCAACGTTCATTTTGGTTTTGATGTCAGGTATTTGGGTCAAACTTAAAAAATCCAAGTAGTGCTCGTCGTTCAAAGGATCGACTTTTATGATTCCAGTCTTTGTATATTGGGTAGACTGGATTGTAAGTTTGAAATGAGAGTTTGTTGCATGGAACGCTGCCAATCCTGGTTGTACTGCTACATTCTGTATTTTTATGATTTCATCTTCGGCGTTACTCCATCGATTGTTCCCCATTCATCATAAAACAGTTTAGCAATATATCTCGGAGCATGACGTTTGCGCAGAGAAATTCGGTCTGCCACATTGCAAGTATGATCTTTTTTGTACAAGGTAACCCAAAACCTTTTTGGTTCGTTTTTTCCAGCCGCTCTAATCCTCCAATTGCATCCTTTCACACCGCATATGGCTATGAACAACTTTTGTGTAGACTTATGCACTTTGAACGTGAATTTCGACATTATAGCCGTCAACCGCAGCTCGGATACAAGCGCATCCTTTGTAGGAAAACTCGCAGTCGTATAGATACCGTCTGACCATGTCATGTTGGATCTTGGGCCTTCACCAACAAAGCTACCTTCCGCAACAAGACACGTATTATCTTCATCATTATTTTCACTACCATCCTCATCCTCAACTTTCCCATACACAGTATAATCCTCAAAGTATTCTTCTTTAACCTCACCAGCATGAGATTCTTCCGCATCATCATCATCATCATCACCATCGTCGTTGACGTTAACCTCACCACAGATATATCCATATCTTCGTCTTTAAACTCTTCAACATCCTGAAGGTCTTCGTCAACACTTTTACCAGCAACCTCATTCCCACTAGCCATACCAAAACGACTCGAGACGCAAAGGCGTACATCATGCATTTTACATAACTCTACCAAGGACCGCAGTTGTCTATCATTTGAGACATGCATAGGTGGTGTAGAACAATCCATGTCCGTTAGTTGCAACATTGAATTCGGCAACGAGTAAGTTAACTCGACGAAGTCGTTCTTGCCCAGCTCATAGTCTGCTAGTGCCATCTCAATGAGTTCACGGTGTGTACAAGAGTCACTCAAGAAAATCATTCTCCTTCCATTGGGATGATCCACCTCAAAATGCCACTTACAGTCTCTCATCACCCATTCTCCATAGACAGCAGGTACATGAACCATTTTCTGAAAAACATTTGAAATAACACAAAGGCAAACAATTAGTTTGTTTGACAGTAGACTTCAAAGGTGAAGTCTGTTGAAAAATAATTATCAGAAATTCATAAAATCGATTTAAGATAGAATATAAGACATTGAGATGTGAATTTCATACATAACTAATACACATGTTAAAAATTTAAAATCTCGGAAATGCAAATTATATATGATACAAATCCATTTTTAAAAAAGATAGTGCAAGAGACTTCTCGAACGAAGTCTACGCACAGACATCCTCTGTGAATTCTAAATTTATAACCTAAACACTTAATAAGTTAAGAAAAAATATATAAAAATAATTATGCAATTAAAATAGTTCAAAATTCTAAAACATCAAAAGCCATACGTAACACACATGTTAGGACAAGAGAAAAAAAATTACAAATAGGCTAAAATTGCATTTTTACTGAAATTATCATTAGAGACTTCACAGGCGAAGTCTCTTAGTAGACTTCTTCGATGAAGTCTGCTTTGCTATCTGAAGCAGACTTCGCCCGTGAAGTCTAAATTTATAACCTAAACACCTAATAAGTTCATAAAAATATATAAAAATAATTATGCGATTAAAATAGTTCAAATTTCTAAAACATCAAAAACCATACGTAGCACACATGTTAGGACAAGAAAAAAAAACTAATTACAAATAGGCTAAAATTGCATTTTTACTAAAATTATCATTAGACACTTCACAGGCGAAGTCTCTTAGTAGAATTCTTCGATGAAGTCTGCTTTGCTATCTGAAGCAGACTTCGCCCGTGAAATCTGAAGAACGGGTCTAATTTTGTAATTGACCAGCTTTTGACTTTTTGACCAGACTTCACAGGCGAAGTCTGCTACACAAGGAGACTTCGTCAGAGAAATCTATACCAGTTTGGGGTCTAGTTTTGCAATTGACCACAGTTTTGACTTTTTTAGTAGACTTCATCTAGGAAGTCTTTTTGGTAATATACTTCATCTAGGAAGTCTATTACGTAATTAGACTTCCTCGATGAAGTCTTTTTGTCTTCGGAGAATTCTTCGGCGAAGTCTACCCATAAAGTAGGGTATAATTCAGCAATTGACCAGAGTTTGACTTTTACATGAGACTTCGTCTGAGAAGTCTATGTAGAAAAAGGGTTACTTTTGCAATTGACCAAAAAAATTTATTTTTAAATTCCAGAGTTACCGATGGNGAGAACTTCAGACTTCATCGTGGTTCAATCGTGAAGTCTGAGACCCAAAAAGTCAATTGCAAAACTAACCCCCAGTTGACTATTGAGACTTCACCCATGAAGTCTGCCTTCTGGAAAATCGGAGAAAATAAAGCAAAAATTACCAAGATTCGGTTTGAGCTTGTGTTTAGCTTCTTAAACGGCCAAGAACTGATCACGCCAACAATACCTAAGCAACCCAAGCGTTATTATGCTCGAATCTTAGTAAATCGCAAGATATATGGATGGTAAATATTGAAAACGATATTATAGAGTTAAATAGTTGAAATGAGAGAGGAGATCGACAAAAATGGAGCTTTTAACTCAGTTTTAAAGCATTAACATCATTTAATTCGGTTGTTTGAAGCATTGAGAGCTCAATTTTGTTTGGTAAGTGTGGTTGGGAATTATTGAAGACGATGGCATTTTCGTTATTATGTGAGAATCTTTGAGTTATTGTTTTTCAAATCTAGCTACCAGACTTCACAGGAGAAGTCTGCGCTAGGTATTTTTGTGAAAAAAGAAGCTGGGAAGGGTATTTTAAGGCATTTTGAAAAGAAAAGAAAGATGGGTCTAGTTTTGGAATTGACTTCAAATAAGGGTCTAGTTTAGCAAGAAGCCCCTAAAATAAATAGTTGTAACTTTAGTCGCCAATTGACGACTATTTTACGACTACACTTAGTCGTCGTGCAGTAGTCGTAGTGTAGTCGCCAATTTTGCGACTAATATGCGACTAATTTAGCGACTAATATGCAACTACTCGCTGGATTTTGATGTATTCGGATAGAGATAGTCGCTAAATAGTCATAATCGTTAGTGACTATTTAGCGACTATTAGTGATTATTTTTATTTTTAATTATTGAATTACAAAAAATCATTTAAATTATTAAATAAAAAAATGATTTAAATTGATAAACTACATAAATGATTTCAATTAATATATTACAAATATGATTTAAATTAATAAATAACAAAAATGATTTCAATTAATAAATTACAAAAATGAGTTAAATTAATAAATTTTTAAAATGATTTAAATTATTAAAATTGATAATAGAACTAGACAAATTAGTATTAGACTCAGCGCTTCTTTCCTGCCTCAATCTTTCCCTCACCCTTTCACGTGCCGATTTAAGCACATGCTCATCTTCTAATTCCCTCCACATCTGCAAAATTCCAGATGCGTGTGTTAGGCCTCTCACTAACAACGACGTATGAGACTTATGAGACTTCAAGATCTAATTGACTAAGATTTCAAAATTGCGTTTTCTTTTACAAAGAGTAGATTTTGACATTTGAAACAAAGGAAAATTTACAAAGTGTAACATGATGTGTTTTAACAACTTACACGAACACAACATTAGTTCTGGTCACAGTAGAGAGTAGACTAAAACCAAATGAATGTTTTGTTTAGTGTGATAGAGTCTATGCTGATGGCGTGAATAGATGCACAGCCGCAGACCAATAACCAGCCAACTGCAGTTATAATATAGCAACCAGCAATCTTAGTAAAAGCCTGTCTTTTCTCAACAACATTGAGGGGAGTATAAGTATACGAAACCTGAGCCAGAATCTGTCTTTTTCCTTAATAGAGCATCACAAATTTGTTTTTCCTTAACAAAATCCTCATTCTTCCAACGTGAGTGGCCAACTCTCCCTTGGACGAATTCTCGTTCTTGTGAAGTCTCCCTCACTTCACTATTTCTGACAACTTACTTGTCCTTAGCAATTCAGCTTAGGAATTTCTAATTCCTTTCGTGAAACAACAAGTCTCACTTTCAGGACTTCCTTGTCCTTATACTTTTGAGAATTCTAGATTTCCATCTAGACGTTCCACTAGATCACTTCCCAAGTATTCCATCATCTAAAAACTGATTTTTTTACAAATTTTCTTGTTCGCATCAGTTTACTTCCAAAGAAGTATGTTTTCCTACATAACTTCTCGGAGATAAATTTCCTCTAGAACATTACTGTAACACCCGCGATCCTCAATAGGATCGTCGGATGAGACTTAGTCCAAGAAAAGATGTAGGAAAACTCAGACAAGTCTAATAAGAGCTACCATTAGCTCGAAAACCATGAAAAACGAAGGAAACCACGAGATTACGAGCTAACTAGCTGAATGATCAAGCTAAGCAGCTGGAAGTCCGAGCTAAGTAGCTGGACCAGCTGCTGGGATGCTCAGCTCCGATGGTCGAGCTGGAAGGTAGCTGACTGGGCTAGGTCAGCTAATGGACTGTCTAGCTAGTGGGACGGTTGGGGATGAAGGTGGTTGACGCGAATCATCGAACGTGGCAACGGTTATTCAAAGAATTGCCGAAGTAACGCGAATCATCGAACGTGGCAACGGTTTTCGATGTTCATAGCGAATCGGTGCCAAGGAAGGGGCGTGTTTAGGGAAACCGTTAAGTGGCTGTTTCGTCCATCGAACTCTATTAAAGGAAGGTTTCTGTCGCATTTTCAAGACAAAAACATACACCGAAAAACACATAAATAAAACAAAAGTCACAAAATTCGTAGGAAACATCGAGGGAAACGAATTCTTCGAGGAATTTCTCGGATTATTCGCGAAGGTTTGGCAGAACGCCTAGACCAGCAACTACGACAGGAGATGAGTTCACCGTGGCTTTGTGCTTGGTGAAAATAGCCAAACGGCTGGACGGTTTGTCGAGAATTCGACTAGGATCTATGTTCGGATTTGTGGGTTCGAGGGATTATTCATATTTCTGCATATTTATTCGTTGAAAACCATGTTATTCTCGTAATTGTTTAACTTGGTTCAAATATTTATAAAGACCAAGGCTACTGCGTGGCGAGTGTTGGAAACGGAAATGGATCCGCCAATACATCGACCAAATCCTCGTAGATTCCTTCGGATCTAACATTTTTCATCGAACGTAAATAATGGATAGACTTAGCGTGCATGACAAAGAATCTACATGACTTCACTAAGTTAAAAGTGGAAATACTTACGTTCTTTGGGATCTTTCAGGAGAAGGAAATGATCGTGGAAAGGAAAAGGTTTAGGCGCGGATTCATGGCCGGGAAGATGGGTGGTGATGCAAACTGGGTAGTTAGGATCGATGTTAAACTTGTAATAGCTTATAGCAAACTGGGTAGTTAGGATCCTTATCTTTATTAATAAAATCCAGCTTGATTGTTATTTTCTCTAAGTAAACATATTGACTCTAATAAACGAATCTCAGAATAAAACGAACATTGTGTAAGGAAAAGATCTTAAAATTTGGCTAAGTATCCGAAGGCTTTAGTGGATAATGAAAGAAAACCTCCACGGACTTAGTGAATCCGGGAGAGGGTTTTACAATTACCAACTTCCATGTTAATTAATCATACTCCACAGCCTTCCTTGACCGGCACTATCCATCACTAACACAAATCCTTGGACACGGTCTTATCCAAAACTGATTTGATTCTTTCCCGAACCATTTTTCGGCAACTTCTTAAGTTCTTGACAACTTTCCATTTGTCCTTGAGAAATTTTTTCAAACTTAACTCCTTCGGATTCGATGCGTCCACAACATCCTTAGTGGCTCACCACCCATAGTCTTTCCAAGACTTAGCGTGATTCAACACTTATCGAATCTTACCTTTCGATTCCAAACTAAATGGACTTTTTCCTTTGATCCGTTTAACGAACAACTTGGTTCTTGCTCAGCCTTGTTCCTTGGCAACTTCCTTAAGTTCCACCTTTTATGAAAAAAAAAACCTCATTCTCACCAATCCATTTCCTTAGGAAAGCTTTTACAACCGTTCGAAGTTCATTCCCTTTTCCTTAAAGAATTTACAACGCTTTTACGGACTACTCGTCCAAGCCTTCCTTAGAATGTAAGATACCCATCGAAGCAATCTTAACAATAACTTTAATTAAGCGTTCCATTGCTATTAACATTCTCTTTAGAAAATTCACGATTCATCTTGTCTTTAGCCAAATCATTTCTATACTTTACTCTTATCTCCCCTTTGAGTTTTTCATCTTTTGACTAGTCATCATTCATCCATTATGATCCTTGACTAGTACACCTTCCTCAGCCGTTATCCAAAGACTTCCTTACGTCGTTTCCAATGACTTGATCAAGGTGCAAAACCAACGTCATTACACTTAGTCATTTCCAATGACGTTTATCAATCACTCTCGAGGAATGATTAAGTTAGCAACCAAAATCCATACTTAGTCATTTTCCAATGACTTATGTCAATCATTTCCGATGATCGGACTTCGTTGGTTTCTAACTCCAAAAACGTGTACCACTTCCACTCCTGAAACTTAGTATCCGTCCGACATAAGACCACTTTCACTCTCGGGTTTCCTAACCCGGTGACTTTTAACTCAATCCTTCTCGGATTTGGTACCATGGATACGTGCACCAATGCTTGTACTTAGAATTTTACTTGTATCAACATTAGTTTTCCACATCAATTCCCATATTACCACGAATTCTACTTAGCAATTTCCGCTTACCGAATGCCTTCCCATTCTTTTCTTAGGAAGTTTCACCTTAACAATGCTTTTCCTTAGCAATGTTCACTTCCCGAATGCTTTTCCTTAGCATTCATCTTGTCTAATCCTTTAAACTTGTCTTTTTCCTTTCAAGAATTTGTCCTAGAACCATTAACGCCCTTTCCTTGAGCTAACTGCATTCTGTCCAAGAACCAACTCCGCTCTGATACCAAATTGAAACATCCCAACCCGGTACCATGTAGCGGATCAACTCTCGGCCATAAAATCGGAGAGTAACACTTACACGGAAGTACCATTGTTTTAAACTTTCTCTTGACATTTCTCATCAAGTAAACATTCATCTTTGATAATTAACTAACTTTAACCATTACCTTCATCATACCTTAGCCAACCTTAGGATTCTGTTCACTTGTCCACGTACATCCACATGAATTCATGTAGCCGTCCACGTACGTCCACAGAAATCCTGGCAGTCGTCCACGTACAGCTCCAATTTCTTCGAGCTCCCATCGTTAGCTCCTGAACAAACCATCCTTGGACCAGTTACCTTCGTGTCATCCAACACAATCCCCCTTTGTACTTAGTTATTCAACCAACCACCCCACATTACCAAGCACAAAGAGAGAGATATTCGGAGTTAGCACCGCACCGAACATCAACCGTGTTCTTCACTCCTATGAAGCCCACCGTTGCCACCCTTGCCTTTGACACCGAATATTCGATCCTCTGTGGGATCCACTGTACCCTTACTTGATCATCACGTCACAACTCGATCACGATCACCATCTGCAAATTCTGTGAACCGTCATCGAAGATTCCTTGTTTTCCATGACAATCTTCACATGTTCCTCGACAGATCTCGACGATCTTGCCTTTTTCCTTGATGACATCGACGTCCCTTTGTTTCCACGTCAGATCTCGTCGACTTCACGACAGATTTACACGTTCCTCGAACCGTTGTGACAGATCTTGTCGATTCCACGACAGATCTACACTTATCCACGACCACTGCATCAGATCTTTAGTTTTCCTCGAAGATCCACGGTTTCTCTCGACGGAAACTCGTAATCCTCGATGCTCCTTCATGGATCCTCGATCCCGAAGTGTAAGTCTCTCACGTTTCTCGATCACGAACCTTAATCACTTGTAGATTCTCACCCATATTTGATGATCGAACATAAATATTCGATTACACTCGACAGCCGTTGCCTTTTCTCGATAAATCCCTAACTGTTTCTCGATAATCCATGGTGATTATCGACGATCTCTTCAACTTTCTCGACAATCATTTACTTAGGAATTTTCTTTCGAGTTTTCTTCCTCATCTTCTTGTGTGACTAGGGTTTTTCGTGTCCTCCTCTCTAAAACAACGAATCGCCCTTTTTATATCATTAGGATTTCACATAAAACCCTAATAATACACTTAATCACCAAACCTTCGTTGGGCCTAACCATTGGGCCCAATCTTGACCCTAGATCCACGAGTCCAGGACGCTGGTCCATCGATCCACGACGCTGGCCCAGGAATCCTCGATGTCAGCCCGAGAGTCCACGACGCCGGCCCAAGAATCTTCAAAGATTTTCGATTCCATCCGAAGATTCCTTATCTTTTTCGGATATTATACACTTTGTCCGTATCCTATCCGTTTTTGTTTGAAGATTTTCCATTTTTGTCTGAACATTCCATATATGTCCAAACCAATCTTGTCCGAACGTGACTCCCTTTACCAATCACGCGGATTTATCGGAAATGAACTTCCAGACTAGTTTTTCATCGAACATATGGATTTCCTTCGACCATTCTTCGCATTTCAATACCGATCCTTGGACCATCCTCGTTGGTCCTTGATGCAAATCTCGGATTCCACCTCGTCAAGACTCACGTATTTTAAAACCCAAAACGATGGCGGAAGCGTTGAAGGTGGTGGTGAACGATAGTGATGTTGATTCCACAACATCGAAGGTTAGAGAATACAATCCAAGGGCTATTTGAAACAGCTAAGTCATTTTTCTCAAATTTCCCTTAGGCATTTTCGACAATTTTCAAGTTTTTCTTAACTTTCTCAGCGTTCGTTCTTTAAGTGCGATAGAAGCATGCATAACTGAATTTTATTAGGTTTCCAAAAGAGGTTATAGCACAATGATAAGTTCGCTAATAAGCTATTACATTGTTTAACACTAGACCAAATTTATTCGAACATAAACTACCCAAAAATCATCATAAATCCACCATCCTTCCCTTCCGTGCCTTAGTCCTAACGAGCTGGTTCAGCAACAATTATTATTATCTTGACCTGCATCCAAAAGGAGGCGTAAGCAACGAATTGCTTAGTGGAGCGGTCCCCGTCTCACCAGGCCATAGTCATAAAATTACAATCAACACTTCGATTCACAATATCAATAATGCATGTAAGTTTCTCTCATATTTCAATTCTTTAAGTGATAATCTGAACTTTGCCAATTATCCACAAAACAATAACGCGCGTCTTACATATTAACCATGACAAGCAAACATGCACAAACATCAAGACAAGGAATCTAATGCAAGAAAATAACCCTAGACTTAGCCACGGTCACGCACTCACCTGGATTTACAAACTTAGGTTTTCTGACACCTCTTGATGCTGAATCCTCGACAGATCTACAGTTCACTCAAAGACCTACAGTTTTTCCTCGACAAAAACGCTCGATCTCCCACGATAAACAAGTAACATCGATCAGATCACTTTTCCCTCGATGATACTTAACATTTTATCGATAAACACAATGTCGATATTGAATCTTACCCGAAAACTCGACAATCATCCACAGATATCTGATACCGGATGTAAGTTTCTCGACAATTTTCCACAATCTGTCGACGTACCTCGACATAAACATTCATTAATGGTTAGATCATCGTTTCCTTCGATGATACTAAAGAGGAATATTGATAACACTTAGTAATCGATACTTACCCAATTTTCCACGATAGATCCTCGCTAAAACAAGTCAATCCTCGATCACGAATGATGGATCCTCATAGATCTACGAAGATCGGCCGCAGAAACTTGACAGAATCACACTTAGGTTCTTTCGGAGTTCTTAAGTGTTTGATTAGGGTTTTTGGTGATCACGTCTACTTATAACACTTAGGGTTACGATTATTTACCCTAATAATCACCCTAATCACTGAACCATGGTTGGGCCTAACCATTGGGTCCAAACTCGACACTTGGTCCACGATTCCACGAATTGATCTAACAATCCACGACGCTAGCCCGTGAATTTTTGACATCGGCCCATGAGTCCACGATGCTGGCCCAGGAATCCTCGACGAATTTTGATTCCATCCGAAGATTCCATATCTTTTTCAAATATTATCCATTTTATCCTTATCTTGTCCATTTCCGTCTGAACATTTCCATTTCTGTCCGAATTAGTCTTGTCCGAACGTGACTCCCTCAACCAACCACGTGGATTTCTTGGAATTCTATTTCCGGACTTAGTTTTCCTCAATAATTCTTGATGATCTTCGACGTTCCTCGACGGAATTGTCGGATATGGGTGTTACAGCTCTCCCCCACTTTGAATAGATTCGTCCTCGAATCTAAGCTTTCCTCTTAATCACAATCTGCTTGTCAAACCACTTTCGGAAGTTCACTTTCATCACTTCTTCCGGTTCCCAAGTTGTTTCGTCTTGTCCATCACAGTCCCAAACAACTTGTATCAGCTTGACCTTTTTCCTTCGGTCCGTCCTTAGTTTTGTTCCAATAACCCGAACCGGTCTCCCAACAATTGTCATATTTTCTTGCAAATCCGGCGGAGGCTCGGATAGGACATTTTCACGGTGTGTTACGCATTTCCTTAGCATAGACACGTGGAAAACTTTGTGAATAGCTTTCAACTCTTGTGGATATTTCAACCTATAAGCCACTGGACCGATCCTTTCCATGATCTGAAATGGTCCCATGTACCTCGGACTTAACTTTGTGTTAAACGCTGCGCGATCCTTACCCTTGTAAGTGACCGTCTTGAGATAAACCATATCTCCAACTTGGAATTCCAATTCCCTTCGACGCTTGTCTGCAAAACTCCTTTGTCGATCATGAGCTTCTTTCATCTTGATCTTTAAGACTTTGATTCTTTCCGTTGTTTCATCCACAAAGTCTCGACCATAAACACTTTGCTCCCCCACTTGTGTCCAACATAGGGGCGTTCGGTAAGGTCGTCCATACAATGCCTCAAAGGGTGACATCCCAATGCTTGCTTGATAACTATTGTTATAAGCGAATTCAGCTAAGGATAAGTGTTCTTCCCACTAACCACCCCAATCCAACACACTTGCTCTCAACAAATCCTCAAGTGTTTGAATTGTTCGTTCG
This sequence comes from Crucihimalaya himalaica, assembly GCA_004349715.1. Taxonomy (NCBI): domain Eukaryota; kingdom Viridiplantae; phylum Streptophyta; class Magnoliopsida; order Brassicales; family Brassicaceae; genus Crucihimalaya; species Crucihimalaya himalaica. The sequence goes on from SMJT01000121.1 coordinate 259,623, forward strand.
GACTTTCCATCCGTCTGCGGATGATAAGCTGTACTCATGTGGACTTTTGTCCCGAACCTTTTCTGCAGCGCTGTCCAAAACGCTGAAGTAAACTTTGAATCTCGATCCGACACTATGCTCGTCGGCACCCCATGTAACCGAACAATTTCTTTCACATACAACTCTGCGAGTTTCTCCGCATTATCCTTCCTATTCACCACAAGGAAGTGTGCTGACTTGGTCAGTCTATCCACGACGACCCAAATCGCATCTTTCTTATCACACATTGGCGATCCCGTGATAAAATCCATAGTTATCATGTCCCACTTCCATTCGGGAATCGGTAAACTCCGTAGGAATCCTGCTAGATTCTGATGTTCAACCTTAACCAAATTACATGTCTGACATGCAGCCACCCACTTAGGAACGTCGGTTTTCATACCTTTCTAATGGTAATACTGCTTCAAGTCTTGATACATTTTCGTGGATCCCGGATGTATCGCAAACTTGGACTGATGTGCTTCCTTAAGAATTTCATCACGAAGATTTTGATCCTTCAGAAGACACAGTCGACCATTCACGAAAATGGTTCCGCTGTTCGAAATTTGACACTCGGTCTGATCATTCTTCGACCATTTGATAAGATCCTCGTCCTTTTCTTGTGCCAACCGAACACAGCTTAGCAAATCAGCTTGGTCCGCAGCACCTAAGCCCAACGGTTCCAACTCGTCGGACAAAGCTGCTAAACGCATGTCTCTGACCATGTTTACCAAGACTTCTATGTCCTTTTCGGCGTCCACGGCCGTTCTCTTTCGACTTAGTGCATCCGCAACTAAGTTTGCTTTACCCAGATGGTAAGCAATCTCAAGATCATAGTCTGCGACTAACTCCATCTAGCACCTTTGCCGTAAGTTCAACTCCGGCTGAGGGAAGATATACTTTAAACTCTTATGATCTGTGAAGATCTGAACTTTCCCACCATAGAGGTAAGAACGCCAAATCCTTAACGCGAACACTACTACTGCCATCTCAAGATCATAGGTAGGGTAATTTCCTTCATGTTTCTTTAGTTGCCTCGATGTATAAGCAATCACTTTCCCTTGCTGCATCAACACACAACCCAAACTCATCCTTGATGCGTATGTGTATACCACAAAAGGTATATTCGGCTCCGGTAAAGCCAAGACCGGAGTACTCGTAAGCATTTCCTTAAGCTTAGAGAAACTGTTTTAACAATCTTCTGTCCACAAAAACGAAGTGTCTTTCCCCGTAAGTCGAGTCATTGGCTGGGCCATACTCGCAAGTCCCTTGACAAACCGATGATAGTATCTAGCCAATCCGAGAAAACTTCTTATTTCCGAAGCATTCCTTGGCTTCGGCCAATCCTTGATTGATTTAATCTTTTCCGGATCAATGGACACTCCTTTGTCCGAGACCACATGGCCTAAAAATCCGATTTACCTTTGCCAAAAACTACACTTGCTAAGCTTGGCGAACGACTTATGCTCCCTTAGTTTACTCAGCACTTTCCCTAAGTGAACCGCGTGAGCCTCCGTGTTCTTTGAGTAAACCATGAATACATTGTTCATGAGTTTCATGAATGCTGCAAGAGCATTCGTCAGCCCGAACGGCATGACAACAAACTCGTAGTGTCCGTACCTTGATAAACCAACATCCCTTTTGGTGTCTCGAAGTTCACTCTTCCTCGATGACAATCCAGATGTACCTTGTGCTCTCCAAGCCAATCATTCCAAGGATCACATCATATGACTTTACTTGGCAAATTACCAAGTCTGCTAGCATATCCACTCCGCAAATCATCACGGAAACGTTCCAGACCTTTCTATAGGTCATCATTACTTGCCCACCGGCTGCCTTGACTAATCCGAAGACACTCTCGGGTTCCTTTTTGATGCAAACCTCGGATTCCACCTCGGCATGACTCACAAATTTCAAAACCCAAAACATTGGCGGAAGCATTGAACATGGTGGTGAATGATAGTGATGTTGATACCACAACACCGAGGTCCACAACACCGAGGTCCACAACACCGAGGGTTAGAGAATTCAATCCAAGGGCTCTTCCTCGCGAGGATTGGAGACTCTACACGAAAACCAAGAGTTTGATTCCACAAACTACCTAGAACTCGCAAAAACGTTGATTTGGTTCAAAGACTTTGAAGCAAAAACAAACTTAATTTCTTATTGATGAAAGCATTCGGTGATTGTGAAATGAAACAATGAAGGAGCTTATATAGGCTCAAAACTAAGAAGACCTCCAACGGTCAGAAAAATACAAGAAAGGAAACAAAAGTTTCGACAATGAAGAAGGACGCGTTCGAGGATTCCTAGCCGTTGGGACACGATTCTTCAGTGATTGTTGTGGAAGGATCTCGAACATCTTCAAGGAATGGACATCCATGAGCATTTCTTCGAGATGGAGGGCCTGGATCAAAGGATGAATGTGCGCTTCTAGAAATAATGTCAAAAAAGGAAAGTTTTCCTTTTGTCGTTTCCACGTAGAATTCGAGATTGGCTGCTGTTTTGGGTACTTCAAAATGTCGTGTAGTCTTGGATTGATGTACGAAAAATGAGAGGAAGTCTTTAGACTTATCGAGTGGATCTTCGGTTTGTCTCCGAGGGTGTTCGTTGTCGGGACGGTCCATCTCGAGGGTGCGTCGAAGATCTCTGAAATCATGTTGTGGATTGTGAAGTTTTGCTCGATGGAACCTCATATCTTGAGGTCTTGGACGGTGAATCTTCAAGGGTTTCTCCAAAGAACGGCTGGTTTCATCGGTGGTCAGCTCCGGGTGGATTCTAGTCTGCGGGTGGGTGCTCTTCGTCGTCGGGTGGCTTGGATCGTTCTTCTTCCAAAGTACCTCGATGGATCGTCTGGAAATGGTCACTTTATCGAGGATTCTTCAAGGTGGCATGGGGAAAATCTTCTTCTGGTTGCCGGTTCTGAAGGTTGCCTCGTATGCTCGTGGCCGGTACGTGGATTCCTCATGGTTCTGCGTGGGGCACCGTGAGGATAGGAGTCGATCTTACATCATCCCCTCCCTCTTGAAAAGGTTTCGACCACGAAACTATTTTTTCTGCACCAAGAGAAAGCAAGTTAGATCTCATGCGGTTTTGTGATTCTAAGGCCTTACCTTCGGAAAAATCTTCGATTTGTCGCGAATGGGAAGATCCGGTGGTACAGCTTGGATCATCATGGAGTGGTAAGCTCCTCTAGCTGTAGTCAGCTCCAGAGTAGGAACTAAGGAGAAATATCGATAACACTTAGTAATCGACACTTACCCAATTTTCCACGACAGATCCTCGCTAAAACAGATCCTCGATCGCGAATGAAGAGCCTTCACAGTTTTCAACGATCGGCAGCAGAACTTTGAAAGAATCACACTTAGTTCTTTCGGGGTTCTTAAGTGTTTGATTAGGGTTTCGGTGATCACGTCTATTTATAACACTTAGGGTTGCGATTATTTACATTAATAATTACCCAAAACACCGAATAATGGCTGGGCCTAACCATTGAGCCCAACTTGACAATTAGTCCACGATTCCACGAATCGATTTAATAATCCACGTCGCTGTCCCGTGAATTCTCGACACCGGCCCACGAGTCCACGATGCCGGCCCAGGAATCCTCGATGAATTATCCTTATCTTTTTCGGAGATTATCCATATCTTATCCATTTCTGTCCAAACATTTTCATTTTGTCCGAACCAACCTTGTCCGAACGTGACTCCCTCGAACAATCACGCAGATTCCTCGGGATTCTATGTCCGGACTTAGTTTTTCCTCGACTATTCAGATCATTCCTCGACCAATCTCACTTTTCCTTGATGATCCTTGGATTGTCCTCAATGATCCTCGACGTTCCTCGATGGAATCGTCGGATACAGGTGTTACAGCTCTCCCCCACTTAGAATAGATTCGTCCTCGTATCTAAGCTTTCCTCTTAGTCACAATCTTCTTTTCAAACCACTTTCGTAATTTTACTTTCATTATTTCTTCCGGTTCCCAAGTTGTTTCCTCTTGTCCATCACAGTCCCAAACAACTTGTATCAACTTTACCTTTTTCGTTCGTTCTGTCCTTAGCTTTGTTCCAATAACTCGAATTGGTCTCCCAACAATTGTCATATTTTCTTGCAAATCTGGCGGAGGCTCGAATATGACATTTTCACGGTGTGTTACGCATTTCCTTAGCATAGACACGCGGAAAACTTTGTGAAAAGCTTTCATTTCTTCTGGCAATTCCAACCTATAGGCCACTGGACCGATCCTTTCCAGAATCCGAAATGGTCCCATATACCTCGGACTTAACTTTGTGTTCAATGTTGCGCGATCCTTACCCTCGTAAGTGACCGTCTTGAGATAAACCATATCTCCCACTTGGAATTCCAATTCCCTTCGACGCTTGTCCGCATAACTCTTTTGTCGATCCTGAGCTTCTTTCATTTTGATCTTTAAGACTTTGATTCTTTCTGTTGTTTCATCCACAAAGTCTCGACCATAAACACTTCGCTCCCCCACTTGTGTCCAACAAAGGGGCGTTCGACAAGGTCGTCCATACAATGCCTCAAAGAGTGACATCCCAATGCTTGCATGATAACTATTGTTATAAGCGAATTCTGCTAAGGATAAGTATTCTTCCCACTTACCACCCCAATCCAACACACTTGCTCGCAACAAATCCTCAAGTGTTTGAATTGTTCGTTCGGGCTGTCCATCCGTCTGTGGATGATAAGCTGTACTCATGTGGACTTTTTTCCCGAACATTTTCTGTAGCGCCCTCCAAAACGCTGAAGTAAACTTTGAATCTCGATCTGACACGATGCTCGCCGGTACACCATGTAGCCGGATGATCTCTTTCACATACAACTCCGCGAGTTTCTCTACATTATCCTTCCTATTCACCGCAAAGAACTGTGCTGACTTGGTCAGTCTATCCACGACGACCCAAATCACATCTTTCTTATCACACAGTGGTAATCCCGTGATAAATCCATAGTTATCATGTCCCACTTCCATTCGGGAATCGGTAAACTTCGAAGCAATCCTGCTGGATTCCGATGTTCCGCCTTAACCAGATTACACAACTGACAAGAAGCCACCCACTTACCAATATCGGTTTTCATACCTTTCTAATGGTAATACCGCTTCAAATCTCGATCCATTTTCGTGGATCCCGGATGTATCGAAAACTTGGACTGTACGCTTCCTTAAGAATCTCATCACGAAGATTTTGATCCTTTGGAACACACACTTGACCATTCACCAAGATGGTTTCATTGTTCGAAATCTGACACTCGGTCTTATCATTCTCCGACCATTTGGTAAGTTCCTCGTCCGTTTCTTGTTCCAACCGAACACGACTTAGCAAATTAGCTTGGTCCGCAGCACCTAAGCCCAATGGTTCCAATTCATCAGAAAAAGCTGCTAAACGCAAGTCTCCGACCATGTTTACCAAGACATCTATGTCTTTCTCGACGTCCACACCCGTCCTCTTTTGACTTAGTGCATCTGCCACTAAGTTTGCTTTACCCGGATGGTAAGCAATCTCCATATCATAGTCCGCGAATAACTCCATCCAACGTCTTTGCCGTATGTTCAACTCCGGCTGAGTGAAGATATACTTCAAACTCTTATGATCCGTGAAGATCTGAACTTTCCCACCATTGAGGTAAGAACTCCAAATCTTTAAAGCTAACACTACTTCCGCCATTTCAAGATCGTGGGTAGGGTATTTTCCTTTGTGTTTCCTTAGTTGCCTCGATGCATAAGCAATCACCTTCTCTTGCTGCATCAACACGTAACCCAATCCCATCCTAGATGTGTCTGTGTAAACCACAAAAGGTATATTCGGTTCCGGCAAAGCCAACACCAGAGTACTCGTAAGCATTTCCTTAAGTTTCGAGAAACTGTTTTCACAATCTTCTGTCCACACAAACGGAGTGTCTTTCCCCTTAAGTCGAGTCTTTGGCTGAGCCATACTCGCAAATCCCTTGACAAACCGACGATAGTATCCAGCCAATCTGAGAAAACTCCTTATTTCCGAAGCATTCCTTGGCTTCGGCCAATGCTTGATTGACTTAATCTTTTCCGGATCAACGGACACTCCTTTGTCCGAGACCACATGGCCTAAGAATCCGATCTGCCTTTGCCAAAAGCTATACTTACTAAGCTTGGTGAACAACTTATGCTCCCTTAGTTTACTCAGCACTTTTCCTAAGTGAACCACGTGATCCTCCGTGTTCTTTGAGTAAACTAGGATGTCATCTATGAAGATGATCACGAACTCGTCCAAGTATTCCCTGAATACATTGTTCACGAGTTTCATGAATGCTGCAGGAGCATTCGTCAGCCCGAACGACAAAACAACAAACTCGTAGTGCCCATACCTTGTCCAAAAAGCCGTCTTTCGGATATCCAATTCTTCTATCGGAATCTGATGGTAACCTGAGGCCAAATCCACCTTTGAGAAACAAGTAGCACCTTCGAGTTGGTCCAACAACTCGTCAATCCTTGGAAGAGGATACTTGTTCTTTACCATCACTTGGTTTAATCCGCGGTAATCGATGCAAAGTCGAAAGCTTTCATCTTTCTTCTTCACAAAGAGAACCGGTGCACCCCATGGTGAACTACTCGACCTTACAAAACCTTTCTCCATCAGCTCACTTAGCTGCTTTTTCAACTCGGCCATTTCTACCGGTGCCATCCGATATGGAGCTTTCGAGATTGGAGCCGTACCAGGCTCAAGCTCAATAGTAAACGGATCCGAACGTGATGGTGGTAATCCACTTAAAGCACCAAAAACGTCCTCATATTCCCGCACCACTGAAATATTTTCAAGTATCACTTCTGACCCAACTTCCTTTGTTGTGATCGTGGCTATGTATGCCTCATAGCCCTTTGCCATCATCTGCTCCGCTTGAATTGCCAAAACAATCAAGCTCCCGGGCGTTGGCCTAATTCCTTGATAAACCAACATCCCTTTTGGCGTTTCAAAGTTCACCCTTCCTCAGTGACAATCCAGATGTGCCTTGTGCTCTCCAAGCCAGTCTGCTGGCATATCCATCACAAAAACGTTTCTGACCTTACCATAGGTCATCATCACTTGTCCACCACCTGCCTTGACTAATCCGAAGACACTCTCGGGTTCCTTTTGGAAACCACCTTTCCCAACCATATCCGGACTCACAAAACAATGAGTCGCTCCGGAATCAAACATAACATGGGTTGCCACACCACCCATGAAAGTAGTCCCTACGAATTCACCTAGAACCGTAAAAACAATGAACACTCTCATCCTCAAGTTCACATCAAGCATACTTCTTGAGACTGTTGAACTCAACCTCATATTCCCTCACAGTTTTGGTACCTTGACGCAAGTCTAGAAAGGCACCCTCAAGCCTATCCAAAGCTTCCGGTGGAAAGTACTTAGTGCGGAACTCTTCACGGAAAGTTTCCCACGAACAATCCGGGTCCCTCAATCTTCCACACACTCCTTCCCACCAAGTGTGAGCGTCACCCTCCAAGTAGTGGACAATAATGTCCTTCTTGTACTCATTCGGACATCGAACAGAAGCAAAGTTTCTTTCCATCCTACTTCTCCACTCATCCGCCTCAATGGGTTTTGCACCACCAGAGAAGTACTTAGTACCAAGCTTCTGCATCTGATCCATCACCTTAAGGTAAGGTGGGATCCTTGGCAACATCACGTCATCCTCCACGTTCACCACTGGTGGTCCATTCACCACTTAAGGATTCACCACAGGAGGCACATTTACCACTGGCGGTTCCATCGCCGGCGGTGGTACCATCGGAGCAGGCGCAACAGCTCCCAACCTTGCCAAAATCTGTGCCAGCATACCCATCACTTGGCCAAAATCCTCTGGAGCAGCAGCAGCATAGGGGTTACCCAACCTAGCAGCAACACCACCAGCCGCAGCACCAGCAGCAGCTTCCACACCAGCAGCATTAGCCACATTTTCAAATGCACCAGCAGCCGCATTCTCAACTTGTTCAGGGTTCGTGTTCCTTTCTGAACCAACACAAACCCTGAACAGAGTTTTCATCTGTCACATCCCTTCTCAAAACCATTCTTCGGCTACCTTTTGCCATCTGCAATTACCGAACCGTTACTAAGTTAGTTTTCCACACTAACTTAGTTTCATAAACCAGATTTACTGTGAGATTTTGGCATTGGAAGGATGGATTTAACCCAATAACCCAGCTATGCTTAACTGTCCTAGAACCGAACACGCTCTGATACCAAATTGAAACACCCTTAGTCATTTTTCTCAAATTTCCCTTAGGCGTTTTCGATAATTTCAAGTTTTCCTAAACTTTCTCAACATCCGTTCTTTAAGTGCGATAGAAGCATGCATAACTGAATTTTATTAGGTTTCCAAAAGAGGTTCTAGCACAATGATAAGTTCGCTAATAAGCTATTACATTGTTTAACACTAGACCAAATTTATTCGAAGATAATCTACCCAAAAATCATCATAAATCCACCATCCTTCCCTCCGTGCCTTAGTCCTCATGAGCTTGTTCAACAACAATCATCATGAACTTGACCTGCATCCAAAAAGGAGGCGTAAGCAATGAATTGCTTAGTGGAGCGGTCGTCCCATCTCACCAGGCCATAGTCATAGAATTACAATCCACATTACGATTCACATAGTCAAAAATGCAAATCATTCACTCTCATATTCATCAATTTGTCTAGTGATTGTACGATCAGCCATACTAAATCAACAAGACTATAATGCGCGTCTTATATATTTCACCATGACAAGCAACATGCACAAACATGCAATTATTGATAAACACGAAGTCGATATCGAATCTTACCCGAAAACTCGACAATCGTCCACTGATTTCTGTTGCCGATTTCATCTTTCTCGACAATCCTTCACAGTCTGTCGCCGTACCTCGACACAAACATTCGGTAAAGGTTAGATCATCGTTTCCTTCGATGAAACTAAGGAGAAATATCGATAACACTTAGTAATCGACACTTACCCAATTTTCCACGACAGATCCTCGCTAAAACACGTCAATCCTCAATCGTGAATGAAGAACCTTTACTGTTTTTGACGATCGGCAGCAGAACTTTGAGAGAATCACACTTAGTTCTTTCGGAGTTCTTAAGTGTTTGATTAGGGTTTCGGTGATCACATCTATTTATAACACTTAGGGTTGCGATTATTTACCCTAATAATCACCCTAAACACCGAATAATGGCTAGGCCTAACCATTGTGCCCAACTTGACACTTAGTCCAAGATTCCACGAATTGATTTAATAATCAACGTCGTTGGCCCGTGAATTCTCGACATCGGCCCATGAGTCCACGATGCCGGCCCAGGAATCCTCGACGAATTTTTGATTCCATCTGAAGATTCCTCATCTTTTTCGGAGATTATCTATATCTTATCCATTTCTGTCCGAACATTTCCATGTTGTTCGAACTAAACTTGTCCGAACGTGACTCCCTCGAACAATGACGCGGATTCCTCGGGATTCTATGTCTGGACTTAGTCTTTCCTCGACTATTCGGATCATTCCTCGACCAATCTCACTTTTCAACGATGATCCCCGGATTTTCCTCGATGATCCTCAACGTTCCTTGATGGAATCGTTGGATACGGGTGTTACACTCTTCCTCGCGAGGATTGGAGTCTCTACACGAAAACCAAGAGTTTGATTCCACAAACTACCTAGAACTCGCAAAAACGTTGATTTGGTGCAAAGACTTTGAAGCAAAAAAAAACTTGATTTCTTATTGATAAAAGCGTACTGAATTGAGATGTAAACAATGAGGGAGATTATATGCTCAAAACTAAGAAGACCTCCAACGGTCAAAAAATACAAGAAAGGAAACAAAAATATTTAAAAATGAAGAAGGATGCGTTCGAGAATTTCTAGCCGTTGGGACGCGATTCTTCACTGATTGTCGTGGAAGATTCTCGAATATCTTCAAGGAATGGACGTCTGGGATCATTTCTTCGAGATAGAGGTCCTAGATCGAAAGATGGATGTGCGCTTCTAGAAATAATATCAAAAAAGGAAAGTTTTCCCTTTGTCGTTTCCACGTGGAATTCGAGATTGGCTGCTGTTTTGGGCACTTCAAAATGTTTGTAGTCTTGGATTGATGTACGAAAAATGGCAGGAAGTCTTCAGACTTATCGGGTGTATTTCAGTTTGTCTCCGAGGATGTTCGTTGCCGGGATGGTCCGTCTCGAGGGTGCGTCGAAGATCTCTTAAATCATGTCGTGGATTGTGAAGTTTTGCTCGATGGAACCTCATATCTTGAGGTCTTGGACAGTGAATCTTCAAGGGTTTCTCTAGAGAACGGTTGGTTTCATCGGTGGTCAGCTCTGGGTGGATCCTAGTGTCCGCGGGTGGGTGCTCTTTGTCGTCGGGTGGCTTGGATTGTTCTTCTTCCAAAGTACCTCGATGGATCTTCTGGAAATGGTCACTTTGTTGAGGATTCTTCAGGGTGGCACGGGGAAAATATTCTTCTGGTCACCGGTTCTGAAGGTTGCCTCGTATGCTCGTGGCTGGTACGTGGATTCCTCGTGGTTCTGCGTGGGGCACCGTGAGGATAGAAGTCAATCTTACATCAGTATCTTATCCATTTCCGTCCGAACATTGCCATTTATGTCCGAACTAGTCTTGTCCGAACGTGACTCCCTCAACCAATCATGCTGATTTCTTGAAATTCTATGTTTGGACTTAGTTTTCCTCGATGGTTCTCGATGATCCTCTACGTTCCTCGTTGGAATTTTTGGATATGGGTGTTACACTATTCCTCACAAGGATTGGAGACTCTACACAAAAACCAAGTGGTTTGACTCCACAAACTACCTAGAACTTGCAAAAACAATGATTTTGTTCAAAGACTTTGAAGCAAAGCAAACTGAATATCTTAGATTGATAAAAGCGTTGTTGAAAAAGGAGAACAATGAGTGAGCTTATATAGGCTCGAACAAAGAAGGACCTCCAACGGTCAGAAATAATGAGAAAAGGAAACAAAGAAATCGAAATAAAGAAGAGAGTGTTTTCGAAGATTTGTAGAATCCTTACCGCCGAGGAAATGGCTGAGGAATCGTCGACCCGGAAGTGAATCGTCGGTAAAATCCTTACCGTCGAGAAAAATGTCCTAGGAATCGTCGATCAGTACGTGGATCGTCGGTAAAATCGATACCGCCGTGGAAAATGTCCGTGGAATGGATGTAAGATCGACTCATATCCTCATGGTACCGCACGCAGATCCACGAGTTCCACATACCGGACACGGCCGTACGAAGCAACTTTCAGAACATGCGACCAGAAGAAAAATTCTGTAACATCCCCGATCCGCGTTAGGATCGGAGGAAGGGGCCGTGATCGAGGACAAAGTAAGATTTGTTGGAGGAAACTCGACACAAGGTTCGTAAACACAAGTTAAGTCAAGAAGATAATGACTTAGCCAAATTCCTCGAAAGAAGTTAAGGAATGGTCGGGGAAAAAGAAAGGATGTTCGAGGAACATCGATTACAGCTCGTGGGAAGTTGCGGATAGCTCGGGGGGAACTACGGTGAACTCAGAGTAGCTACCGTGAACTGAATCGAAGCTAGGTCAGCTGGAGCTCAGCTCAACCAGCTAGAGCTCAGCTCAACTAGCTGGAGCTCAGCTCAACCAGCTGGAGCTAAGCTCGGATAGATAACCCTAGCTCGACCAGTTAGTGAGGTAGTTGGGCGGTTGGTTGTTTGACCGAGCGGTTGGGCGGTTGATTGTTGACCGGGTGGTTAGGATAGCGAAAGGGTGCTTGTCATGAAGTTGTGCCTTTTCGCCACAAAAACGGTTCCAGCCCAAAAACTATATAAGGACATCAAATTCCTTCGTTGTTCGGCATCACAAAAACACGAGAAAAATCTCACAAAAATTCCTAACTTCTACGAACGGGAATAAACACATAAGAAAAGAGAATCTTCGAGAGAAAACGAGAGAATAACCTACGTGGGGAAGAATCTTCGAGAATGGAAGTGTATACTTCACGGGAACTCTAAATTACCACGGAGCCGACTACGAGGGCGGCAAAGGTGGGTTCTTACGCGGTGTCCGAGGATTGGATACATGAACTTGCGGTGTTAATCCGTAGATGTTCGACTGTTCCACCAAGGAAACGTAGCGGTTAAGCGACTTGTATCTCTTGTTCGAAATTCTTAATTCTCTTTGTTGTTTAGAGAATATCTATGGGGAAAACAAGAGGGTTTGCCGTGTTTTGCATGATCATGTAGAATCGTTCATTCGATCATCTGCATTGTTCAACTCGTGATGATTCTCGAGATACTTATACTCGTTGGTTTCAGGAAAAGGTGGCGACCGTGGAAAGGATCGCAATTAGGCGCCCAAACGATGTTGCCGAGAAGGGAGTGTGGTGTGTTAGACTGGATTATGGGGATCATATTATACTTGTATTAGCCTATAGTGCAAACTCTCACAAGTGTATTGAATCCTTGATGAAATAATAATAAAAGTCCACTTTATGTTCGTTTTATATATGAAAGTCTTCCGCTGATTTACGACTCTTTTATAACGAATTATCGAGTATGAATGGTTAAAGAATCGAGCTTAAAAAAATATGAGTAAATGCTCGGGTTATGTGACGATTCGAGGACGAAACAGCCTCTGGAAAATTTTTTAGGATGGGGTGTTTCAAGTTGGTTTCAGAGCATGCTTGATCTTAGAATGGGTTAAGTTGGGGATTAGGACACACCACTCTTTCGGCAACGGTTTGGCGCTAGGAGTCTCTCTTTTCCCGTGGAGTTGTTAACAATTATTGTATGGACTAATTTGTTAAAACTTCAGGTGGGAAAAAGCAAATCCAAAAAATGGAAGAAAACTAAGGAAGGAACGGATGCAAATACGATAACTGTTGGTGTAATGACCGAAGAGATTCCAATCGGACCTGAGATTGGTGTGGAACGCCCATTCGTGCCTTCGGTCATTGTACAACCTTTGGTTACAATTCCGGACATTTGGAACAGGAACCAATGAGAGGAAGAAGTGGAAACATCGAACCCTCTTCGAGGTAATGTTGCGGATGAGGAAGAGAACCACGAGGGAAACGATGAAGGTGACGAAGAAGGCAATGACAACGAGTATCATGATCTGGAACAAGGCGGGGACACGGACGTGGCTCACGGTACAAAGGTTGTCGAACCTTCAACCGGGGAAGTCCTAGAAGCCTTGAAAACGGTCTTGGACCGAATGACGGTGTTAACTCAAGCGGTTGCACCAAACGCATTTGTGGAGAATCCGACGGTAGCGTCCACAAGGATCCGTATGGATCTACCCGCGGCGAAGACGAACGCAGAGAAAGGACAAGAGGTGATTGTCATCGATCGCCCAATGAGCCGTACGGTTCGTAAGGTTGATTACCTTAGTCTCCTCGAACACGTTTCCTGACTTGTAACTAAACATTTCAAGGGAAGTTCAGATCCGATGGAGGCGGACGCGTGGTGTAGTCGATTGGTACGGAACTTTTAATACACTCGTTGCCTGGACGTCTACAAAAAGGATATGGACGTGCATTTTCTCGAAGGAGATGCAAACAATTGGTGGCTTGCTGTCGATAAGCGCACCGGGGGAAACGTGGAGACTTTCGAGGAATTCGAAAAAGAATTCAATCGGAAGTACTTTCCGTCCGAAGCATGGGATAGGCTTGAGAGCCAATTCCTAAATTTGTTCCAAGGACGCAAATCGGTTTGGGGGTATGAAGAGGAATTCAACAAGTTCAGAGAGTACGTGGGAAGGGAACTCGAGGACGAAGCGGTGCAAGTAAGACGTTTCCTCCGTGGACTTCGGGTGGAACTTCAAACGCATTTTTCCGTGAGGACCTTCGACACGGTCTTGGAATTGGTTGAAAATGGGATCAAGTTGGTGACCAAAGGTCATCGGCAAGTCAGAGTAGATGCTCGACTTGCGGGAAAGGATACAGTGGGGAATGCTGGAATGCTACCCTAGCATGTGGGAAATGCGGCCGTAAGGGCCATGAGAGCCGAAACTGTCTGCAGGAAAGGCATGGACAAGTGACTAGTGAAGGACCGACCTGCAACCTTTGCGGAAACGCTGGGCACTACAAGAGAGAGTGCCCAATGCTTGCAAAGGAGGGGCAGGCGGGGAATAAAGGAAAAATTGGGAGTAACGGAAATCCGGAAAAGACTGGAGGGGTAGCCGTGGCACCCCGTGTGTACGAGTTAACGAAGGAAGCCGGTACGGCCGATAACTTTAACGCAATCACTGGTAAGTCACTATGCCTAAATCACCCTTAAATCCGAGCATGGCATTGCATCGTAGATAAAAGGGGGGGAAACTTAAGCATTTACGAATGTGTAGGGACCATAAGAATCGGTGGAGTTTTAACACACACCTTGTTCGATTCCGGGGCTACACATAGTTTTGTGAGTTCGGAAGTGGTTGCCCGGGGAAAGTTTCCAATGGAACCAGAGAAAGGTTCTGAGATAATAAAAGCAGCCGGTGGACAGGTCATGAAACTGCTTGGGACGGTTCGTGATGTCCTAGTTAGCATTTGCAACGTGGACATGCCGGTTGACCTAGTGTGCATACCCTTGAGAACGCATGAAGTGATATTGGGGATGGACTGGCTAGGAAGATACAAGGCTACGTTGGATTGTCACTGTGGAAAAGTATGGTTCGCAAGGGACGGAAGGTGGTTAGAATTTCAAGGGATTCGGCCAACTTCGGGGAAACTTATAGTATCGGCACTTCAAGCCGATCAGATGCTAGAGGAAGGTTGTGAAGAATATTTGCCCACCATATCCACAGCGGAACTCGGTAAGGACGCGGAGATCGAAGACATTCCAGTAGTAAGGGACTTCACGGACATATTCGAATCCTTGAAGGGTTTACTCGAACCCGGAACTGTTTGTAAAACCCTCTCCCGGACTCAATAAGTCCGTGGAGGTTTTCTTTCATTATCTACTAAAGCCTCTGGATACTTAGCCAAAATTTAAGATCTTTTCTTTATGCAATGTTCGTTTTATTTTGAGATTCGTTTGTTAGACTAAATATGTATACTTAGAGAAAATAACAATCAAACTGGATTTTATTAATAAAGAGAAGGATTCGATACACTTGAGAGTTTGCTATAAGCTATTAGAAGTTTAACATCGATCCTAACTACCCAGTTTGCATCACCACTCATCTTTCCGGTCATGAATCCGCGCCTAATCCTTTTCTTTTCCACGATCATTTCCTTCTCCTGAAAGATCCCAAATAACGTAAGTATTTCCACTTTTAACTTAGAGAAGTCATGCATATTCTATGTCATGCACGCTAAGTCTTTCATTTATTTACGTTCGATGAAAAATGTTAGATCCGAAGGAATCTGCGAGGATTTGGTCGATGTATTGGCGGATCCATTTGCGTTTCCAACACTTGCCATGCAGTAGCCTTCGTCTTTATAAATAATTCCTAGTAGAATTCTTGACAAACCGTCCAGCCCCTTGGCTGTTTTCTGCCAAACCTTCGCGAATAATCCAAGAAATTCCTCGAAGAATTTGTTTCCCTCGATGTTTCCTCTGAATTTTGTGACTTTTGTTTAATTTATGTGTTTTTCGGTGTATGTTTTTGTGTTGAAAATGCGACAGAAACCTTCCTTTTATAATGTTTGATGGATGAAACCGCCACTTAACGGTTTTCCCTAAACACACCCCTTCCTTGGCACCGATTCGCTATGTACATCGATAACCGTTGCCACGTTCGATGATTCGCGTCACTTCGGCAATTTTTCGAATAACCATCGATCCTCGTCAACCACCTTCGTCCTCAACCGTCCCACTAGCTAGACAGTCCATTAGCTGACCTAGCTCGGTCAGCTACCTTCCAGCTCGACCATCGGAGCTGAGCTTCCCGACAGCCGGTCCATCTACTTAGCTCGGACGTCCAGCTGCTTAGCTCGATCATTCAGCTAGTTAGCTCATAATCTCATGGTTCCCTTCATTTTTCATGGTTTCCGAGCTAATGGTAGCTCTTATTAGACTTGTCTGAGTTTTCCTTCATCTTTTCTCAGACTAAGTCTCATCCCATGATCCTATTGAGGATCACGGGTCTTACAAGTCTCCCCCCCCCCCCTTGAATTGGATTCGTCCCCGAATCCGTTCCAAGTTTTTCTTCATCCATCTTCTTAAACCACTTAGGAAAATCAGCCTTCATCTAGTTTTCTACTTCCCAAGTAGATTCTTCAAAACCATTGCAATCCCATAAAACCTTGATCATATTGATCTTTTTCCTTCGAGTTCCTTTCTCCGTTCGATCAATGATTCGAACTGGCCTTGCCTCTAGCGGCAAGTTTTCTCGCATTTCCGATGGTACATCCGCTATGACAACGTCTCGCATTCGAACTGGCCTTGCCTCTTGTTCGCTTATGCATTTCCTCAATTCTGATACGTGAAATACCTTGTGGAATGCATCCAACCGTTGTGGTAACTCGAGCTTATATGCAACTGGTCCGATTCTTTCGATCACCTTATATAGACCAACGTATCTTGGGCTTAACCTCTTTCTCTTGGAAAATTGTCCTTGCCCTTTGAATGTAATCGTCTTAAGGTACACCAGATCGCCTACTTCGAACTCCAACTCTCTTCGGCGCTTGTCCGCATAACTCTTTTGTCGGTTTTGTGCTTCCTTTAACTTATTCTTTAAGAATTTCATCTTTTTATTTGTGTCGTCCACGATCTTTGGATCGAATGCTTTACGTTCACCCAACGGTGTACAACACAATGGCTTCCTACATGCTCGGCCATACAAAGCTTCGTATGGTGACATGCCAATACTAGCGTGATAGCTATTATTGTAGGCAAATTCCACCAAGAACAAGTGTTTTTCCCAATTTCCTCCCCAATCCAAGATACATGCCCGCAGCATATCTTCGAGTGTTTGGATCGTACGTTCAGATTGTCCATCGGATTGTGGCTGGTACGCAGTACTCATGTTCACTCTGGTCCATAAGGCTTTTTGGAAAGCCTTCCAGAAATACGAAGTGAACCGTGTATCCCGATCCGACACGATACTCACAGGAATTCCATGGTATCGGACAATCTCTTCCATGTACTTTGCTGCTATTTCCTCCGCACCATCCGTTTCCTTAATCGCGATAAAGTGTGCGGATTTTGTCAACCTATCCACCACCACCCATATCGCATTATTTTTAGTCTTTCCCGGGGGTAAACCAGTTACAAAGTCCATTGTAATGTGGTCCCATTTCCACTCCGGCATTGGAAGATTTTGCAATAAGCCGCCTGGTACTTGGTGTTCCCCCTTAACGAGTTGGCACGTCGAACACTTGGCTACCCATCTAGCCACGTCCTTCTACATTCCCACCCAGTGATAGTACTTCTTTAAATCACGGTACATTTTACTTGATCTTGGGTGAATAGAAAACTTTGATTGGTGAGCTTCTTTTAGGATTTCTTCCTTTAATTTCTCATCATTAGGCACGCATACTCGTCCATTGACCACAATGGTGCCATTGTTCGAAGTTTGATACTCCGTTTTATTATTTTCTGCCCACACTTTTAACTCTTGATCCTCTTCTTGGGCCAAACGAATTTTATTAAGTAAATCGCTTCAGTCCGCTGCTTTCAGTCCTAATGGTTCACACTCCTTCGAAAATGCATTCAAATGCAAAGTCCCAATCATGTTTACCAAGGATCCGCAACTTGGTTTTGCTCCGCTTCAACTTTGAACCGGCGTCGACTCAAAGCATCTGCAACTTGGTTTGCTTTTTCGGGGTGATACGCAATATCCAAGTCATAATCCGCCACAAACTCCATCCACCTTCAAATACATATTCAGTTCTGGCTGGGTGAATATGTATTTGAGACTTTTGTGATCGGTGAAGATTTGGACTTTGGCACCGTATAAGTAGGACCATCAAATCTTTAGAGCAAATACCACCGAGGCCATTTCCAGATCATGCGTAGGGTAATTTGCCTCGTGTTTTCGCAATTGCCTTGAGGCATATGTGATCAATCTTCCCTTTTGCATTATTACACATCCTAGGCCTGTTATGGATGCGTTCGTATAAACCACGTAGGGCTCATTCGCTTCTGGTAGGGCCAACGCCGGAGCACTCGTCAACATGGTCTTCAACTTAGCGAAGCATTCCTCACCCTCCTCCAACCATTGATACTTAGCATCTTTTCCGGTTAAACGAGTCATGGGTTGAGCCATACTAGCAAACCCTTTTACGAATCTTCGATAGTACCCCGCCAATCCGAGAAAACTCCTAAACCCGGTGGCATTCCTTGGTCGTGGCCAATCTTTTATTGACTTGATCTTCTCTGGATCCACGGATACACCTTGATCTGACACGATATGTCTGAGGAATCCTATACTCCTTTGCCAAAATGAGCATTTGCTCAATTTTTCATAAAGTTTATGCTCCCTCAACCGCTCCAACACAATTCTTAGATGATCCTCATGCGTTTCCCGATCCTTTGAATAGACTAGGATATCATCGATGAATATTATTACGAAGTCATCAAGGAATTCTCGGAAAACACCGTTCATCATTTTCATGAAGATTGCTGGTGCATTGGTTAATCTGAAGGGCATCATAATAAATGCAAAGTGGTCGTACCGTGTTCAGAAAGCTGTTTTCCGAATGTCCGATTGTTCGATCGGAATTTGGTTTTAACCCGAGGCCAAGTTAATATTTGAGAACCACTTTGCGCCTCTGAGTTTATCCATTAGTTCATCTATCCGGGGTAATGGGTACTTATTCTTTACTGTCACCCGGTTCAGCCCTCGGCAATCGATGCATAGCCTAAAGCTACCATCCTTTTTCTTGACAAACAAGACCGGTGCGCCCCATGTCGAATTACTAGGCCTTATAAATCCTTTGTCCAGCAACTCCCCCAATTTCTTCTTTAGCTCATCCATTTCCGCTGGAGCCATTCGATAAGGAGCCTTGGAGATCAGAGTTGTTCCTGGTTCAAGTTCAATGGTGAACGGATCAGATCGGTTTGGTGGCACGCCACTCACCGTCTCGAACACATCCTTGAATTCGTTAGCAATCGAAATATCTTTTAATTCCAAGATTTCCCCGACTTCGTTTGTGGTGATCTTGGCTAGGTATGCCTCACACCATTTCTCGAGCATCCGTTCTGCTTGGATTGCCGAGATTACCAAACTTCCCGAAGTCACCTTGATTCTTCAGAATTCTATCATTCCTTCATCCCTCTCGAATTTTATTATTACACGGTGACAGTCTCTTCTCTGTTTCCCACGCCATTTCCCGCATCCGATGGAAAACTCGATGTTGATCCTTTGGCATCATCTTCAGGGTTAGTAATGTTACGAACATCTTGTAGACCATCCGGAGTTTGAAGAACCGGAGGGCTCGATGTTTGACCAACCACAGGTCCGGTTGGATTTTGTTCCTTCCTTGTTGCCTCGACCCTTGTCTCCTCAGTGACTCGCGTCTCTTTGGCAACACCTTTGTCTTTCTTGCTTTTTCCCGATTTGTCTTTCTTACCCATCTACAAACTCGTATATTAGTCTTGGTATAAACATATAAACCGTTAATAAGAAAGCAATATCTACCGCGAGATCCATTAGCCGATGAGTGGTGATCCCATTCCCAACTAACCGTCCTAGGAAACAAGCATGCTCTGATACCAACTGTAAAACCCTCTCCCAGACTCACTAAGTCCGTGGAGGTTTTCTTTCATTATCCGCTAAAGCCTTCGGATACTTAGCCAAATTTGAAGATCTTTTCTTTAGACAATGTTCGTTTTATTCTGAGATTCGTTTGTTAGAGTCAATATGTATACTTAGAGAAAATAACAATCAAACTGGATTTTATTAATAAAGAGAAGGATTTGATACATTTGAGAGTTTGCTATAAGCTATGACAAGTTTAACATCGATCCTAACTACCCAGTTTGCATCACCACTCATCTTCCCGGCCATGAATCCGCGCGTAATCCTTTTGTTTTCCACAATCATTTCCTTCTCCTGAAAGATCCCAAAGAACTTAAGTATTTCCACTTTTAACTTAGAGAATTCATGCAGATTCTATTGGCGGATCCATTTCCGAAGGAATCTGCGAGGATTTGGTTGATGTATTGGCGGATCCATTTCCGTTTCCAACACTCGCCACGTTGTAGCCTTGGTCTTTATAAATATTCGAACCAAGTTAAACAAATACGAGAATAACAAGGTTTTCAACGAATAAATATGCAGAAATATGAATAATCCCTCGAACCCACTAATCCAAACATAATTCCTAGTAGAATTCTCGACAAACCGTCCAGCCCCTTGGCTGATTTCACTGAGCATAAAGCCAAGGTGAACTCACCACCTGTCGTAGTCGCTGGTCCAGGAGTTCTGCCAAACCTTTGCGAATAATCTGAGAAATTCTTCGAAGAATTTGTTTTCCTTGATGTTTCCTCCAAATTTTGTGACTTTTGTTTTATTTATGTGTTTTTCGGTGTATGTTTCTGTGTTGAAAATACGACAGACTTTTATAATGTTTGATGGATGAAACCGCCACTTAACGGTTTTCCCCAAACACGCCCCTTCCTTGGCACCGATTCGCTAAGTACATCGATAAGTGTTGCCACATTCGATGATTCGCGTCAACCACCTTCGTCCTCAACCGTCCCACTAGCTAGACAGTCCATTAGCTGACCTAGCTCGGTCAGCTACCTTCCAGCTTGACCATCGGTGCTGAGCTTCCCGACAGCTGGTCCAGCTACTTAGCTCGGACGTCCAGCTGCTTAGCTCGATCATTCAGCTAGTTAGCTCGTAATCTCGTGGTTCCCTTCGTTTTTCATTGTTTCCGAGCTAATGGTAGCTCTTACCAGACTTGTCCGAGTTTTCCTTCATCTTTTCTCGGACTAAGTCTCATCCGACGATCCTATTGAGGATCGCAGGTGTTACACTGTTCCTCTCTCCAAAGCACCTTATCGATAGGCTCCAGTTGAAATGGCCAAGCTTAAGAAGCAACTAGTGGATTTGTTGGACAAAGGGTTCATACGACCGAGTAACTCACCATGGGGAGCACCGGTACTATTTGTAAAGAAAAAGGATGGTAGTATGCGGTTATGCATTGACTACCGAGGATTGAATAGGGTTATGGTGAAAAACAAGTACCCTTTGCCTCGCATTGATGAACTCTTGGATCAACACAAAGGAGCAACATGGTTCTCCAAGATTGACTTGGCCATGGGGTATCATCAAATACTGATAGAGTCATCGGATATACGGAAAACCGCATTCTGAACAAGGTATGGCCATTAAGAATTTGTGGTAATGCCGTTTGGCCTAACTAACGCACCTACAGCGTTTATGAAAATAATGAATGACATTTTCCGTGATTGTCTCGACGAGTATGTAATAATCTTCAGAGATGACATACTAGTTTATTCGAAAGACCGGGAAAGTCATGAGAAACATCTTAAGGCTGTTTTGGAGCGGTTAAGAAGAAAATGTAGCTTTTGGCAACGAAGCATTGGGTTTTTGGGGCACATTGTGTCGGAAGAAGGCGTATCGGTTGACACCGAAAAGATAAGCGCCATCAAAGACTGGCCACGGCCGAGATATGCGACGGAGGTACGTAGTTTCCTCGGTTTAGCCAGTTACTACCAAAGGTTCGTGAAGGGATTTGCGAACATGGCTCAGTCCATGACGCACCTCACGGGAAAGGACGTGAAGTTCATGTGGACGGACGAGTGTGAAACGAGTTTCACCGCACTAAAGGCTATGCTAACGAGTGCACCGGTTTTAGCATTGCTGGAACCGGGTGAAGCTTACGTAGATTACACAGATGCTTCTATCACGGGACTCGGGTGCGTTCTACTGCAGCAAGGGAAGGTAATAACTTATTCTTCAAGGCAGTTACGGAAGCATGAAGGCAATTACCCGACTCACGACTTAGAGATGGCCGCGGTGGTGTTTGCACTTAAATTATGTCGATCATATTTATATGGTGCCAAGGTGCAAATCTACACTGACCATAAAAGCTTGAAGTATATCTTCACGCAACCAGAACTCAATCTTCGACAAAGAAGATGGATGGAGTTTGTAGCCGACTATGATATTGATATCGCATATCATCCGAGAAAGGCTAATACGGTTGCGGATGTTTTAAGTCAGAGACGAACAAAGGTGGCTACAAACAGAGATAAAGAAGCATTAGTAAACATGATCGGGACATTGAATGTCAATGCCTTGTCCGGCGACTTACGCATATCCTTTCGGCACAACAGGAAGATGCAAACCTAAACAAGGTTTTGCATGATGAAGGGTCGGAGTACCAAACGTCCAACAATGGTACCATTGTGGTACTTGAAAGGGTATGTGTACCGAACGTTCGAGAGTTAAAGGATGAGATTCTACGAGAAGCTCACCGGTCTAAGTTCTCATTCCACCCGGGGATGAACAAAATGTACCAAGACCTCAAACGGTACTATCAATGGGTTGGAGTGAAGAGATATGTGGCAAAATGGGTGTCACAGTGCCCCACTTGTCAATTGGTTAAGGTCGAACATCAAGTACCGAGTGGTTTGCTTTAGAATCTGCCGATTCCGGAATGGAAATGGGATCATGTTACGATGGACTTCGTGATGGGTCTACCGGAGATGAGCAACAAAAAGAATGCGGTATGGGTAGTGGTGGATAAACTCACTAAGTCAGCCCACTTCAACGCAATAAAGAAAACTGACGGCGTTAAGGTAATTGCAAATAAATACATTAACGAAATTGTCAGGTTACATGGAGTTTCGGCTAGTGTAGTCTTGGATAGGGATTCGAGGTTTACTTCGCAATTTTGGAAGGCTTTTCAAAAAGCCTTGGGAACGCGAGTAAACATGAGTACCACATACCATCCGCAGACGGACGGCCAATCGGAACGAACAATAAAAACGTTGGAAGACATGTTGAGAGCATGTATACTTGATTGGGGCGGATCTTGGGAAAGGCATTTGCCTTTGGTCGAGTTCGCTTACAACAATAGTTTCCAAGCGAGTATCGGAATGTCGCCGTATGAAGCACTCTACGGACGACCATGCCGAACTCCATTATGTTGGACACAAGTGGGGGAGCGTAGCCTCATTGGTGCGGACGTAGTACAGGAAACGACGGACAAAATCAAGGTTATCCAAAGAAAAATGAAAGAAGCCCAAGATCGACAGAAAAGCTATGCCGATAAAAGAAGGAAGAACGTTGAATATTTGGTAGGAGACCGAGTATATCTAAGGATGATCACGTTCAAAGGAAGGGCAAGGACTTCAAGAAAAGGGAAATTGGACCCGAGGTACATTGAGCCGTTTACCGGGTTGGAACGTGTCGGACAAGTAGCGTACAAGTTAGAATTGCCAGAAGAGATTAGTGCATTTCATAATGTATTCCACGTATCCCAACTAAGGAAGTGCCTTTCCGAAAGAGACGTATGGTTACCCAAACTACCACGGGATTTGAAGGAAAATCTTACGGTGGAGGTAAAGCTGGTACGGATCATCGACAGAATGGAAAAGGTAACAAGGAGGAAAAAGATTCCAATGATTAAGGTTGTGTGGGATTGTAATGGTAGGGAAAGCGAGACTTGGGAGATGGTGAATAAAGTGAAAGCCGAGTTTCCTAAGTGGTTCGAAGAGATAGAGTTTGAGGAACTCACTGATCCGGATTCAAGGACGAATCCCATTCAGGTAGGGGAGACTTGTAACATCCCAGATCCGCGTTAGGAACCGAGGAACGGGCCGTGATCGAGGACAAAGTAAGATTTGTCGGAGGAAGCTCGACACAAGGTTCGTAAACACAAGTTAAGTCAAGAAGATAATGACTTAGCCAAATTCCTCGAAAGAAGTTAATAAAGTTCGGGGAAAAAGAAAGGATGTTCGAGAAACATCGATGACAGCTCGTGGGAAGTTGCGGATAGCTCGTGGGTAACTACGGTGAACTCAGAGTAGCTACCGCGAACTGAACCGAAGCTAGGTCAGCTGGAGCTCAGCTCAACCAGCTGAAGCTAAGCTCGGATAGCTCACCCAAGCTCGACCAGCTAGTGAGGTAGTTAGGCGGTTGGTTGTTTGACCGAGCGATTGGGCGGTTGGTTGTTTGAACGAGCGGTTGGGCGGTTGATTGTTGACCGGGCAGTTAGGGTAGCGAAAGGGTGCTTGTCATGAAATCGTGCCTCTTCACCACAAAAAGGGTTCCAGCCCAAAAACTATATAAGGACATCGAATCCTTCATTGTTCGGCATCACAAAAACACGAGGAAAATCTCACAAAAATTCCTAATTTCTACAAACGGGAATAAACACATAAGAAAAGAGAATCTTCGAGAGAAAACGAGAGAATAACCTACGTGGGGAAGAATCTTCGAGAATGGAAGTGAATACTTCACAAGAACTCGAGATTACCACAGAGGCCGACTACGAGGGTGGCAAAGGTGGGTACTTACGCCGTGTCCGAGAATTGGATACGTGAGTTCCACCAAGAAAACGTAGTGGTTAAGCGACTTGTATCTCTTGTTTAGTCACCTCAATTTTCTCATCGTCATTAAGCCATTGAAACTTATACGTCCTTGGGTGATTGGTGGTTTCCAGTCCTAGCTTTTCAACGAGAGCGATACTAGCAATGTTAGTGCATGAACCACTATCCACGATCATGTGACATACCTTATCCTTGATGGTGCATCCTGAGTGGAACACGTTGTCTCTTTGTTCGGGTTCATCCATGGTTGGTTGGGCTGTGAGAACCCTCCGAGTGACTAGTAGCTCACCTTCATCCGGATAGATGGTGATTTGGTCATCCATTGGCTCCACTTCGTCTTGTGAGTCATATCCGTCGGGTGTGATCACCATGACTCGTTTGTTGGGGCAATCCCTTGTCATGTGTCCCCTACCTTGATATTTGAAACAAGTCAGTTCATGTGTCCTTTGAGAGGTAGAAGACTTTCCTTGGTCACCACGGTATTCGCTAGACTTGTAGCGTGATTCGATGGCAACGGCTTTTCCTTTGTCTAAGACTTGAGAGGGTGGAACTTGAGGTGTTTACGTGTGGTTGCTGGTTCTGGTCCGAGTTGTCGACTTCTTCTTGATATGTTGTTCACGTCGGATGGCAAGATGAACAACTTCTTGTAAGGAGTGATATGGGTGTGTTTCCACCTTCCTTTGTATTCGTTCTTGTAGTCCTTCGACAAATTGAGACATGAGAGACTCCTCCGTCTCTTCTAACTCTAGCCGGCCTCTTATGAGTACAAATTCTTCGAAGTACTCCTCTACACTTCGTGTTCCCTGAAATAAAGAACGAAACTTCCTTAGTAATTCTCGATGGTAATGTGGAGGTACATACCTTTTGCGAAGTTCAAACTTCAGGTCAGTCCATCGTGTGATTTCAGGGTATCTAAGCCTCCTCTTTTCAGCTACTTCTCGATCCGACCATGCTAAGGCATAGTTGGTTAAACTTGCGATTGCTAAAGCCATCTTCTTTGGCTCCGAGTATGAGTAGTATGTAAAGAGATGCTCCATTCGGCTCTCCCACTCCAAGTAGGCGGAGGGGCAATCTTTACAGAAAAGGTAGGTGCGGTGAGCTTCACTTCTGGTGGCAAGCTCCTTTCATCTTCACGAAAACGGTTTCGGTCTCCGTGGTTCGATTCAAAACGTCAAAGGCAGCGTGGATAGGATGTGGTCCGTGACGTTGTGGTTTTGGGTCTGGTGGATCCTCTTCTTGATCAGGGTCGTAGTTGCCTCTCCGAACAGCTGGTGGCACATTTCTTTTCGGACCGATGGGTGGTTGTTCGTTTGGACCCGGTTGCTCTAGTCGGTCTAGCCTTGTTGATATCGCTGTCATGTTAGCGTTCATGGGAGCTAAGGTTGCCATGATGGTTTCCAGTGTAACATGGTTCTCGTCTCCTATAGTACCTTGCAAAATTTCAAACAAACTTCGAGAATTTAGTAGATGTCCGATCAAAGCAAGGTGATTATCGAAAAACAGAAACGAATTGCAATAGACTTCAAATCAAAAATACCAAATGAATTTTCGAATTAAAGCGAACAATTTTCCTGAGTTCTCTAATGTATCCACGAACTACAACAGCAAGAAAATAATTTTTATGATTTTTATTCGATTTTATAAAACTCAAACAACAAAACTGACGAAAACAGAAACAACTTGCAAGAAACTTCAAACAATAAATAGCAAATGAATTTCTGAATTAACAAGCACAATTTTTATGTTTTTTAGATTGACTCTACAAACTAAAACAGAAAGCAAATGATTTTTATGATTTGTTTTTGATTTTATAAAATTGAAACAACAAAACAAACGAAAATTGATTTTTATGGGTTTTTTTGTAAGAAATCGAAAACAGAATTGAAAAAGACAATCAAGGAACGAAATAACCTGGTAAGGATAGGAGCGTTTAAGCTCTGATACCAATGATGCAAACCTCGGATTCCATCTCAGTGTGACTCACGGAATTCAAAACCCAAAACGTTGGCGGAAGCGTTGAACGTGGTGGTGAAGGATAGTGATGTTGATTCCACAACACCGAGGGTTAGAGAAGACAATCCAAGGGCTCTTCCTCGCAAGGATTGAAGACTCTACATGGAAACCAAGAGTTTGATTCCACAAACTACCTAGAACTCGCAAAAAATGTTGATTTGGTTGAAAAACTTTGAAGCAAAAACAAACTTGATTTCTTATTGATAAATTATTCGGTGATTATGAAATGAAACAAGGGGTGAGCTTATATAGGCTCGAACAGAAAATATCCTCCAATGGTAAGAAAAATGCAAGAAAGGAAACAAAATATTCGAGAATTAAGAAGGACGCGTTCGAGGATTCCTAGCCGTTGGGACGCGATTCTTCAGTGATTGTCGTGGAAGGATCTCGAACATCTTCAAGGAATGGACGTCCATGATTATTTCTTCGAGATGGAGGGCCTGGATGGAAGGATAGATGTGCGCTTTTAGAAATAATGTTGAAAAAGGAAAGTTTTCCCTTTGTCGTTTCCACGTGGAATTCGAGATTGGCTGCTGTTTTGGGCACTTCAAAACGTGGTGTAGTCTTGGATTGATGCACGAAAAATGGCAGGAAGTCCTCAGGTTTGTCAGGAGGATCTTCGGTATGTCTTCGAAACTGCTCGTTCCCGAGATGGTCCGTCTCGTGGATTCGTCGAACATCTCCGAAGTCTTGTCGTGGATTGTGAAGTTTTGCTTGATGGAACCTCATATCTTGAGGTCTTGGACGGTGAATCTTCAAGGGTTTCTCCAAAGAACGGCTGGTTTCATCGGTGGTCAGCTCCGGGTGGATTCTAGTATCCGCGGGTGGGTGCTCCTCGTCATCTGGTGGTTTGGATCGTTCTTCTTCCAGAGTACCTCGATGGATCGTCTTGAAATGGTCACTTTGTCGAGGATTCTTCAAGGTGGCACGGTGAAAATCTTCTTTTGGTTGCTGGTTCTGAAGGTTGCCTCGTGTGCCCGTGTCTAGTACGAGGTTTCCTCGTGGTTCTGCGTGGGGAACCGTGAGGATAGGAGTCGATCTTACATCATGGATTAAAAGATGGATGTGCGCTTCTAGAAATAATGTCGAAAAACGAAAGTTTTCCCTTTGTCGTCTCCACGTGGAATGCGAGATTGGCTGCTGTTTTGGGCACTTCAAAACGTCGTGTAGTCTTGGATTGAAGTAAGAAAAATGGCAGGACGTCTTTAGACTTATCAGGTGGGTCTTCGGTTTGTCTCTGAGGATGTTCGTCGTCGGGATGGTCCGTCTCGAGGGTGCGTCGAATAACTCCAAAGTTAGATCGTTGGTGGTGAGGTTTTGCTCGATGGAACCTCATATCTTGGGGTATTAGACGGTGAATCCTTAAGGATTTCTCCAAAGAGCGGCTGGTTTCATCGGTGGTCAACTCCTGGTGGATTCTAGTGTTCACGGGTTGGTGCTCCTCGTCGTCTGGTTGTTTGGATCGGTCACCTTCAGAGGTATCTCGATGGATCGTCTAAGAATAGCCACTTTGTCGAGGAATCTTCATGATGCCACGCAGAAAATCTTCTTCTGGTCGCATGTTCTAAAGGTTGCCTCGTATGCCCGTGTCCGGTACGTGGATTCCTCGTGGGTCTGCGTTGGGCACGAGGTTCCCCGAGCTGCTACCGAGGAACCACGTACTGATCGTGCCGAGCTTCCGTGTCGTACCAAAGATTTCCGAGCTACTACCGAGGAACCACGCACTGATCGTGCCGAGCTACCGTGCCGTACCGAGGATTCCCGAGCTGCTACCGAGGAACCACGTACTGATCGTGCCGAGCTACCGTGCCAAACCAAGGATTCCCGAGCTGCTACCGAGGCACCACGTACTGATCGTGCCAAGCTACTGCGCCGTACCGAGGATTCCCGAGCTACCGAGGATTCTCGAGCTGCTACCGAGGATCCCCGAGCTGCTACTAAGGATTCCACGACAGTCTGCGACAACATCACCCGACTACGCGCGAACCAAGGTAAGTTTTATTCAATATTTTCGATCCTTGCAGGTTCAAACAGCCCTTTCAATGGCTAAGTCTTCAACCAAAACGACACCAACACTAGCGTAGTCATAGTTTCCTTTTCTTGCAATTATTTAAACAATGAGTTTTGTGTTTAGTATTTTCGCATTTTAGTTGGACTTCTTTGTATTAGAGCTTTATTTTCTTTTCTTTTGGGCCCTACGGCTAGCTGATAGGACTGTTTATAAAGTCCCCTTGCAGCGGTGTAACCGTTTTTGAACCTATTATCAATAAAGACTCGAATTTTCTTCTAAGGCTAAAAACCCTAGTTCTTGTTCTTGCTCTTCGTCGAGAGATTCTTCGAAGCCAAGATCCGTGCTGTATCAGAGACTACCATCCCTCTGTGATGCACCTCCTTTCCGCCAACACAACCCCTTTTCATCGATCCCACTCGAGAGAGCGACCGCCAACGAGTCAGATCTTCATCCGCGTTCAAGAAACCTTGGGGAATCTTCGACGACCGCCCGTGGAACCAAGGATCCTGCTCGTGTCCCATAGACCTCACCTTCGAGGCTTACATCATCTGGTATCAGAGCTAAGTTCCACGCTCATACCGGTTGTCTCTATCCCTTAGTCTTTTAGTTTTGTTGTTCGTTGTTTGTTTCCGCATATTCAAAAAAAATATAAAAATCTTGTTGTTTTCGTTTTGTATGCTTCTTTGCTTCGTAGATCTATTAGTTTGTTTCATTCAATGTCAAAAAAAAAAAAAATAATAATAAAAATATCGTTGTTTTCTTCGTTTCTTCGTTCGCTAGCTAGACTTACACCACACACTTGCTCGTTAGGTTGTAGGTTTGTTTTTGTGATCGTTGAAGTGTGAGATATGTTTATTGTCGTGCTCGCTTAGGTTGTTAGTTCGTTGCTTTGTTAATTCGTGTCTTACTTTCCTTGTTCGCATTTTCGAATATTCATCTATCCGTTGTCAATTTTGCATTCTGAATCTTTGTGTTTTCATTTTTCATTTTCGAATCCATTGTTAACTTTATTTCCCACTCGATACCTTTACGCTTTGTTGTTTTTGTCTAAGTTCAGGAACGACTACTTGAGGAAATGGGAGAAGAAGCTGCTCCTCAAGATGCCCTTGTGCAAATGCTCCGAGCCATCCAAGAGGAAATCCGAGGATTCGGAGGACGCCTCGATCGGCTAGAAGCACAACCACCTCTACCTCCACAACCACCACCCGTGGAAGTAAGGCGTGTCCATGCACAACGAATCATCTGGGATGAAGCTGACCACTTGTCCGAGGACGACAACGAAGAACCACCACCACATGATCCACTCCAACGACAACACCAATGGAGACCCAATCCGTTACTCATGCAGAACCGTGGACGAGTCGAGGTACCACGTGAGCAAAACAATGATACAAAACTAACTCCTACTTTTGCAGGAAAATCCAACCCCGAAGCCTACATGGATTGGGAGAGAAGGATGGAGTACATTTTTGAATGTTATGGGTACAACGAGACGCGTAAGGTCTCCTTAGCTGCGGCACAACTCACGGACAATGCCTTAGCATGGTGGGACAGAACCATAGCTGACCGAAGGAGGCAATGTCACTTTCCTATAACCGAATGGGGAGACATGAAGTATCTCCTCCGACTTAGGTATGTTCCCGATCACTACCACCGTGATTTGCAAAAACGTTTTCGTAAATTATCGCAGGGAACGAGGACTGTCGAGGAATACTTTGAGGAATTCGAGAAACTCATGAACTCCTTGGAGTTGGAGGAATCCGAAGAAGCCCTCATGGCACAGTTTGTAGATGGACTCCATGACCGTATCCAGCGCAAGGTAGAACGCACCAATTACAGTGGAATCCACGAGCTACTCCACCTAGCTGTTCAAGTGGATAGCCAAATTCTGAAGAAGACTTCCCAACTCTCCCTAGGATGAAACAACAATCTTCCTTGGAACTCCAACAACAACCGTTTCCCGAACAAAGGAAACTCCAGAAACGATGGTGCCAAATTCAAAGGCAAGACCTTTGACACATCCAAGGTCACTAAGCCGGAACCAGGTAAGTTCCCTACTCAGAATCCATCCCGTACACGCGACATCACTTGCTTTAAGTGTCAAGGTAGGGGACATTATGCGCGGGAGTGTCCAAATCAACCAGTGATGATTCTCACCAACGATGGCGAGTACGAGTCACAAGATGAACGCGAGGGAGACTCGGATGAAGGCGATGAGGACGTAGAGTATCCAGACCAGGGAGAACTCCTAGTCATTCGCCGAGCTCTTAGTGTCCTAATCGAACTGGAAGAGAAGGTGCAACGGGAGAACATTTTCCACACAAGATGCACCGTGAATGGTAAGGTATGTAACCTCTTTATCGATGGAGGTTCTTGTACTAATGTGGCTAGCAAGTATATGGTGGATAGGTTAGGTCTACCAAGGACCAAGCATCCGAGGCCATACAAACTCCGATGGTTGAATGATGACACCGAATTGCGGATCGCCGAACAAGTCACCATCGCGTTTAGTGTAGGCCGCTACCACGATGAAGTGGTGTGTGATGTGGTGCCTATGAAGGCCGGACACCTCCTGCTGGGGAGGCCGTGGCAATTCGACTTAGCTACTAATCACGATGGAAGTACCAATCTTTACTCATTTCACTTCAAGGATCGTAAGTTTAATCTAGCCCCTTTGAAACCTTCTGAAATTCGTGAATTACAAACTCACATGAACAAGGAAGAAGAGGTAAGAAACTCTAGCTTGTTCATTTCTTTTAATGAGGTTTGTAAAGCCCTTCGCGCTGAAGGCACCGTATTGCTAATGGTTTTCAAAGATTGCCTAAGTGTAGGAACATGTGAAATGGAGCTACCTCGGGAGATCCAGTCCATTCTCGACAAGTTTAAGGACGTATTCCCCGAAGAGATTCCACTGGGATTGCCACATATCCGTGGCATTGAGCACCAAATCGATCTCATCCCCGGAGCACCCATTCCGAACAAGCCGGCTTACCGAATGAATCCGGAGGAGACCAAGGAATTGGAGAGGCAAGTCCAAGATCTCATGGACAAAGGCTACATCCGTGAGAGCCTCAGACCTTGTGCCGTTCCAGTCCTACTCGTCCCCAAGAAAGATGGGACATGGCGTATGTGTGTGGATTGCCGAGCTGTTAACAACGTTACCATCAAGTACCGACATCCGATTCCACGCCTAGATGATATGCTAGATGAACTTAGTGGAGCCACCATTTTCTCTAAGGTCGATCTTAGAAGTGGTTACCACCAAGTCCGAATGAAGGAAGGCGATGAATGGAAGACCGCCTTCAAAACCAAGCAAGGGCTCTACGAGTGGCTAGTTATGCCTTTCGGCTTAACGAATGCTCCGAGTACCTTCATGCGCCTTATGAACCAGGTTCTTCGTAGTTTCATTGGGAAATTCGTGGTAGTTTACTTTGATGACATTCTCATTTATAGTAAATGCTATGCCGATCACCTTACCCATTTGAACTTGGTTTTGCTAACGCTTCGGAAGGAAGGCCTTTACGCCAACCTAAAGAAGTGCACCTTTTGTACTGATAAGTGTATGTTCTTAGGCTTTGTAGTAAATGCACAGGGTCTTCAAGTGGATGAAGAGAAGATCCGAGCAATTCGTGAATGGCCTACACCCACTACCGTTGGTCATGTTCGAAGTTTCCACGGTCTCGCTAGTTTCTATCAGAGATTTGTTCGAGATTTTAGTTTCGTGGCTGCACCAATGACCGCTGTCATCAAGAAAAATGTGCCATTCAAGTGGGGACCAGCCCAAGATCAAGCCTTCAACACACTCAAGGAACGACTCACTCAAGCACCGGTCTTAGCCTTGCCAGATTTCGAAGTTATGTTCGAAGTTGAGTGTGATGCCTCCTGATTAGGCATCGGAGCCGTTCTACACCAAAGGAAGCGACCCGTGGCTTATTTCAGTGAGAAGCTCAGCGGTCCCACCCTCAACTATCCGACATACGACAAGGAGCTCTATGCCTTAGTCCGAGCTCTAGAAACATGGCAACACTACCTTCTCTCAAAGGAGTTCGTCATACATACCGACCATGAGACGTTGAAACATCTCAAGGGCCAGACTTCACTCAAGAGGAGGCATGCTAAGTGGCTTGAGTTCATAGAGACCTTCCCCTACATCATCAAGTACAAGAAGGGAAAAGAGAACATCGTTGCCGACGCCTTATCCCGGAGATATGCCCTCATTTCGACCATGGAGGCTAAGATCATGGGGTTCGAGCATATCAAGGACTTGTACAAGAACGATCCCGAGCTGAGTGAGTGCTACTGTGAGCAAGGCCAAAGTCTCTACAAAGCATTCTACCTCCAAGATGGGTTCTTGTTTCGGGACAAAAGACTTTGCATTCCACAATGCTCGGTGCGCGAACTTGTTCTAAGTGAAGCTCACGGAGGAGGACTAATGGGGCACTTCGGAATTGACAAGACTCTTGCCATGGTCCGAGATCATTTCTTTTGGCCGCATTTGAAGAAAGATGTGGAGAGGTTTTGTGGAAGATGCGTTGTGTGCCACAAAGCCAAATCAAGGTCACACCCCCATGGACTTTACTTACCTTTGCCGATTCCTAACGCTCCTTGGGAGGACGTTTCTATGGATTTTGTACTAGGTTTACCCAAGACGCAAGGAAAAGACTCCATCTTCGTGGTGGTAGACCGATTCTCCAAGATGGCGCACTTCATGCCGTGTACCAACACCAATGATGCTTCCGAGATCGCGGAATTGTACTTCAAAGATGTGGTGAAACTACATGGCATTCCGAGGACGATCGTATCCGACCGTGACACTAAGTTCCTTGGGCACTTTTGGAGAACATTGTGGAGGAAGCTAGGCACAAAGCTCCTCTTCTCAACGAGTTGTCACCCACAAACGGATGGCCAAACCGAGGTCGTGAACCGAACACTCACGACCCTACTTCGGGCAACCTTGGGTAACAATATGCGAACATGGTTTGATTGCTTACCTTATGTTGAATTTGCATACAATAGGGCTAAACATTCTTCGACTAAGCTATCTCCCTTTGAGATAGTCTACGGATTTAACCCTTTGGCTCCTATAGATCTTGTAGCTTTACCTCCATTAGAACAGGCCAAGCAAGATGGACTTCACCAGGCCGAGGCTATTCAGAAACTCCACCAAGAGGTCAAGACCAATTTGGAGAAGAAAGCCGCGGATAACAAGAAGAAGGCCGATCGAGGGAGGAAAGAGGTTTTGCTTAAACCCGGGGATTGGGTTTGGCTTCATATGAGGACGGACAGGTTCCCACAACAAAGGGCCTCCAAGTTATCTCCACGAGGCGTTGGGCCATTTAAAATCCTCGAGAAAATCAACGACAATGCCTACAGCCTTTAGCTACCCGACGAGGTAAGGATTTCTCATACCTTCAATGTGGCTGATCTTTTACCTTATG
The DNA here is from genome assembly GCA_004349715.1 of Crucihimalaya himalaica. Lineage (NCBI taxonomy): Eukaryota > Viridiplantae > Streptophyta > Magnoliopsida > Brassicales > Brassicaceae > Crucihimalaya > Crucihimalaya himalaica. The sequence goes on from SMJT01000121.1 coordinate 293,582, forward strand.
ATGAAGGAGAACAGGTTTTGAGGTCAAAACCTCTTCAAGAGGGAGGGAATGATGAGGACATCGGACCTAACCCGTTGCCCGAATGGAGGGAAGCCACCATGACTCGTTCCAAGGACAGACAACTTCGGAAGAGGTTCAACCTTGCCATGCAAGACATCGTGAACGACATGGGAAAGGGGTTAGCATCGATCGTCCACGAGGTTCCCCGAGCTGGCTACCGAGGAACCACGTACCGAGCTACCGTGTCGAACTGAGGTTCCCCGAGCTGCTACCGAGGAACCACGTACTGATCGTGCCGAGCTACCGTGCCGTACCGAGGATTCCCGAGCTGCTACCAAGGAACCACGCACTGATCGTGCCGAGCTACCGTGCCGTACCGAGGATTCTCGAGCTGCTACCGAGGAACTACGTACTGATCGTGCCGAGCTACCGTGCCGAACCAAGGATTCCCAAGCTGCTACCGAGGCACCACGTACTGATCGTGCCGAGCTACCGTGCCGTACCAAGGATTCCCGAGCAGCTACCAAGGATTCCCAAGCTGCTACCAAGGATCCTCGAGCTGCTACCGAGGATTCCACGACAGTCTACGACAACATCACCCGACTCCGCGCGAACCAAGGTAAGTTTTATTCAATATTTTCGATCCTTGCAGGTTCAAACAGCCCTTTCAACGGCTAAGTCTTCAACCAAAACGACACCAACACTAGCGTAGTCATAGTTTCCTTTTCTAGCAATTATTTCAACGATGAGTTTTTTGTTTAGTATTTTCGCATTTTAGTTGGACTTCTTTGTATTAGGGTTTTATTTTCTTTTCTTTTGGGCCCTAGGGCTAGCTGATAGGATTGTTTATAAAGTCCCCTTGCAGCCGTGTAACTGTTTTTGAACCTATTATCAATAAAGACTCGAATTTTCTTCTAAGGCTAAAAACCCTAGTTCTTGTTCTTGCTCTTCGTCGAGAGATTCTTCGAAGCAAAGATCCGTGCTGTATCAGAGACTACCATCCCTCTGTGGTGCACCTCCTTTCCGCCAACACAACCCCTTTTCATCGATCCCACTCGAGAGAGCGACCGCCAACGAGTCAGATCTTCATCCGCGTTCAAGAAACCTTGGGGAATCGTCGACGACCGCCCGTGGAACCAAGGATCCTGCTCATGTCCCGTAGACCTCACCCTCGAGGCTTACATCACATTCACTCTCATATTCATCAATTTGTCTAGTGATTGTACGTTCACCATAATAAATCAACAAGACTATAATGCACGTCTTATATATTTCACCATGACAAGCAACATGCACAAACATCAAAGACAAGGAATCTAATGCACGAAAATAACCCTAGACTTAGCCACGGTCACGCACTCACCTGGATTCGCAAACTTAGGTTTTCTAACACCTCTTGATGATGAATCCTTGACAGATCTAAAGTTCCCTCGACGGATCTATGGTTCACTTCGAAGATCTATGGTTTTTCCTCGACAGAAACCTTCGATCACTCGTGGTAAACAAGTAACATCGATCATAATACTTTTCCCTCGATGATACTTAACGTTTTATCGATAAACACAAAGTCGATATCGAATCTTACCCGAAAACTCGACAATCATCCACAGATCTCCGTTGCCGAATACAACTTTCCCAACAATCCTTCACAGTCTGTCGCCGTACCTCGACACAAACATTCGGTAAAGGTTAGATCATCATTTCCTTCGATAAAACTAAGGAGAAATATCGATAACACTTAGTAATCGACACTTACCCAATATTCCACGACAAATCCTCGCTAAAACAAGTCAATCCTCGATCGCGAATGAAAAACCTTCACTGTTTTCGACGATCGGCAGCAGAACTTTGAAAGAATCACACTTAGTTCTTTCGGAGTTCTTAAGTGTTTGATTAGGGTTTCGGTGATCACATCTATTTATAACACTTAGGGTTGCGATTATTTACATTAATAATCACCCTAAACACCGAATAATGGTTGGGCCTAACCATGGAGCCCAACTTGACAATTAGTCCACGTTTCTACGAATCGATTAAATAATCCACGTCGTTGGCCCGTGAATTCTCGACATCGGCCCACGAGTCCACGATGCCGGCCCAGGAATCCTCGATGAATTATCCTTATCTTTTTCGAAGATTATCCATATCTTATCCATTTCTGTCCGAACATTTCCATTTTGTCCGAACCAAACTTGTCCGAACGTGACTCCCTCGAAAAATCACGCGGATTCCTCGGGATTCTATGTCCGGACTTAGTCTTTCCTCGACTATTTGGATCATTCCTCAACCAATCTCACTTTTCCTCGATGATCCTCAGATTTTCCTCGATGATCCTTGACGTTCCTCGATGGAATCGTCGGATACGGGTGTTACAGCTCTCCCCCACTTAGAATAGATTCGTCCTCGAATCTAAGCTTTCCTCTTAGTCACAATCTGCTTATCAAACCTCTTTCGTAATTTAACTTTCATAACTTCTTCTGGTTCCCAAGTTGTTTCCTCTTTTCCATCACAGTCCCAAACAACTTGTATCAACTTGACCTTTTTCGTTCGGTCCGTCCTTAGCTTTGTTCCAATAACTCGAATCGGTCTCCCAACAATTGTCATATTTTCTTGCAAATCTGGCGGAGGCTCGGATATGACATTTTCACGGTGTGTTACGCATTTCCTTAGCATAGACACATGGAAAACTTTGTGAAAAGCTTTCAATTCTTCTGGCAATTCCAACCTATAGGCCACTGGACCGATCCTTTCCATAATCTGAAATGGTCCCATATACCTCAGACTTAACTTTGTGTTCAACGATGCGCGATCCTTACCCTTGTAAGTGACCGTCTTGAGATAAACCATATCTCCCACTTGGAATTCCAATTCCCTTCGACGCTTGTCCCCATAACTCTTTTGTCGATCCTGAGCTTCTTTCATTTTGATCTTTAAGACTTTGATTCTTTCTGTTGTTTCATCCACAAAGTCTCGACCATAAACACTTCGCTCCCCCACTTGTGTCCAATAAAGGGGCGTTCGGCAAGGTCGTCCATACAATGCCTCAAATGCTTGCATGATAACTATTGTTATAAGCGAATTCTGCTAAGGATAAGTATTCTTCCCACTTACCACCACAATCCAACACACTTGCTCGTAACAAATCCTCAAGTGTTTGAATTGTTCTTTCGGACTGTCCATCCATCTGTGGATGATAAGCTGTACTCATGTGGACTTTTGTCCCGAACCTTTTCTGTAGCGCCCTCCAAAACGCTGAAGTAAACTTTGAATCTCGATCTGACACGATGCTCGCCGGTACACCATGTAGCCGGACGATCTCTTTCACATACAACTCCGCGAGTTTCTGTGCTGACTTGGTCAGTCTATCCACGACGACCCAAATCACATCTTTCTTATCACACAGTGGTAATCCCGTGATAAATCCATAGTTATCATGTCCCACTTCCATTCGGGAATCGGTAAACTTTGAAGCAATCCTGCTGGATTCCGATGTTCCGCCTTAACCAGAATACACATCTGACAAGAAGCCACCCACTTAGCAATCTCGGTTTTCATACCTTTCTAATGGTAATACCGCTTCAAATCTCGATACATTTTCGTGGATCCCGGATGTATCGAAAACTTGGACTGATGCGCTTCCTTAAGAATCTCATCACGAAGATTTTGATCCTTTGGAACACACACTCGACCATTCACCAAGATGGTTCCATTGTGCGAAATCTGACACTCGGTCTTATCATTCTCCGACCATTTGATAAGTTCCTCGTCCTTTTCTTGTGCCAACCGAACACGACTTAGCAAATCAGCTTGGTCCGCAGCACCTAAGCCCAATGGTTCCAATTCGTCAGACAAAGCTGCTAAACGCAAGTCTCCGACCATGTTTACCAAGACTTCTATGTCTTTCTCGACGTCCACAGCCGTCCTCTTTCGACTTAGTGCATCTGCCACTAAGTTTGCTTTACCCGGATGGTAAGCAATCTCCATATCATAGTCCGCGAATAACTCCATCCAACGTCTTTGCCGTATGTTCAACTCCGGCTGAGTGAAGATATACTTCAAACTCTTATGATCCGTGAAGATCTGAACTTTCCCACCATGGAGGTAAGAACACCAAATCTTCAAAGCGAACACCACTACCGCCAGCTCAAGATCGTGGGTAGGGTAGTTTCCTTTGTGTTTCCTTAGTTGCCTCGATGCATAAGCAATCACCTTCTCTTGCTGCATCAACACGTAACCCAATCCCATCCTAGATGCGTCTGTGTATACCACAAAAGGTATATTTGGTTCCGGCAAAGCCAACACCGGAGTACTCGTAAGCATTTCCTTAAGCTTCGAGAAACTGTTTTCACAATCTTTTGTCCACACAAACGGAGTGTCTTTCCCCGTAAGTTGAGTCATTGGCTGAGACATACTCGCAATTCCCTTGACAAACCGACGATAGTATCCAGCCAATCCGAGAAAACTCCTTATTTCCGAAGCATTCCTTGGCTTCGGCCAATGCTTGATTGACTTAATCTTTTTCGGATCAATGGACACTCCTTTGTCCGAGACCACATGGCCTAAGAATCCGATCTGCCTTTGCCAAAAGCTACACTTGCTAAGCTTGGCGAACAACTTATGCTCCCTTAGTTTACTCAGCACTTTTCCTAAGTGAACCACGTGATCCTCCGCGTTCTTTGAGTAAACTAGGATGTCATCTATGACGATGATCACAACTCGTCCTAGTATTCCCTGAATACATTGTTCATGAGTTTCATGAATGCTGCAGGAGCATTCGTCAGCCCGAACAGCATGACAACAAACTCGTAGTGCCCATACATTCGGATATCCGATTTTTCTATCGGAATCTGATGGTAACCTGAGCCCAAATCCACCTTTGAGAAACAAGTAGCACCTTTGAGTTGATCCAACAACTCGTCAATCCTTGGAAGAGGATACTTGTTCTTTGCCATCACTTGGTTTAATCCGTGGTAATCGATGCAAACTCGAAAGCTTCCATCTTTCTTTTTCACAAAGAGAACCGGTGCACCCCATGGTGAACTACTCGACCTTACAAAACCTTTTTCTATCAGCTCACTTAGCTGCTTTTTCAACTCGGCCATTTCTGCCGGTGCCATCCGATATGGAGCATTCGAGATTGGAGCCGTACCAGGCTCAAGCTCAATAGTAAACGGCTCTAAACGTGATGGTGGTAATCCACTTAAAGCACCAAAAACGTCCTCATATTCCCGCACCACTGGAATATTTTCAAGTATCACTTCTGACCCAACTTCCTTTGTTGTGATCGTGGCTATGTATGCCTCACAGCCCTTTGCCATCATCTGCTCCGCTTGAATTGCCAAAACAATCAAGCTCCCAGGCGTTGGCCTAATTCCTTGATAAACCAACATCCCTTTTGGCATTTCAAAGTTCACCCTTCCTCGGTGACAATCCAGATGTGCCTTGTGCTCTCCAAGCCAGTCCATTCCAAGGATCACATCATATGACTTTACTTGGCAAATCACCAAGTCTGCTGGCATATCCACTCCGCAAATCATCAGGGGACTTTATAAACAGTCCTATCAGCCAGCCCGAAAGCCCAAAAAGAAAAATAAAAAGCCTAACAACAAAGTCCAAAAATGCGAAAACAAAGAAACACAAAGCTCATCGTTTTACTTAAAGCAAGAAAAGGAAACAACTAATGCGCACGTTGAACGCGAGTGTTGATGTCGTTTTGTAGTAGACTTAGCCGTTGGAAGGGCTGTTTGAACCTGCAAAGATAATATAAATTGAATAAAACTTACTTTGGCTCGTGCAAAGTCGAGTGACGTTGTCGAAGACTGTCGTAGTTCCCTCGTAGAATTGCATGGTGTCCTCGATGTAGTGTCGTAGTTCCTCGGCGTCTGTCGTGAAATCCTCTGCAGCTGGCATGAAGTCCTTGGTGCCTTGTTGAGAATCCTTGGAGATGGGTGCGATGTCCTCGGAGCTGGCTCGTGGTTCCTCGGGATGATGCGTAGACGTGTAGACGTGATCGTCGGAGCAGCTCGTGGAATCTCCAACAGTTGTAAGTGGATCCTCAAAGCGGTACGTGGGATCTTCGATAGTGGTACGTGGATCCTCGAGGTGGTTTGGTAGCTTTTCACGATCGGTATGTGGAGTTCCATGATTGACTTGAGGACGCTCGTGGACACTTGGTGCTAATCCCTTCCCAATGACGTTCACAATGTCTTGCACTGAAACACCCCATCCTTAAAAAATTTCGTCCTCGGATCGTCACATAACCCGAGCATTTACTCATATTTTTTAAGGTCAATTCTTTAACCATTCATATTCGATAATTCGTTATAAAAGAGTCGTAAATCAGCGGAAGACTTTCATAAAATAAAACGAACATAAACTAGACTTTTATTATTATTTCATCAGGGATTCAATACACTTGCGAGACATTGCACTATAGGCTAATACAAGTATAATATGATCCCCATAATCCAGTCTAACACACCACACTCCCTTCTCGGCAACATCGTTTGGGAGCCTAATTGCGATCCTTTCCACGGTCGCCACCTTTTCCTGAAACATACGAGTATAAGTGTCTCGAGAATCATCACGGGTTGAAAAATGCAGATGATCGAATGAACGATTCTACATGATCATGCAAAACACGGCAACCCCTCCTGTTTTCCCCATAGATAATCTCTAAATAACAAAGAGAATTAAGAATTTCGAACAAGAGATACAAGTCGCTTAACCGCTACGTTTCCTTGGTGGAACCGTCGAACGTCTACGGATTAACACTGCAAGTTCACGTATCCAATCCTCAGACACGGCGTAAGCACCCACCTTTGCCGCCCTCATAGTCGGCTCCATGGTAATCTCGAGTTCCCGTGAAGTATTCACTTCTATTCTCGAAGATTCTTCCCCACGTAGGTTATTCTCTCATTTTCTCTCGAAGATTCTCTTTTCTTATGTGTTTATTCCCGTTCGTAGAACTTAGGAATTTTTGTGAGATCCATTAGCCGATGAGTGGTGATCCCATTCCTAACTAACCGTCCTAGGAAACGGGCATGCTCTGATACCAACTGTAAAACCCTCTCCCGGACTCACTAAGTCTGTGGAGGTTTTCTTTCATTATCTGCTAAAGCCTTCTGATACTTAGCCAAATTTTAAGATCTTTTCTTTAGACAATTTTCGTTTTATTCTGAGATTCGTTTGTTAGAGTCAATATGTATACTTAGAGAAAATAACAATCTAACTGGATTTTATTAATAAAGAGAAGGATTCGATACACTTGAGAGTTTGCTATAAGCTATGAAAAGTTTAACATCGATCCTAACTACCTAGTTTGCATCACCAATCATCTTCCCGGCCATGAATCCGCGCCTAATCCTTTTTCCTTTCCACGATCATTTCCTTCTCCCGAAAGATCCCAAAGAACGTAAGTATTTCCACTTTTAACTTAAAGAAGTCATGCAGATTCTATGTCATGCACGCTAAGTCTTTCCATTATTTACGTTCGATGAAAAATGTTAGATCCGAAGGAATCTGAGAGGATTTGGTCGATGTATTGGCGGATCCATTTCCTTTTCCAACACTCGCCACGTTGTAGCCTTGGTCTTTATAAATATTCAAACCAAGTTAAACAAATATGAGAATAACAAGGTTTTCAACGAATAAATATGCAGAAATATGAATAATCCCTCGAACCCACTAATCCGAACATAATTCCTAGCAGAATTCTCGACAAACCATCCAGCCCCTTGGCTGTTTTCACCGAGCATAAAGCCAAGGTGAACTCACCTCCTGCCGTAGTCGCTGGTCTAGGCGTTCTGCGAAACCTTCGCAAATAATCCAAAAGATTCTTCGAAGAATTCGTTTCTATCGATGTTTCCTCTGAATTTTGTGACTTTTGTTTTATTTATGTGTTTTTTGGTTTATGTTTCTTTGTTGAAAATGCGACAGAAACCTTCCTTTTATAATGTTCGATGGATGAAACGGCCACTTAACGGTTTTCCCCAAACACGCCCCTTCCTTGGCACTGATTCGCTATGTACATCGATAATCGTTGCCACGTTCAATGATTCGCGTCACTTTGGCAATTCTTTGAATAACCGTCGATCCTCGTCAACCACCTTCGTCCTCAACCGTCCCACTAGCTAGACAGTCCATTAGCTGACCTAGCTCGGTCAGCTACCTTCCAGCTCGACCATCATAGCTGAGCTTCCTGACAGCTGGTCCAGCTACTTAGCTCGGACGTCCAGCTGCTTATCTCGATCATTCAGCTAGTTAGTTCGTTATCTCGTGGTTCCCTTGTTTTTCATGGTTTCCGAGCTAATGGTAGCTCTTATTAGACTTGTCCGAGTTTTCCTTCATTTTTCTCGGACTAAGTCTCATCCGACGATCCTATTGAGGATCGCAAGTGTTACACTGTTCCTCTCTCCAAAGCACCTTATCGAATGGCTCCGGTTGAAAAATCTGAGCTTATGAAGCAACTAGTGGATTTGTTGGACAAAGGGTTCATACGACCGAGTAACTCACCATGGGGAGCACTGGTACTATTTGTAAAGAAAAATGATGGTAGTATGCGGTTATGCATTAACTACCGAGGATTGAATAGGGTTATTGTGAAAAACAAGTACCCTTTGCCTCGCATAGATGAACTCTTGGGTCAACTCAAAGGAGCAACATGGTTATCCAAGATTGACTTGGCCTCTGATATTCGGAAAACCGCATTCCGAACAAGGTATGGCCATTACGAATTTGTGGTAATGCCGTTTGGCCTAACTAACGCACTTGCAGCGTTTATGAAAATAATGAATGACATTTTCCGTGATTGACTCGACGAGTATGTTATAATCTTCATAGATGACATACTTGTTTATTCAAAAGACCAGGAAAGTCATAAGAAACATCTTAAGGCTGTTTTGGAGCGGTTAAGAAAACAAAAACTCTATGCCAAGTTGAGCAAATGTAGCTTTTGGCAACGAAGCATTGGGTTTTTGGGGCACATTGTGTCGGAAGAAGGCGTATCGATTGACCCCGAAAAGATAAGCGCCATCAAAGACTGGCCACGGCCGAGAAATGCGACGAAGGTACGTAGTTTCCACGGTTTAGCCGGTTACTACCGAAGGTTCGTGAGGGGATTTGTGGGCATGGCTCAGTCCATGACGCGCCTCACGGGAAAGGACGTGAAGTTCACGTGGACGGACGAGTGTGAAACGAGTTTCACCGTAGTAAAGGTTATGCTAACGAGTGCACCGGTTTTAGCATTGCTGGAACCGGTTGAAGCTTACGTAGTTTACACAGATGCGTCTATCACGGGACTTGGGTACGTTCTAATGCAGCAAGGGAAAGTAATAGCTTATGCTTCAAGGCAGTTACGGAAGCATGAAGGCAATTACCCGACTCACGACTTAGAGATGGCCGCGATCGTGTTTGCACTTAAATTATGGCGATCATATTTATATGGTGCCAAGGTGCAAATCAACACTGACCATAAAAGCTTGAAGTATATCTTCACGCAACCAGAACTCAATCTTCGACAAAGAAGATGGATGGAGTTCGTAGCCGACTATGATATCGATATCGCATATCATCCAGGAAAGGCCAATACGGTTGCGGATGCTTTAAGTTGGAGACGAACGGAGGTGGCTGCAAACAGGGATAAAGAAGCATTAGTAGACATGATTGGGACATTGAATGTCAATGCCTTGTCCGGCGACTTAGAACCGTTGGGTTTAGGCGCGGCCGATCAAGCGAATCTACTTACGCGTATCCTTGCGGCACAAAATGAAGATGCAAACCTGAACAAGGTTTTGCATGATGAAGGGTCGGAGTACCAAACGTCCAACAATGGTACCATTGTGGTACATGGACGGGTATGTGTACCGAACGTCCGAGAGTTAAAGGACGAGATTCTACGAGAAGCTCACCGGTCTAAGTTCTTAATCCACCCAGGGATGAACAAAATGTACGAAGACCTCAAACGGTACTATCAATGGGTTGGAATGAAGAGAGATGTGGCAAAATGGGTGTCACAGTGCCCCACTTGTCAATTGGTTAAGGTCGAACATCAAGTACCGAGTGGTTTGCTTTAGAATCTGCCGATTCCGGAATGGAAATGGGATCATGTTACGATGGACTTCGTGACGGGTCTACCGGAGACGAGCAACAAAAAGATTGTGGTATGGGTAGTGGTGGATAGACTCACTAAGTCAGCCCACTTCATCGCAATAAAGAAAACTGACGGCGTTAAGGTAATTGCAAATAAATACATTAAAAAAATTGTCAGGTTACATGGAGTTCCGGCTAGTATAGTCTCGGATAGGGATTCGAGGTTTACTTAGCAATTTTGGAAGGCTTTTCAAAAAGCCTTGGGAACGCGAGTAAACATGAGTACCGCATACCATCCGCAGACGGACAGCTAATCAGAACGAACAATAAAACCGTTGGAAGACATGTTGAGAGCATGTATACTTGATTGGGGCGGATCTTGGGAAAGGCATTTGCCTTTGGTCAAGTTCGCTTACAACAATAGTTTCCAAGCGAGTATCGGAACGTCGCCGTATGAAGCACTCTACGGACGACCATGCCGAACTCCACTATGTTGGACACAAGTGGGGGAGCGTAGCCTCATTGGTGCGGACATAATACAGGAAACGACGGACAAAATCAAGGTTATCCAACGAAAAATGAAAGAAGCCCAAGATCGGCAGAAAAGCTATGCCGATAAAAGAAGGAAGAACGTTGAATATTCGATAGGAGACCGAGTATATCTAAGGATGATCACGTTCAAAGGAAGGGCAAGGTCTTCAAGAAAAGGGAAATTGGACCCGAGGTACATTGGGCCATTTACCGTGTTGGAACGTGTCGGACAAGTAGCGTACAAGTTAGAATATCCCGAAGAGATGAGTGCATTTCATAATGTATTCCACGTATCCCAAATAAGGAAGTGCCTTTCCAAAAGAGACGTATGGTTACCCGAACTACCACGGGATTTGAAGGAAAATCTTACGGTGTAGGTAAAGCCAGTACGGATCATCGACAAAATGGAAAAGGTAACAAAGAGGAAAAAGATTCCAATGATTAAGGTTGTGTGGGATTGTAATGGTAAGGAAAGCGAGACTTGGGAGACGGTGAATAAAGTGAAAGCCGAGTTTCCTAAGTGGCTCGAAGAGATAGAGTTTAAGAAACTCACTGATCCGGATTCGAGGACGAATCCCATTCAGGTAGGGGAGACTTGTAACATCCCCAATCCGCGTTAGGATCGGAGGAACGGGCCGTGATCGAGGACAAAGTAAGATTTGTCGGAGGAAACTCGACACAAGGTTCGTAAACACAAGTTAAGTCAAGAAGATAATGACTTAGCCATATTCCTCGAAAGAAGTTAATAAAGGTTGGGGAAAAAGAAAGGATGTTCGAGGAACATCGATGACAACATGTGGGAAGTTTCGGATAGCTCGGGGTAACTACGGTGAACTCGGAGTAGCTACTGTGAACTGAGCCGAAGCTAGGTCAGCTTGAGCTCAGCTCAACTAGCTGGAGCTAAGTTCGGATAGCTCACCCTAGCTCGACCAGCTAGTGAGGTAGTTGGGCGGTTGGTTGTTTGACCGAGCGGTTGGGCAGTTGGTTGTTTGACCGAGTGGTTGGGCGGTTGATTTTTGACCGGGCGGTTAGGGTAGCGAAAGGGTGCTTGTCATGAAGTCATGCCTCTTCGCTACAAAAAGGGTTCCACCCCAAAAACTATATAAGGACATCGAATCCTTCATTGTTCGGCATCACAAAAACACGAGAAAAATCTCACAAAAATTGCCAAGTTCTACGAACGGGAATAACCTACGTGGGGAAGAATCTTCGAGAATGGAAGTGAATACTTCACGGGAACTCGAGATTACCACGGAGCCGACTACGAGGGCGGCAAAGGTGGGTGCTTACGCCGTGTCCGAGGATTGGATACGTTAACTTGCGGTGTTAATCCGTAGACGTTCGACGGTTCCACCAAGGAAACGTAGCGGTTAAGCGACTTGTATCTCTTGTTCGAAATTCTTAATTCTCTTTGTTGTTTAGAGATTATCTATGGGGAAAACACGAGGGTTTGCCGTGTTTTGCATGATCATGTAGAATCGTTCATTCGATCATCTGCATTGTTCAACCCATGATGATTCTCGAGATACTTATACTCGTTGGTTTCTGGAAAAGGTGGCGACCATGGAAAGTATCGCAATTAGGCGCCCAAATGATGTTGCTGAGAAGGGAGTGTGGTGTGTTAGACTGGATTATGGGGATCATATTATACATGTATTAGCCTATAGTGCAAACTCTCGCAAGTTTATTGAATCTTTGATGAAATAATAATAAAAGTCCATTTTATGTTTGTTTTGTTTATGAAAGTCTTCCGCTGATTTACGACTCTTTTATAACGAATTATTGAATATGAATGGTTAAATAATCGACCTTAAAAAAATATGAATAAATGCTCGGGTTATGTGACGGTTCGAGGACGAAACAACCTCCTTTGGAAATTTTTTTAAGGATGGGGTGTTTCAAATTCCCCTGGGCCATCTTGAAGATTCCTTGACAAAGTGGTTATTTTAAGACGATCCATCGAGTCACTTCTGAAGATGAACGATCCAAGCCACCAGACGACGAGGACACCAACCCGCGAACGCTAGAATCGACCCGGAGCTGACCACTGATGAAACCAGCCATGCTTTGGAGAAATCCTTGAAGATTCACCGTCCAACACCCCAAGATATGAGGTTCCATCGAGCAAAACCTCACCAACAACGATATGACTTTGATGATGTTCGACGAATCCTCGAGACGGACCATTTTGGCAATGAGCATCCGCGAAGACAAACCGAAGACTTCCTGCCATTTTTCGTACTTTAATTCGAGACTCCACGATGTTTTGAAGTTCCCAAAACAACAGCACATCTCGCATTCCACGTGGAGAAGACGAAAGGAAAACTTTCCTTTTTCGACAATCCTTCTAGAAACGCGTCCTTATCTTTTGATCCATTCCCTCTATCTCAAAGAAATGATCTCGAACGTCCATTCCTTGAAGATATTCGAGATCTTTCCACCACAATAATCGAAGAATCGATGCCCAACGGCTAGATATCTTCGAACGCTCCTTTTTTTATTTCGCAATATTTGTTTCCTTTCTTGTTAATTTCTGACCGTTGGATGTCCTTCTTTGTTCGAGAATATATAAGCTCCCTCATTGTTATCATTTCAATTCAGAATGCTTTTATCAATCTAAGAAATTAAGTTTGTTTTGCTTCAAAGTTTTTGAACCAAATCATTGGTTTTTGCGAGTTCTAAGTAGTTTGTGGAATCAAACACTAGGTTTTTGTGTAGAGTCTCCAATCCTTGCGAGGAATAGCCTTTGGATTGTATTCTCTAACCCTCGGTGTAGTGGAATCAACATCACTATCCTTCACCACCACGTTCAACTCTTCCGCCAACGTTTTGGTTTTCGAAATCCATGAGTCACGCCGAGGTGGAATCCGAGGTTTGCATCAGGAATTGTCGATCCGGAAGTGAATCGTCGGTAAAATCCTTACGGCCGAGGGAAATGTCCGAGGAATCGTCGATCTGTACGTGAATCGTCTGTAAAATCCTTACCGCCGAGGAAAATCTCAGAGGAATCGTCGATCAATACGTTAATCGTCAGTGAAATCTTTACCGCCGAAGAAAATGTCCGAGGAATCGTCGATCAGTACGTGAATCGTCGGTAAAATCCTTACCGCCGAGAAAAATGTCTGAGGAATGGTCGATCAGTACGTGAATCGTCGATAAAATCCTTACTGCCGAGGAAAATGTCCGAGGAATCGTCGATCAGTACGTGAATCGTCGATAAAATCCTTACCGCCGAGGAAAATGTCCGAGGAATTGATGTAAGATCCACGAGGAATCCACGTACCGGACACGGCCGTACGAAGCAACCTTTAAAACCTGCGACCAGAAGAAGATTTTCCCCGTGCCATCTTGATGATTCCTCGACAAAGTGGTTATTTTAAGATGATCCATCGAATTACTTCTGAAGATGAACAAGCCAAACCACCAGACGACGAGGAGCACCAACCCGCAGACGCTACAATCGACCAAAAGCTGACCAGCGATGAAACCAGTCGTTCTTTGGAGATATCCTCGAGAATTCACCGTCCAATACTCCAAGATATGAGGTCCGATCAAGCCAAACTTCACCACCAACGACCTGATTTTGGAGATGCTCGGCAAACCCCCAAGACGGACCATTTCGGCAACTAGCATCCTCGAAGACAAACCGAAGATCCACCTTATAAGTCTGAAAACTTCCTGCCATTTTTTGTACTTCCTTTCAAGAATACACGACGTTTTAAAGTGCCCAAAACAACAGCACATCTCGCATTCAACGTGGAGAAGACGAAAGGAAAACTTTCCTTTTTTGACGATCTTTCTAGAAGCGCATCTCCACCTTTTGATCCAGGCCCTCAATCTCGAAGAAACAATCCCAACCGTTCATTCCTTGAAGATCTTAGAGATTCTTCCACGACAATCACTGAATAATCGACGCCCAACGGCTAGAAATCTTCGAAAACGCTCCATTCATATTTTCAAATTCTTTGTTTCCTTTTCTTGTTATTTCTGACCGTTGGAGGTCCTTCTTTGTTCAGGCCTATATAAGTTCACTCATTGTTCTCATTTTTCAACAACGCTTTTATCAATCTAAGAAATTCAGTTTGCTTTGCTTCAAAGTCTTTACCCAAATCATTTTTTTTGCGAGTTCTAGGTAGTTTGTGGAATCAAACACTTGTTTTTCGTGTAGTCTCCAATCCACGCGAGGAATAGCCCTTTGATTGTATTCTCTAACCTTCGGTGTTGTTGATATGATCTCCCTAGGACTCGAGAAGCTGGTGTGAGTGATGGATAGAGACAGAAGTGTGTGGAATCCACTTCTGGTTTTGAGAGTGTAGAACGTAGAGAGTTGCTTAGAGAGATAAGCAACACATTCATAAGAGAGATAGATGAAACAATAGAGATGTTGTAGAAAGAACAATCGATCCTAAGACCATAAGAGATAATTCTGAGATTTTTAAGAAAAGAGTTTGATTGATTTTTGGTGATCCAAATACAGGATGAAGTTCAGAAAAGAGATACAAGAGTATAAATAGAAAACATAAACCCTAAGGGTCACAAAAACACACCAAAACGTCCATTAAAGAGAAGAGAGAGAGAGAAGTGCTTTGGTAATGTAGAACTTGGTGGCAGCATTTAATCTGAAGTTTGAATTCAGAAAGTTAGCCCCTTAGTCTTCTTCTTCTTGAAAATCATGTTGTTGTTTGGCCTGAGATCATGATTGGATTTGTTGTTGGGCAAAGGCATGATTACAACAAGATGGGATTGAGGAAATGTGAGCCCACTTGCCTCATTAAAAACCTTCCTTGGAAAACCCATTGGGACAAAACCAAAGGTAAGGGAGAAAGAGTACAAATGGGTCACATACCCACTTGATTAATCATCCTTGATGAACTTTTTACCAAATAGATTGTGCATTCCCTCAGCTACTAGCTTTCCTTCACGTTCATTCTCAGCAATATGATCCAGTTCAAGCTGCTCCTCCATGATGCTACTCAGGATCATATCATCCTCCCCCAGTTGAAAAGGATTTGACCTCAAATCAGGACCATCTGTTAAGAACAAAGATAAGTTAGAACCATTAGAACTTGAGTTTGGAGTATACTTACCTTGCAAGTTGGTATTGTTGGTTTTGGAAGTGAGTTGTGCTGGTGTTTGAAGTGTGGCGTGCTCTCTTGTGTATACAGGTTTAGAATGGTTAAACTCCATAAGTTTAACACTCGCTTCCTTTCTTAGTTCTCCTTCTTGTCCGACTTGAACTCCATTGGATTCAATTTGTTGTTGTTTAAGCAAAACAGAACCTGTATGTTTAAACAATAAAGGAACATGACCATTAGTCTTAAGATTCATGTTAGAATGAAAGAACTTACCTTGTCCAGTAGTGGTTTGATCATTTAGATGTTCTTTTAACGTAAGACTCTTGGTGAAGATAAGGACTTCGGATGAGTCGTTCAGAGGACAGATGAAATCAATTTGTCCAAACTGGATTTTTCTCGGACTAATCTCTTCTAAAGGTTCATTAGAACGAACAAATTCATCTCCTTTGTTGAGAAGCATGTTCTCTTTATTTTCTTTTGAGTAGTCATTCTTATAATCCTGCAAAACAAGAGATCTTCCACTCGACAGCTCCGGTGTAGTATTAGATAAATCCAACAAGGTTTTGCTATAAGCAGACTGATGACTAAATGATCGAGAAAGAAGAGTTTGATGGATATTACCAGCCTTAGCAAGGAAATTTGATTGCCTATAAGGTTTGCTCTCAGCTTCTTTTCCCTTCTTCTTTTGATCTTGATAAATCTCGAATGGTGTCATTGGAACTAGAGTGTGTTTTCTGCCTTTGAACTCCAAAGAGTACTTCTTGGTAGAGCCATCATGAGTCACTCATCTATCATACTGCCATGGTCTTCCCAAAAGAATGAGACTTGCTCCCATTGGTAGAACATCACACAGCACATCATCTTCGTATTTTCCAATGGTTAGAACATCACACAGAACATCACTCGCATTTCACCTTCAACGTTGAGCCAGTGCAGATTGTATTGCTTCGGATGCTTCTTTATGGTCAGACCAAGCTTGTTAACCATGTATTCACTTGCCACATTGGTGCAGCTTCCTCCATCGATTATGAGACTGCATACTTTGTCTTGCACATGACATCGAGTGTGAAACAAATTTTCTCTTTGTGCTTCTTCCTCTGTCTTAGCATGCACGTTAAGTATCTTTTTCACCATTAAAAGTTCTCCTTTAACAGCATACTCCTCACGTCCTTCATTTTAATCTGAGATCTCTTTTTCCTCTTCTGATTCGTACTCACCATTGTCTAAGAGAATCAGAACACTCTTATTGGGAAATGCACTAGCGATGTGTCCTCTTCCTTGACACTTGAAGCAAATAGTCTCACGAGCTCTAGTGGTTGTAGCTTCCATTTTTCCCTTGGAGTTTGAACTGGTAGGAAATGGTTTTGAAAACACTTTAGGCTCGACTTCAGCCTTTTCTTCTTTGACATAGCTAGGCCTAGCCGAAGTTGAACCAGTTCCAAAAGTTGATCTTGATCCCTTTCTTTTGATCTGCTGCTCAACAAGAATAGATTTGTGATATATCTCCTCTAGATCAGCATAGCTTTGCAACTCCACTCTATCTTGAATTTCTCGTTTTAGCCCATTCAAGAACCTAGCAATGGTTGCTTCATCATCTTCAATAATATCAGCCTTGATCATTAGAGATTCCATCTCTTGAAAATAGTCCTCTACGCTATTGTTTCCTTGAGTCAAGCGTCTTAACTTTTGGTGCAGCTCCCTGTGATAGTGACTAGGAACAAAACACTTCCTCATGAGTGCTTTCAACTCATTCCAAGTATCAACAGGTGGCTCTCTATTGCGTTTGCGGCTTATAGTGATATGATCCCACCAGTTGATGGCATAGCCATAGAACTCTGTTGCAGCTAGTTTTACCATCTTGAGATCTGAATATTCTTGGTATTCATAGATCATCTCGATCTTCTATTCCCATTCCAAGTACGCATCCGGATCATTCTTGCCATGAAAAGGAGGAATTTTCAGCTTCATGCCTTTCATGTCATCATCAGTTCGTTCCCTTGCTCCTCTTTCACGCCTTGGACTGCCTTGAGAAGAAACATTATTATCATCGTGTATGGGCTGTCTTTGGTTACAAACTGGATTGATGTTTCTCTCTTGAGTTCTCCTCGGAATAGATCCTTCTTGTAGCCGATCAATTCTCTGATGCAGCTCTTCTCCTTGTTATCTCATCATCTGCTCAAAACGTTTCATCATAGCCTCCATGAATAGTTTGTTGTTGTTGTTGTTGTCACCTTCTTCACTCATTTTGTACCTGCGAATGAGAGAGCAAAACAAAACCAGTAACAAGTTCTCACGAAAAACAAAAGTCACACAAAAACTGAAGAGGCAATTTCTAGAAACAAATCGACACAACTTGAAACAAACTAAGGCAACACACTAGACAATCGAACATAAAATAGAGCACATATCAAAACACTTGAACACAACAAATCTGCAAGAGAAGATGAACAGACATAAACTGATAGATAAGGAACGAGATTACCAAAGCTTCTATGAGTGCTCTGATACCACTTAATATGATCTCCCTAGGACTCGCTCAAAGAAGTTGGTGTGAGTGATGGATTGAGACAGAAGTGTGCGGAATCGACATCTGGTTTTGAGAGTGTAGAACGTAGAGAGTAGCTTAGAGAGAGAAGCAACACGTTCATAAGAGAGATAGATAGAACAATAGAGATGTTGTAGAAACAACAATCGATCCTAAGACCACAAGAGATAATTCTGAGATTTTTAAGAAAAGAGTTTGATTGATTTTTGGTGATCCAAATCCAGGATGAAGTTCAGAAAAGAGATACAAGAGTATAAATAGAAAACATAAACCATAAGGGTCCATTAAAGAGAAGAGAGAGAGAGAAGTGCTTTGGTAATGTAGAACTTGGTGTGATATGATCCTGAGCAACAACAAGGAAGGAGAGCTTGAACCTGGCAAGAAACATGAAACCAATGGAGGATTCTTGGCAACCAAGAGAGCTAAGTTTCAAAGGATCAAAGAAGGCATTGGCGTGACACAATCGAAGAGTATCAACAAATGGATTAAGTGTTGTATGGATCCTTCAACGAGAATATGGAATCATCGAGATCACATCAAGTGGAGGATTGCTCAAGGGAATATGGAATCAAACGGATCACTCTACCAAGTATGGAGAAGAAGTGTGTCAAACCACTTTGGTTTTGATTCAAACTATTCAATGAATGGGTAAGTGATTCAATTGTACTCTTTTTCCCTTGTCAAGTTTTGTCCCAATGGGTTTTCTTGACAAGGTTTTTAATGAGGCAATTGTTTCACTTCACCATAGCCCATTTGTTGAATTAAATCAGGCCCATGACCCCTTTGGATGTCAAAGCCACGAAATTCAAAATAGGAGGAGCCATTTTATCATTCAAACTTTATTTCAATGTTTATGTCATTTTCGAGGTGTCTTGGAGCTTGTTCCAAGACTCTCTCTTCTTTCTTCTTTATATTCTCTCTTGAACTCTCTTGAGAACTCATCAGACTTTTAATCAAAAACCTTTTCTGAATCTCTAGATCTTTGTTGATGAGTAATATTCAACAAAACTTTCGATTCTTTTGGTGAGTAATATCCTTGAGAATCGATTGAGGAATATCAAGGGCCTTCTGCAACCCCTGTGAGACCGTTCGATCCACAACCTTTGAAGCAATCCGTTGCTTGCAAAGCCTATCCAAAACCATACCCAAACCGTAGAGTGAGTTCCTTGGGAGGATCGTATCAGTTGGTATCAGAGCACCACTCCACAATCTGGGTAATATCGTTCCATCTTTCACTTGTTCTTATTTCATTTCTTTCTTTTATGTGGCTGTTCATCTTGCTGAGTTCTTCACGAGTTATTTGAATATTTTGAGCATATAACCTGAATCAAACCTGTTCTTAAGATCTTGTAGAACTAGGAAATCCAAGCAAAATCGTTTCCAAAGTGTTTTAGGTTGCTAGTTTCTTTAATTTTCAAACCGGTATTTCAAGGGTCTAGAAAAATCAAATATGTCTGTTCACTTGCTCGAATTTTCAAAATTAATTGGTGATAGATAAAATTGCGGAATCAACAGTTTTGGAAACTAGGAAAAGTCTAGTATTTTTTAAAATTGATTTCAGAATTTTTGAACGTGATTTGATATTTTATTCGGTCCGATCAAACAAAGCTGTCGATTAGGGTTTTAGTTGAATTCTTTTGACTTGCCCTTCAAACTTGCATACTCTCACTAGTTGTTTGATCTTTTGTGAGGTACATATGTCAGACGAAGAAAGTGAAGCTGAGAATTCCCGGCCTAGACATGAACGTGAGACCACTATGAACCAAAGAGTCGACGACATCACTCAACTCCTACATGAAATGAGGTCCGTATGGCTGTACTAGAAGTCCGTATACCCGGAAGACGAGAGAGACAACAAGACGTCATGGCATGATTATATGCAAATTCATAATCAAGAGGTGTAAGCGGATTAAATCCATAAACAGCTGAAAAGGAGAGAAAGATGTAGTAGACATGGCATGATTATATGTAAATTCTACATGAGGTAAGCAATCCTCCCAAGACTTAAGATTCTTCTTAATCACAGCCCGCAAAAGAGTTCCTAAGGTCCTATTGATCACCTCGGTTTGTCCATCGGTTTGTGGATGACAAGCCGTAGAGAAACAAAATTTAGTTCCTAGCTTAGACCACAAGGTTCTCCAAAAATAACTCAGAAACTTTGTATCCCTATCCGAGACTATAGTCCTAGGCATCCCATGCAAGCGCACAATCTCCTTAAAGAACAAGTCGGCGATGTTAGATGCATTATCGGTCTGATGGCAAGGTATGAAATGAGCCATTTTAGAAAACCTATCAACCACTACAAAGACCGAATCACGTCCTTTTCTAGTCCTAGGCAATCCTAACACAAGTCCATCGAAATGTCGGTCCATGGTGCGCTAGGAATTGGTAAAGGAGTTACATACCTTGGCCTTGGCTCTTGGATTTTGAGAACTTACAAGTGGTCATCGGTTGCAAATTCTTTCCACATCACGTTTCATGTGCGGCCAAAGAAATGGTCTTGTACAATAGAATTGTTTTGGCTACGCCAAAATATCCATCAAGCCGCCACTATGTGCCTCCCCAACAAGAAGATCTCGCAAAGAAGAGTTAGGAATGCAAAGTCGATTCTCGTAAAACAAGAAACCATCACTTCTAAAATATTTTCCCGAAGCAAAATTTTCACAAGATAGAAATACTTCCTGGAAATCAGAATCAGTTGCGTAGGCTGCTTTGATTATTTCAAATCCGAGAATCTTAGCATCTAAAGTTGAGATCAAAATGTATCTCCGAGATAATGCATCGGCCACGATGTTTTCTTTGCCTTGCTTGTATTGAATCACGTATGGGAATGTCTCTACGAACTCAATCCACCGCGCATGCCTCTTGTTCAACTTGTGTTGGCTCTTAAATGTTTGAGTGATTGATGATCGGTGTGAATCACGAATTCTTTCGGCCAAAGTAGTTTGCCATGTTTGGAGTGCACGAACTAAGGCATAAAGCTCTTTGTCGTAAGTCAGGTAGTTGAGGGTTGCTCCTCCGAGTTTCTCACTAAAGAAGGCGATTGGCTTCTTCTCTTGCATTAGGACAGCTCCAATACCTATACTAGAAGCATCGCATTCAATCTCAAAAGTTTTCAAGAAATCGGGTAAAACAAGAAGAGGGGCGTGAGTAAGTTTGTGTTTTAGGAGCTGGAAAGCGTCTTCTTGTGCTTGCTCCCATTTAAAGCCCACGTCCTTCTTAATCACTTCGGTGAGTGGTGCGGCAATAGTGCTGAAGTCTCGAACGTACCGTCGGTAAAATCCTGCTAAGCCGTGAAAGCTACGGACTTCTCCTACTGTCTAGGACTCGGCCAATCTCGAATGGCTTTATCTTCTCCTCGTCAACCTGTATGCCCTGCGAACTTACCACAAAACCTAGAAAGACCACGTTATCTTGAACAAAAGAACACTTTTTCAAATTGACCAAAAAGATGTTCCGTCCTAAGCACTTCTAACACCTTACGCAAATGACCACATGCTCGTCCAATAACTTACTATTAATCAAGATATCATCGAAGTAAACAACAACGAAGACGCCTATAAAAGACCTAAGGACATGATTCATGAGACGCATAAAATACTAGGTGCGTTAGTGAGACCAAACGGCATAACAAGCCATTCGTATAATCCATGCTTGGTTTTGAAAGCGGTTTTCCACTCATCACCTTTCTTCATCCGGATTTGGTGATAACCACTTTTTAAATCAATTTTAGAGAAGATACTAGACCCATGAAGCTCATCTAGCATGTCATCTAACCTGGGAAATGGATGCGGTACTTAACCGTAATATTGTTGAGACTGTCGGCAATCGACGCACATCCTCCAAGATCCGTCCTTCTTAGGGACAAGTAACACCAGAAACGGCACACGGACTCATACTCTCTCGGATAAGACCCTTCTCCATAAGTTCACCGACTTGCCGTTGGAGTTACTTGGTTTCGACCGGATTGGTTCGATAAGCTGGGCGGTTTGGTAGTGTGGCTCTGGGAACGAAATCGATTTGATGCTCAATCCCGCGAATAGGAGGTAAACCACTGGGGCTATCTTCGGGGAAGACATCACGAAATTCTTGAAAAAGAGAAGACACACTGCTCGGAATATCCGGCTCGAGATTAGTCATGCTTGTAAAAGCATCCTTAAAAATAATCAAAACCAATGGTTGCTTGGTAGCAAGCGCAAATTTTATCTCACTTGGCTTTACGAAAAGATTTTCACTTCTCACGGGTTTAATCTCAAAGGCCTTTGTATCGGTTTTTCTCAAAGAACTCTCACACTCATTTTTGGTAGATAAAGTGTTTTTGGGTTCACTCACATTGCTCTTGCCATTGTTTTGCTCAAGTTTAAGCTGATCGAGATATACTTCATGCGGTGACAAAGGAACGAGAGTGATCTTCCGGCCTTTGTGTTCAAAAAATGTTTGTTGTGTAACCATCATGAACGGCTCTACGATCGTACTGCCATGGTCGTCAAGTAAAATATGACCAGCCTTCATAGTAGCACGTCACACACTACCTCCATCTTCATATCTCCAATTGCCAAGGGAACGGTGACTTGCCTTGTGACTTGGAGGGCCTTTGGTTATTCAACCACCTTAGGTTGTACGGTTGCGGATTTCTAGTCTCCAGGCCTAACTTTTCCACCAAAGTTATACTAGCCACGTTCGTGCAACTGCCTCCATCAATGATTAGGCTACACACATTGCTTTTAACAATGCATCGAGTGTGAACAAGTTCTCCCTTTGTTCGTCTTCAACGACCTTCTCTTGGAAATAAGAACACGCCTAGCTACAAGTAGCTCTCCATCAACCGCATATTCTTCTCCTTCATCGTCGTAGATAGGTGTTGAATCAAACTCTTTTTCGTCTTCGGTCACAATCTCACCGTCGTCCATTAAAATCATGTTCGTTGGTTTGGACATTTGTTCGCATAATGACCTTTGCCCCTACATTTGAAACACTCAATTTCACGATTACAAACAGTAGAAGTAGCCTCAGCCTTACCCTTGTAGTCATGTCTGGATGAGCTCGGTTTGAATTCCGACTTGGGCTTGGAATCGGTACTGACTGGGTAGCTCGGCTCCTCGATTTTGGCATAGCTCGGCTTAGAGGTGTAAGATGGCCGTGAGATACCCTTCCTCTTGAGTTGTTGCTCCACAAGAATGGCCTTATGCAACATCTCCTCCACGGTACCATACGATTGCATTTCCATCCGATCTTGTAATTGTTGGTTCATTCCACTTAGGAATCTCGCCATAGTCGCATCGCCGGGCTCATTTATGTCAGCTTTGAGCATGAGCTTCTCCATTTCCTGGAAGTAAATCCTCGACTCCTTTAGTTCTTGTGACAACCTTCTCAATTATGATGGAGTTCTCGAAGGTAGTGAGTCGGAACAAAACGCTTCCTCATAACCAAAGACATTTCTTCCCACGTCTCAATGGGGTTCTCTCCATTGCGTCTCCTGCTAGTCACCAATTGATCCCACCAGTCAATAGCATAATTATGGAACTCAGTAGTGGCTAACCTGACCTTCTTTCGTTCGGAGAGGTGTTGCAATCAAAAACTAAGTCGATTTTCTTTTCCCACTCTAGGAATGCGTCCGGATCGTTGGTTCCGTAGAAGGGTGGAATGCGAAGTTTTATACCGCCAAGATCATTGTCATTTCTTCTGACCGGTTATTGTCTAGCTCGTCTTTCCTCGGATGAGTAATCTTGCTCATAAAACGGATTGACTAAATGTTCGCCTTGCCGGTTTTTGATGATTTTGCCGATAGAGTTGGTTTTGTTGTTCTCGCCGATGTTGTTGTTGGTTTCTTTGGTCTCACCTTTGCCTTGATGGCATGCGTGGTTGTCTTTGTCCTACACTGTCGTCGGATACATGATTCTCGTCCATGTTGTTCTCAAGTGCAATGCCAACGTTGGACCCTTGCTCGGCTTGCTCCTTAGTCGGACTAAACGGTCGGTTACCAAATCATCGTCCTAGTAAATTCTCTCATCATGGCTCTCATGTTATCTTCGGATTCATGACTTTGTGACATTGTACCTTGCAAAACAAACAAACACGTTAGTAAATAAACTCAAGTGTTTCTCTCGGTGTTTCTCACAACTCTCAAAATTTCCCCACAACACATTAGAAGTTCTCCTCGGTTCTTAAGGAACTAAATCGAAACTAATCGATGGTAGCTTCAAAAACCAATTAGATCACTAGATGAATTGAAGAGACAAGATAGGTAGAAAAGAATTGATGAACCAGATTTCTTTCTTTTTTTTTTTTTTTTTTTTTTTTTGAAACTGGTTTAATACAATAGATATAAAGAAAAGAAAGAAATTATTTAGAAGATGAAGAGAAAAATGGATAGAAAATATCGGGTTTAATCAAGAGCGTGGCTCTGATACCACTTGATACGATCTTGGTAAGATCTCCCAAGAAACACACTCTTGTTCGGTATTGGTTACGGATAATCCTTGTAGAACAAGGCGGGGAAGTGAATGGTTGCATCGAGGGCTATGGACTGCACTCGGTAAACCTGAACGTAGGCTAACCACCTATGGAACGCTTGTGACTCGTCGGCTAACCACCTCGGAATTGGGTTGAACACAAGGCTCACCACCTTAGTGAACGATTGTGTTCAAAGAAGCTAACCACTCTAGGAACGGTTTGATTTCTTGGCTAACCACGAAAGAGATCGAAAGTTCTTGAAGAACAAAAGAGAGACTTCTCTAGAAAAAAGGTATAAAATTGGATTCTTATTCTCAAAAAGATTACATAGTTTAAATAGAACTAGAATGTAAAGAGTTTTGTAGAAAAGACTAAAAACAATGTATGGGAATAACAAAGTCTAATTAAAGACTTAACTCTTGTGTGAATGCCTCTTAGCCTCCCATCCTCTTATATCGGTTGTTGACCGAGAAGTTGGTCCAGCTCGGGAGATGAATGTTTTTGCCTCGTTAAAACCTCTTTTGGTAAACCCATTGGACAACCCAAAAGTAGGGAAAAAGAGTACAAGATCAAACACCTCGCGAAACAAACCCGAGATTCATTCAGAAGCTTTCCTTATTTTTCGAGATAGATTCCAAAACGTTTTTGAACAATATAATTAGGTTTTAGAGCCTCCTTGGAGGAGACCTTGTGATTTCTGGAGATAGAGTTTTTCTGCAACTGAAGTTTTTGGAGAAGAATACTTTATTTCAATGTTTTATATGATATCTATTTTATTCATGATGTTTATTGCTTTCACCATGTCTGAGTAGATCCCTTGTAGGATTAGGGTTACTTAAAGGTATTTGATGAATTGTTAGATCTGAATTGGTTGTTTAGGGAATAATCTATAGAGCTTTTCACCTAGACTTGAGATTAATGCTGATTTTAGCCTCGCGAACTAGAATCTGATTTTAGGTTGAATTGGCACGAAAGTGTGATTAATTCAATGATCTAGTGTTTGGTGAGCAAAAGCCCTATTCGCAAAGAAATTTGGTTTAGGGATTTTGTGAACAATTGAACTTGAACTTTAATGCTTGTTTAAATTCATAGAATTTGCAAAGAAATTTGGAATTCTAGGTTTAGGCATAGATAGTTTTCGCAACGACAGTTGGTTTACTTTACATCTGTGATTCAAGTTTGAAAGCGGAGCTTAATTTATTCCTGACAATTGATTTGGTTTGATAATTCTATTTTGCTTGCAAGTTTCCCTAAGCCTAGCGTTTTCCTCCATTGATTTATATCCTTGATTTACTTGTTTTTGTCATTCTTAATTCCATCTATTCTGCTTAGCTTAGTTCATATTTCTTGATCTATTGAGTGTCATCTTGAGTCTTTGTGGTTCGACCCCTAAAATACTGTAGCGACTGCTTAGATACTTTTAGGGTATTAGTTTTGAGCATATCACTGAACGATACAGAGAGGCGTTATACAGTTTAAGAGAAGGAAATGACGGCTATTATTCATTGTTTGCGTGTGTGGCGACACTACCTCTTAGGATCCCACTTTTCCATCAAGATAGACAATGTGGCAACAAGCTATTTCCAAACCAAAAAGAAGTTATCACCGAAGCAGGCTCGGTGGCAAGATTTCTTAGCGGAGTTCGACTTTGTCTTGGAGTACACACTGGGGAAGGCAAACGTTGTGGCGGATGCACTAAGTCGAAGGGCCGAACTCGCATCCATAAGTCAAGCCGAGGGTACATTCATGAGTCGGGTACAGGAGAGACTCGATCATGATACTACAGCCAAAGCATGGGTGAAGTTGGCGTTGGAGGGAAATACACTTCGGTTTTGGGTGGAGGATGGCCTACTTTACACCAAAGGGAGGCGTCTGTATGTCCCGAATTGGGGAAGCTTACAACGAGACATTATCCAAGCAACACGTTCAGAAGAGTGTAGAACGTAGAGAGTGGCTTGGAGAGACAAGCAACACGTTCACAAGAGAGATAGATGGAATAATAGAGATGTCGTAGAAACAACAATCGATCCTAAGACCATAAGAGATAATTCTGAGATTTTTAAGAAAAGAGTTTGATTAATTTTTGGTGATCCAAATCCAGGATGAAGTTCAGAAAAGAGATACAAGAGTATAAATAGAAAACATAAACCCTAAGGGTCACAAAAACACACAAAAACGTCCATTAAAGAGAAGAGAGAGAGGGAGAAGTGTTTTGGTAATGTAGAACTTGGTGGCAGCATTTAATCTGAAGTTTGAATTCAGAAAGTTAGCCCCTTAGTCTTCTTCTTCTTGAAAATCATGTTGTTGTTGGGCCTGAGATCATGATTGGATTTGTTGTTGGGCAAAGCCACGATTACAACAAGATGGGATTGAGGAAATGTGAGACCACTTGCCTCATTAAAAACCTTCCTTGGAAAACTCATTCGGACAAAACCAAAGGTAAGGGAAAAAGAGTACCAATGGGTCACATACCCACTTGAGTAATCATCTTTGATGAACTTTGTACCAAATAGATTGTGCATTCCCTCAGCTACAAGCTTTCCTTCACGTTCATTCTCAGCAATATGATCCGGTTCAAGCCGCTCCTCCATGATGCTACTCAGGATCATATCATCCTCCCCTAGTTGAAAAGGATTTGTCCTCAAATCAGGACCATCTGTTAAGAACAAAGATAAGTTAGAACCATTAGAACTTGAGTTTGGAGTATACATACCTTGCAAGTTTGTATTGTCGGTTTTGGAAGTGAGTTGTGCTGGAGTTTGAAGTGTGGCGTGCTTTCTAGTGTATACAGGTTTAGAATGGTTACACTCCATAAGTTTAACACTCGCTTCCTCTCTTAGTTCTCCTTCTTTTCCGACTTGAACTCCATTGGAGTCGATTTGTTGTTGTTGAAGCAAAACATAACCTGTATGTTAGGAACACAACCATTAGTCTTAAGATTCATGTTAGGATATAAGAACTTACCTTGTCCAGTAGTGGTTTGATCATTTAGATGTTCTTTTAAGGTAAGACTCTTGGTGAAGATAAGGACTTCGGATGAGTCGTTCAGAGGACAGATGAAATCAATTTGTCCAAACTGGATTTTTCTCGAACTAATCTCTTCTAAAGGTTCATTAGAACGAACAAATTCATCTCCTTTGTTGAGAAGCATGTTCTCTTTATTTTCTTTTGAGTAGTCATTCTTATAATCCTGCAAAACAAGAGATCTTCCACTCGGCAGCTCCGGTGTAGTATTAGATAAATCCAACAAGGTTTTGCTATAAGCAGATTGATGACTAAATGATCGAGAAAGAAGAGTTTGATGGATATTACCAGCCTTAGCAAGGAAATTTGATTGCTTATAAGGTTTGCTCTCAACTTCTTTTCCCTTCTTCTTTTGATCTTGATAAATCTCGAATGGTGTCATTGGAACTAGAGTGTGTTTTCTGCCTTTGAACTCGAAAGAGTACTTGTTGGTAGAGCCATCATGAGTCACTCTTCTATCATACTGCCATGGTCTTCCCAAAAGAATGTGACTTGCTCCCATTGGTAGAACATCACACAGCACATCATCTTCGTATTTTCCAATGGTTAGGGAAACCGTTACTTGGCTATTCACTCGCATTTCACCTTCATCATTGAGCCAATGCAGATTGTATGGCTTTGGATGCTTCTTCACAGTCAGACCAAGCTTGTTAACCATGTATTCACTTGCCACATTGGTGCAGCTTCCTCCATCGATTATGATACTTCATACTTTCTCTTGTACATGACATCTAGTGTGAAACAGATTTTCTCTTTGTGCTTCTTCCTCTGTCTTAGCTTGCACGTTAAGTATTTTCTTTACCATTAAAAGGTCTCCTTTAACAGCATACTCATCATGTCCTTCATTTGAATCAAAGATCTCCTTTTCCTCTTCTGATTCGTACTCACCATTGTCTAGGAGAATCAAAACTCTTTTGTTAGGACTTGCACTAGCAATGTGTCCTCTTCCTTGACACTTGAAGCAAATAGTCTCACGAGTTCTAGTAGTTGTAGCTTCCATTTTTCCCTTGGAGTCTGAACTGGTAGGGAATGGTTTTGAAAACACCTTAGGCTCAACTTCAGCTTTTTCTTATTTGATATAGCTAGGCCTAGCCAAAGTTGAACCTTTTCCAAAAGTTGATCTTGATCCCTTTCTTTTGATCTGTTGCTCGACAAGAATAGATTTGTGATATATCTCCTCTATATCAGCATAGCTTTGCATCTCCACTCTATCTTGAATATCTCGGTTTAGCCCATTCAAGAACCTAGCAATGGTTGCTTCATCATCTTCAATAATATCAGCCTTGATCATTAGAGATTCCATCTCTTGAAAATAGTCCTCTACACTATTATTTCCTTGAGTCAAGCGCCTTAACTTTTGGTGCAGCTCCCTGTGATAGTTACTAGGAACAAAACGCTTCCTCATGAGTGCTTTCAACTCATTCCAAGTATCAACAGGTGGCTCTCTATTGCGTTTTCGGCTTGTAGTGATCTGATCCCACCAGTTGATGGCATAGCCATAGAACTCTGTTGCAGTTAGTTTCACCATCTTGAGATCTGAATATTCTTGGTATTCATAGATCATCTCGATCTTCTTTTCCCATTCCAAGTACGCATCCGGATCATTCTTTCCATGAAAAGGAGGAATTTTCAGCTTCATGCCTTTCATGTCATCATCAGTTCGTTCCCTTGCTCCTCTTTCACGCCTTGGACTGCCTTGAGAAGAAACATTATCATCATCGTGTATGGGCTGCCTTTGGTTACGAACTAGATTGATGTTTCTTTCTTGAATTCTCCTCGGAGTAGATCCTTCTTGTAGTCGATCAATTCTCTAATGCAGCTCTTCTCCTTGTTGTTGTTGTTGTTGTCACCTTCTTCACTCATTTTGTACCTGCGAATCAGACAGCAAAACAAAACCAGTAACAAGTTCTCACGAAAACAAAATTCACACAAAAACTGAAGAGGCCAATTCTAGAAACAAATCGACATAACTTGAAACAAACTAAGACAACACACTAGATAATCGAACATAAAATAGAACACATATCAAAACACCTGAATACAACGGATCTGCAAGAGAAAATGAACAGACACAAAATGATAGATAAGGAACGAGATTACCAAAGCTTCTATGAGTGCTCTGATACTACTTGATATGATCACCCTAGGACTCGCTCAAAGAAGCTGGTGTGAGGGATGGATAGAGACAGAAGTGTGCGGAATCCACTTCTGGTTTTGAGAGTGTAGAACGTAGAGAGTGGCTTGGAGAGACAAGCAACATATTCACAAGAGAGATAGATAGAACAATAGAGATGTTGTAGAAACAACAATCGATCCTAAGACCATAAGAGATAATTCTGAGATTTTTAAGAAAAGAGTTTGATTGATTTTTTGTGATCCAAATCCAGGATGAAGTTTAGAAAAGAGATACAAGAGTATAAATAGAAAACATAAACCCTAAGGGTCACAAAAACACACAAAAACGTCCATTAAAGAGAAGAGAGAGAGAGAAGTGCTTTGGTAATGTAGAACTTGGTGGCAGCATTTAATCTGAAGTTTGAATTCAGAAAGTTAGCCCTTAGTCTTCGTGTTCTTGAAAATCATGTTGTTGTTGGGCCTGAGATCATGATTGGATTTGTTGTTGGGCAAAGCCATGATTACAACAAGATGGGATTGAAGAAATTTGAGCCCACTTGCCTCATTAATAACCTTTCTTGGAAAACCCATTGGGACAAAACCAAAGGTAAGGGGAAAAGAGTACAAATGGGTCACATACTCACTTGAGTAATCATCCTTGATGAACTTTGTACCAAATAGATTGAGCATTCCCTCAGCTACAAGCTTTCCTTCACGTTCATTCTCAGCAATATGATCCGGTTAAAGCTGCTCCTCCATGATGCTACTCAGAATCATATCATGATGGCTCAGCAGTCCACGCACATACACACGTACCGGGAGTTGAGCAAAAGGCGGACATCTTGACTAAGGCATTGACAAAGATCAAGTTCGCGGAAATGAGGAGCTTGATAGGAGTTCAAGACATGTCCAAAGACAAGTTGAAGCTTAAGAGGAAGAATGTTGGATAAACTTCAACTTTATCATGTAGCTTAAAATATATCTAATAAGTTGGTTAGATAAATATGAGCTTAAGATAAATATGATAGGATTATGAGTTATCTAGTCCTACTAGGAATAGGATTAGCAAATGTGTGTTAAGCCTATAAATATTGTTGAGTTGTGACAATTGATATAAAGAAAAAGTTAAGAGCTTTTGAGAGTTTAGTTTTGAGAGAGTTTCTAAACATTAATAAAGAAAGTTATTTTTTATACAAAAGGTAAGAACACTTTTTTCTAAACACTTTAATATAAACCCATCACATATGATGTGGTTAAACAATTGAAGTGTGAATATTATTTTTGTTTATTTTTAATTAGAAATTTTTAGGAATATTTATAAAAGATAAGAAAAACTTATCCACCACTACAATTCTACATGAGGAAAAAAAAATTTGGTCAACCTAAATATTAAACATATTAGTAAAATTTTGATAATTATGAACCTATATCATTTATAGTTAAAACTACTCCATTTTTTAAATTTTATATGTTTTATGAATAATAATTTCGTGGTTTGTAAAATATCTTATGTAAATTTCTACAATTAATCATTTACTTTCACAGGCTTCCAAATTAATATTATTAGTTCAAATTCAATACTCATTTTTCGCAAAATCTTCAGAATAAATCATATATTTTTTTTTATCAAATCAATATCTCCATAAATTTGCTTGTAAGGAAAAGTATAAAGAAAAGTATAAACCCCTTGGATAAGAAAATCAGTTTAATTTTTTTCAAGAAATTGTTATTAAATAATGTACACTCATAAATCCTTCAAATTTGTTTTAAACTTTTTTCCATTTTTTATTTCCCTTGCTTATTATTTATGTCAACTTATAGTATAGATGGTCTCCATTTAAAAGTAAAGAGTAATGATATTTTTTCATAAACATTAAATAATAACAATATTATAATTTTTTTAGATTTTAAATATTGTCAATCCTTTGAATTTGTTATAAACCTTATAATTTATTAATATTTCTTTTTTTATAAAGTTGAAATATTTAAAATTTATCTTATTTCAATAAAAATATTGGCTCAATTAAAAACATGCATTAAACTGAGGAAAGCTTATATATTTGCATGCCCAATAAGTCACACTTCCTACTAATTTGAATTTGAAATCATTTTGGTCTTTTATAATATGACTCAACATATGTAAATATTGTATCCGATCATTTTTGTAAAAGATATATTTTAGGTGTTTTATTTGAACGAGCGTAACTATGTATTAGCTGGTGTTGAAAAAGTTGCTGAATTTGACTGAATTCAGCTGAATTTTTAGTTTTATACAAATGGTACAAACGGAATTAGTGAATCTGCCCAAATTTTCTAATTTGTTAATAGTTAACCTTAGAAAATGATATCTATCAAAACTTATAACAATAAAAGCATACTCATCTGGTTGCGGCACGTTTTATTCTGAATGTCTTGGAATGGAAGAAAAGTCCTTCATGCCACTTTTAGAGAAAACTTGATTTCGGGTGCCACTTTTTGATCTACATACTATTGCTTTCAGTTCAACATGTGTTATTCTTTTTTGTTTTTAATGATAAATTAAAAAAAACGCATAAAAAAATCGTTGTATTCGTTGGACTCTTGTCCGACGAAATCCAAGACGCCGTCCATCTCGGCGACGTCCCCTCAAACTCGCATATTTAGTTTCTTCTGCTCGCCCTCCTCTGTTATAAGTTAGTTCATTTAAATTTGAGATCCACATTTGGAGATTTTGGGATTTAGGGAATTTTTAAAAAATTAGGGATTTCATTCATGAATTTGCTTGTTTGGTTATGCAAATTTGGTAGGTAAACATGTTCCGTGAGTCGATAAGGTATTTACATTGGTTATTTTTCAAATACAGTTGTTTAATCTTTGGCGATTAGAATCTCTGATTAGAATTTGTAATTGACAAATATGCAGATATAGGACAGATGGTACACGTAGTATAATTTTGAGATATTAAGACATTTGGTACAAGTTATATAACTGTCAGATAATGGTGAGCTTTCATGTCTTGTAGAAGAAAATCATGGTAAGTCGGATACATAGCGACTGTTGCTACGACGCCGTCAAGCTTCACATGGTTGTAATTGGTTTTTACGAGTTGCAAAAATAAAAAAACGTGGGAAGGAAGCCAAAAACGCAGTTTCCATCCACCACAGAACATCGCCAAAGGAGTAGGAACAAATATGTGCCTGATATTACTTGGAGAGATGGTTGCAGCACGAAAATTATTATAGGAAACTTATTTTTTAGCTCTATTTGTATAATTATTATATGAACGTGTTTGTCTTTTATTCCAACTATGTTCAACTAAGAACATCTCTGTATTTATCTACCTTAAACAATTTTAAAATGTCTATTTTTTATTTATTATGATTCAAACAATGTCTTGAAAGTATCAGAAAATTAGATATTATTTTATTATAATATATATTTATTTAATTAAAAATCAAAGTTATTTTATTATAGTAATTAATTTTATGTATTTAATTCATTTAAATTAGTATTTTAATTATTAAAATTAGTATTTCTTTTTTTTTGAGCTATTAAAAACCCCCAATGAAGGCTTATAAGTAATCAACATTCATCTTGAATCTAAAATAAAGTTTCATTCAATACTAAATATATATTATACATATTATTGTTTTCACTTAAACCACCCCTTATAATATAAGGAACACTTACTATGTCATGACACTCTTTTGATACAAAAGATGTGAAACCTATGATTTCTTGAATACTCTATTATGAAACCCTCCTAAATGCTTACTAATAGTGAAAACTCATGTGTCCAACTAGAAATAATAATGTATATTAAGACCAACTACAAATACACAAAAATCGACAAAGTACAACTATGAAGACGAACGTCCAACTGTACATTAGGGACAACTATGTGTAAGTCCCGCCGCAAAAGATACACTGTATCACACGTGGAATCCTAATTATTACCATCTAGCCGCAAAAGTACACCCATGTACCTGCACGTGGAATTTTTTACTAATTATTAAAAGAATTGAACATATTAAAATATTATGTTTCTTCCCCCCCCCCTCCAATTTCTTTAGTTTCGCCAAATTTTTGGTTTACTAGTCGTACAAAATTGTACCTACTAACCTAATTGTACCAAATCGGTAGTTTGTGCCTCAATTGTACCTAATAAACCGAGATCTACCAAATCGGTGCACATTGGCGACGTTTCAGTTCCTCATAATGGCAATGTTTCACAAAATGATGTTCCTTTATAATGGTGACGTTTTGGTTTCCACCACGTCCATATGTGTCTTTTGGTAGGGTAATGGTGAGGTTATAATATAGAAAAGGAAGAGTCATCAATATCCAAGAATAAGAGACAATGAAACATGTTCTAGAAGATGGCGAATAATCCAAATCCAAGAGGGAGAGACACTCTTCTTCCATGACAATCTTAGATCTTCCACAAGATCTTCCCACTACCATTCTATTAATCATGTCCCAAAACTCTCTCCGTGATATGGTAATGGTGAAAACAACTTGTAAGTGTTTTCGGGCAATAGTTGAAGATTCGGTTTTGTTGAGGTATATTAATTGTTATCTTATGCGTCCTCCTTGGAACTTCGCTCATGAAATAGATATGTTTACTGTATATTGTTTTGAAAACAATAATCCTTCTACCATTTTCATGAGAGGTATGTCCGAGTTCTTCCGAGAAGGCGATTTGGATCGAAGGCTCTCAACTCTTAGAGATGCTGCCCTTAAGAGATATGATGTGGCTGTTTATAGTTATGCAATCCCTTTTAGGATCATGACTCCTGGAGACCATTTTGACAGAGAACTTACCTGTCTGAGCAGGGATTTTGTTTGAGGAGTAATAAGGAGACTCATGAATGCAATCATTCCATACACATGGCCTTACAAAATTCCTCAACTATTTCTGGAGAGGAAGGCTCAAGTTAATAGCCAGAAACTCTACAACTGTAAGTGTGCTCAACAAAAATAACTGGAATACGAGTGGAATGAGGAAATCAAAGGTGGCGAAAGAGGAAGCATGTGTGATTCATGCTTTTTGATCATCCAAATTTACTAATTTTGTAGAGAGTTCCGTCAAAAAGTTGACTGGTTTTGATACATCCCAATATTTTTTTTTTCATTTGAATGTTTTGTACTTGAGGAATGTTAACAAAGTATCACATAATATATTGTTTACCTTATTTTTAATCCCCTGAATCTATTCGTTAATAAAACTAAAAATTTGTTTCACTTAACGGCTCGTTCTCGTTAAACATCACCTTTGTTCTCGTTACTCCCCCGTAAAGTACAATTATGTTCAACAAAGTACAACTATGTAAATGTAGTACAAATTTTTAACTTCTTTAGACAGATATGCGAAAGTTGTATACATTTTTAACTCCTCTATACACCTATGTGAATGTGTTAATGAAATCTCACATTAGTTTGGAGGTGGCGATTGTTTTTTTTTTCACATTTGAGTTATGTTCAACAAAGTACAACTAGCGTAAGTGTAATGGGATCCGTAAATGTATTGAAACAGGGTCAGGTTATCGGGTTTGGGCCGGATTCTTTAGGTTGGGTTGGTAATTATTGTTTTTATACTGGATTTTTGGTCATTTACTTAGATTTCGATTCAAAAATAAATGTAAAATAATTTTTTTAAAAAAAAAGATAG
This sequence comes from Crucihimalaya himalaica, assembly GCA_004349715.1. Classification (NCBI taxonomy): domain Eukaryota; kingdom Viridiplantae; phylum Streptophyta; class Magnoliopsida; order Brassicales; family Brassicaceae; genus Crucihimalaya; species Crucihimalaya himalaica. Next base: position 329,064 of record SMJT01000121.1, read on the forward strand.
CACTAAAGACTTTAGTTTCCCCTAAAATGGCATTACACCATTGATCCCTTGTAATGAGGCTTCTACGCAAACGTGATTTCCCAAACAAAGAAGTATACAAATTGTTTTCCCGAAGATTCACATCTTGTGATTGAGTTCACTTATAGTAAATCATAATTGTATCACTCCATTATCTACTGCCAAGACTCAACAGTACTGTATTTCATGAATCTCCAATGAGCTCAAGACTATGCATTTTATATTTCATTGTTTGCTTAACTTCTAGTGTAATTTTGTGTACAGATTATAGAGTTGACAAGTATGACATTGGGACTGGTTTTGGTCACTTCGGTATTGCTTTCGATGATGTGAGCCTCTACAAGCTTTATGAAATTATGTCCTTTCTTTGAAATATTGTTTGACGTGTCTTGATCATGGTCTTATTTCTAAAACGTGAACTTTTTTTCCAAAAAGGTGGCGAAAATTGTAGAGCTTGTTAAAGCCAAAAGGAGGTAAAGTTACCCGAGAGCATGGTCGGTCAAAGGTGGTAAAATTGTAATCGCATTCACAGTGAATATCCTGATGGCTACAAATTTTAGCTCTTGGAAAAAGATCCTAATACATAACCTTTTTACCAAGTTATGCTCTGTGTCGGTGATTTCGATAAAGAGGTATAGAGGTTAAAAAATAACGCTGAGTAAAATAGACAACACATTGATTACACTTGGAACGCACCAAGCCAATACTTATATTTTTGTTTTATTAACAAAGTAACCTTATTACAAAAGATTCACTTATCTCGGACCTTACTCAACCTATCCGCTCAATAGGATAGATTCTGACTAAAACAAGCCTCAAGCCTGACTCTCTTCTTTCTAATCACCCGCCTAAGATACACAAAGAAAAACAACAGTTCTATGCGTTCTGTTCACCCGCCCGTGAAACACACAGAGAACTGATCACCCATATTTTAAGCATCTTTTGATAAGACTTCAAAGAACACAACAACTCACTCTGATATTTTCACCCTACCAAGAAACCCAAAGAGAGTCAAACAATTTCATGCTATCTAATCTCCCGCCCATGATACAAACAGAGAATTGGGAACACACCTTCTACGACTTCATTCTTTTGGCTTCAAAGTTTAGAACTCGAAAATAGCCTCCGGTGTCCTCAAGTGGTTTGTGGGCAACACCAAGTCTATTTATACAACAGCGAAAACCTTACTCCTAAGGATATTCACCAAGTCTTTGGATAAGGCAACTGCTTGTGCCTCAAGGTTATCCTTTCCTTAAGTTGTTATAGAGAATATTTGGTGAATCTTTATAAGCTCATATTCTAGAATGTTGCCAAGTCAACTAACGCTTTCTGGACTTGTCACATTATTAACTACTGATGTGTTCTGATGCAGTATTCTGATCCCAACAGCGAGCTGTCTCCAGAACTTGCATCTTAAGTCTTCCCCTTTTTAAATTAGTTTGATACTCAAGCACTCCACTATTGTACAACCTAAAAGTCAAAACAGAGAGAAAACAGACACAACAACAAAGCAATATCTAGAACCAATTCTAGCATTAAGTACCAAACTACAAAGCTTTGTCCAAAATGCTTTATTCACACTTCAATTGTTCAACTACTAAACAAAGTTAAACCATAATAACTAACCTCCCCGACAATTCAAGCTCCCCCGTCATCCGTGGAAAATAACATATCTCCCCATGCTTGAGTGCATAACTAAATAAAATGCACACTCAGACGAATGCATATATATTTAGAGATATAAGTCAGAAACACTTATCTATAGCAAAGGCTCCCTCAAGGATCTTAGTGGCCAACTTCATTGCCCTGCGATGACCACACTTGCTGACTTCAGTGTAGAGACTACAACTTGCCTTGTTATCAAGTGCTGCTTCTTGGTCTTGATCATTGGCTTGTCAACAAATGGAACAGGATGCTGCACCATTAGAAGCTTGTACAACATACTGGAAAAAATCAAGTAGAACTTTGATCGTGGGTTCAAAGCCAACTGGAGGATAGTCAAACAAAAACTTCCCAATGTTGAAGGAGATCTTATGAGCAATCATATAATCTTAGCCCTTGTTGTTTGAACATAAGCACCATTTGTGCTTGACAAGCAGTTGATGCAACTGACTTTGAACAGAATCTTGTTGTCAGATGTGAAGTTTGGGTAATGAACATCTGTTTAACTTTTCACTTTATCACTTGTCATACAATGCAATGTCATCCTCCATTACCCAACCATCATGACCGTGTCGATCAGTTCGTCCACATCCCTAAGATCAAATACCATGTTAATCTTAGATGGTGAAAACTCTTACATTGAGTTCCAAAACCAGCACCTTCTACCTCATCTGATTCAACTTCGCAGTGGGCAGATTAGCCTATAACCACCTCAAGCACAAACGGTTGAACTTCTATAACCGTTCTCAACATGCCAACACCAATAAAAAGATCTATGATCTTATCCTTACCAACAAACACGACATACTTTTCTACAATGAACTTATCCTTCCCTTTAGACAAGATATCATACATTTGCTTAGCCGCCAGAGCTGAAACAATTGTTGTCAAAATCCTCTACAGCAACATGAGAAACAAAATATTTTCGTTTCTTTGCTTTCAGTCTCTTGACCTTCTCTGAACACCCAATCACGAGTAGGTATGACACCAAAGGAATCCAAAATATCTACCATTTAAGGCCCATTGGTTAGATATCCTCCTCATGGTGGTCAGAGATAAAAAGACAATAAGCATACAACTACTGTTGAATACAGGGTGACTGCGGCTTTAAAGGTAAAGCAGGCAAAAAGTCATCAGGTTTGTACCCTAATGCAATAACCGCTGGTGACTTTGTGACACCTGGTGGCTGATTGAACAATTTTACTATGTCCAATGACTCTACTCTGAGTGGTGGTGCATCAGAATCTTGTACTGGCATTGGTTTGTTCTGGCTGAGAGTCTTCACCACCTCCGAGGTTATATATTCAGCATATGCTTTGTCTCGCTGAGAGATTTCAGACCACTGTGACATCAGGCGAGAGAGAGTGATGAGTATTTACTTCATACTTTCAGTTATTCTTCAGATCAAATGGAAGGAATTAGAGGAATTATCGCCTCTGTATTTTCTTGACTTGTAGGGAAACTTGATTTGACTAGACGTTCACCTTCTCTATCAGTCATTTGATGTGCATAACCCTAGATTTTTCCCTCCATAAACACTCTCTCCACTAATGGGCTTTAAAACAGTTGGGTTATGACCTGTATAACTTAACAGCCTCGATCTTGACAACACTCAACAAAATCAGTAGTGCATACTAGCCAGCAAATCGTTGTTCCCAAATCATTAGTGACCTTTATATTTTAATCACTCAAAACTTCTAGTCATTCGATCACTTAATAACATTCACTTAAAACATGAAAAAATAAGTGACCCAGAAAGATAACAAAACATATGAGTACTACTTTTTTATGTACCTTTTGAGATATATTATGTGTTTTGTGCCAACCACTTGTTCAAGACTCCACCAGAAGGTACCACAATATTATGAATCTTTAAAGAGTCAGTTCTGAGTTTAGTGGCTAGTCTTTCACACTGCCATGCCTTTAATCCAATGTAATCAACGTGAAACAGGCTGCTGGTATTTCCTTTGAAAAGTGCATGATTAGGAGTGTGTTAAGTCATCCTTATTCATTTTTTTACTTGACTTCACACACCCATTTATAGCTGAGATTCAACACAATTGTAGTTATCTTTTAAGCATCTGACCTGGATAGGTTTCTGTTGAATCTTCTGATTTGTATTAGCGACATCACTTGACTTCTCAACCGCCAATACTTGTGCATGCCCTTTGATATGACATTTCATAGCATTGTTGAACAATGTTACTAGACATATCAATTGAATTTTCCAATATCCGATACTTTTATGAATGACAAGCACACAAGTACCGCCCCTCAGCTATTTGACCTCCTTTTTAACGACAACATTTTAGGCATTACGGGTAGCTATTTTCCACACACCTTTAGATTTTATAGACGGTTGATCTTCATTACATTCTTAGGAATTTTATTGGTCTGTTATAGCTTTGTCTCTGTCTTTGATTAGCACAACTCAGAGAACCACTTAGACCTCACAACTATTAATACCCTTTCTGTGATTAACAAAGCTGTTAAAGTCTAGAGGCTTGGTAAATAAATCAGCCAGTTGAAAATCAGTACTACATGTTTAACCATAATCAGTTTCTCCTCAACAATTTCACGAATAAAGTGATGTCTCATATCGATATGTTCAGTTCGTGCATGTTATACATGATTTATGCCTAGATCAATTTTACTCTTATTTTTACAATTAATTAAGAGAGAGTGAGGAAACATAACATTATCAACAACCATCTGTTTCATCCGCATAAGTTAAGTGCATCAGCTCGCTCTCATGACATCAACTCTTCCATCGTCACTCAGCACCTCAGTTTTAGCGTGAAACATAGTCATGGGAGTCCCGGAATAATGTCGCCAACTAGACTCCTGCTTGGAGGACTTTCGTAGCGATTTTAATGGAAAAGAATTGTCCAGCGTAATTCGAACCGTGATATTAAAAGTATATCCCAGGGACTTCACTCTCTGAGACGCATCTTCAGTAGAGATTGTCAGGGCATCTTTTGTAGAGATAGGGTTCATCCCAGAAGTAGTGCAAGACGTCTTACATGAATTTCTTGTTTGCGTATCCAGTGAAGTTAGGAGGTTCAATTTCAGCGCAGAGATAATTTGCAAAGTCTGCATACCAAGGAAGTATGTCAGCAACTTTTACTTCAAACTATTTGCCCACATGTCCGTCTACTGAGATGTTATAGACATTTCTTCTGGGAGCCTGTCGTCAATGGGGATTTCCTCTCTGATCTTCATTCGTGAAAGATGATCTACAAATCCATTCTTTATCCCCTTTTTATCCCTTATCTCCAAATCAAGTATCGAACATCGGCATGATCTGTGTGTACAATTACCTTAGATCGCACCAAGTATGACCGAAACTTCTCAAATGCGAACACGACAACTAGGAGTTCTTTTTCTGTCATGGCATATTTTGATTGAGTTTCATCTAAAGTTCAGCTAGCATAGTAGATGACATGAAGCATCTTGTCCTTCTTTTGCCCTCAAACAGTTTCGATGACAAAATCTCTTGCATCACACATTACTTCAAATGGAAGTGCCCAATCTGGAGGTTGAACAATGGGAGTTGTTACGAGGGCTCGTTTTAGTGTGGTGAAAACTTCATGGAATTCATCGTCAAATTCAAATGCCACTTCTCTGCACAGGACGCGTCAGGGGTCTAGCGATATTAGAAAAATCTTTTATGAATCTTCTGTAGAACTTGGCGTATCCTAGGAAGCCACAAATGTCCTTAACCGTTCTTGGCGGTTGTAAGCTCGTCATTACCTCTATTTTTTCCTTGTCAACTTTGATTCCTTCCCCTGATATCCAGTGGCCGAGCATTATCCCTTTAGTCACCATGAAGTAGCATGTTTCCCAATTTAATATGAGGTTAGAGTCAACACACCGTTGCAGGACCTTGTTCAGATTTGCCAGACATGAATCGAACTAGGAACCATATACCGTAAAGTCATCTATGAAAACTTGCAGTATGTCGTCTACCATATCTATGAAGATAGACATCATACATCTCTGGAACGTGGCATGAGCATTGCATAACCCGAACGACATTCTACGGTAGAGAAAAGTTCCATAGGGACAAGTGACTGTAGGTTTTTCCTAATCTTTTGAGTGAATGGGAGTCTGAAAGAACCCAGAATTTCCAAAACAAAAATGAGTAATGATGTAAGCCTCGGGGGTGAGGTTTACGGGGCACGAGCAGGATTCTTGATTCCACGGGCGGTCGTCGACGATTCCTCAAGGTTCTTGACGTGGATGGAGATCTGACTCGATGGCGGTCGCTCTCTCGAGTGGGATCAAACAAAGGGGGTTGTGATAGCGGAAGGAAGTGCACCACAGAGGGATGGTAGTCTCTGATACATCACGGATCTCAGCTTTGAAGAATCTCTCCACGAAGAACAAGAGTAAGAACTAGGATTTTGCCTTATCAAGAAAATTCGAGTCTTTATTGATAATAGTGTAAAAATTGGTTACACGGTTGCAAGAGGACTTTATAAACAGTCCTATCAGCTAGCCCTAAGGCCCATAAAGAAAAGAAAATAAAACTCTAATACAAAGAAGTCCATCTAGAAATCGAAAGCAAGAAATACAAAACACATCGTTTAAATAAAAGCAAGAAAAGGAAACTATAAAGACGTGAATGTTGCTGTCATTTCTGAGGTGGACTTACCCGTTGGAAGGGCCGTTTGAACCTGCAAAGATCGAAAATATTGAATAAAACTTACCTTGGTCCGCACGGAGTCGGGTGACGTTGTCGAAGACTGTCGTGGTTTCCTCGTGGAATGGCGCGGTGTCCTCGATGAATCGCCGTAGTCCCTCGGGGTCTGTCGTGGAATCCTCGGCAGCTGGTGTGAATTCCTTGGGGGCTTGTCGTAGATCCAAAGTGTTGGCTTGTGGTTCCTCGAGATGATACGTAGACGTGTCGGGGAACCTTTGGTAGTTGTACGTGGATCCTTGGTAGCGGCATGCGGATGGTACGGTAGCTTGGCACAGTTGATACGTGGATCCTCGGTAGCAACACGTAGATCCTCGAAGCGGTATGATAGCTTGGCAGAGTCGGTACGTGGATCCTCGGTAAATGTACGTGGATTCTCGGTAGCGATACGTGGATCCTCGATGCGATACGGTAACTCGGCACGATCGGTATGTGGAATCCCTTGCTCGGCTCGTGGTTGCTCGTGGACACTTGATGCTAACCCCTTTCCCATGTCGTTCACGATGTCTTGCACGGCAAGGTTGAACCTCTTTCGAAGTTGTCTATCTTTAGAACGAGTCATGGTGCCTGCCTTCCCTCCATTTGGGCAACGGGTAGGTCCGATGTCCTCATCAAGTAATAAGGATAGTTAGCTAGTCGTTCTTACTCCTGGTCGATAAAAGGCAGAGGGAAGTGATCCTTCCTCGTGGCTGCATTCAGTTTTCTGTAGTCAATGCACATCCAGTGTCCAGTCAACGTCTTTGAAATTTTCATCTACTCTTGTTCTTTATTGATACACCGAGATAATGTTGTTCAAGTCAGGGGAGGGTACGGATGTACTGATGTTTGGTTATTTTCGTTAAAAATTTCTAGTCATTTTCCAGCTACTTATTCGAGACGCATTCAAAAGTGGAGCTGATGTCTGAACAAGCATGAGCCGACACAATAATCATGAAAGCCCCTATCACACTAAAACTTGAATGATTTGAACTTAACCTTATCTAATGGAACATCAAATTTGGACTTAGTATATCTCTGTTAGGGGCTTGGTAATCATGATTGGATTAGATATTCAGAGATATGCATTTTTTGCATATCTTTTGACCTCTGAATAGCTAGGCTCATTTTTAATCTAGTACCACACCTTGCACCATTATCCTTCATTCATACCTCACACACTCTTTCTATCATTTCCATAATGTGTATTTATGGCATAAACTACGGAGTATACAGACCGACATACAACCTTTCATTAGGATTAGGTGTGTTAGACGTATGATGTTGGAATGATTAGTAAGTTTCTATATGATTAAGTCTTGTTGACATATTATTTAGAGCATACTTAGAGAATGTTAGAGTGTTATGAAATTTGTTTTACTTGAATAGTAAAAATGACTAAAAAATTCAAAATTGTGAGGAAATGAGAAGAAAATGAACCAGAAAAGTCAGTGTTATATTGAAAAAAATGCATCAAGGAAAAATTTTGGTTTGTTTGGTGGATTTGAGATATATTATGTGTTCTTAATGAAAGAAAGGCTATGTATGCATCAATTGACCTGTATCTCACTGTGATTATGCATAATGATTTGCATCCTAGACTTGTTAGGATAACTTTAAACGCTTGAGTAACCTTAAATGCTTCCTTTCTCAAGAGCATACCATGTTTGATATTCCCTTTGTGAGAGTGCACGCACTATCTTAATGAATGTTAAAAGGATAAGTTCATTGACTTCGAGAGTTCCTTGTGATCTCGGGATTCAGAGTATGAGTTATTGCCAAGTTCATGGTTTAGTAAAGAAAGTAGGTTTTACTTTGACGTGTTTTGATGCAGCTCCCGAAAGGAAGACCCTTTGTAAGTAATATTCTCTAAAGGGATAGTGAGCTCCCGTTTTCAAACCGATTTTCCGGGTTTGAGTTTTTTTGTTCTTGCTTGAGGACAAGCAAAGATTCTTGTCTGGGGGAATATTTTAAACCCCTATTTTCACTAATTTCCAGAGTCCTTATTATGACTAATCTTGCTACTTTTCACCGAGAACAAGATAGAGAGTCTTTTTGGTGTTTCTCAGGATTATGGGTTTGGTGGACAAAATAGAAAGAATTTGACCTAAAATGGGCAGTAGATCAGAAGAGGAAAAATTTGGAGACAAGAACCAATCGGTTGTGTTTTGCACCGATCAGTTGAGAAGACCTTGAAGAACCGATCGGTTGTGCTTTGCACAGATCGGCTAACGACTCTAGAAAATTTATTTTTCTCTATTTTTTAGGGATTCTCTCTTGTGCTATAAATACAGGTTTCGTCCCTAAGCCACGAAAGAGAGTTTTGAGTATGAAAAGACACCTTTTGAGGCTACACTTTTATACTTTAGAGATTTGTTTATGTGTTTGTTTTTTATTTGCAATACAATTATGATTTCTTCATATTTGTCTCGTTTGTTCTCTGCAATTATGCTTGAGTAATTCTCTTTTGAGTTGGGTTTCTAAAAGAATGTTTTAGATGTGTTATTGATATATCATGGTTTTTACCGGTTTTTAGTCATGATATAAGTCCTTTTTGTTGAATCTTTTCTTTAGTTTTAAAGTCTTTCAGGTTCTTTTCAAGTTATAGGCGCTATAGAGCTAATTGGAGGATTTGGGAAGCTTTTGAAGCAATCTGGAGTTGAAGCCGTTCGGGAACAAGCTCAACATCGATCGACACTAGGAGCATCGATCGACACCATTCGTTTGGAAGAACTACGACCAAAGAACCTGGCATCGATCGATACCACTTACAGCATCGGTCGATGCCAGTGACCGGAACGCCAACAAACCCAAGATTGTCCAGAAGTTTTCCTTATTTTTCGAGATTACTCCAAAACGTTTTGATTGGCTATTTAATTAGGTTTTACAGCCTCCAGAAGAACAGCTTGTGATTTCTGAAGATAGAGTTTTCTGCAATTGAGACTTTTGGAGAAGAACTCTTGAACCTCTTTGTATTCTTACTCTATTTCATTGTTTTATATGATATCTATTCTATTCATGATGTTTATTGCTTTCACCATGTCTGAGTAGATTCCCTGTTAGGATTAGGGTTGCTTAAAGATATTTGATGAATTATTAGATCTGGATTAATTGTTAGGGAATAATCTGAAGTGCTTTTCACCTAGACTTGAGATTAATGCTTATTCTAGCCACGCGAACTAGAATCTGATATTAGGTTGTTTGATTGGCACGAAAGTGTGATTGATTGCCTAATCTAGTGTTTGGTGAGCAAAAGCCTTATTCGCAAAGAAATTTGGTTTAGGGATTTTGTGAACAATTGAACTTGAACGTTAATGCTTGTTTAAATTAATAGAATTTGCAAAGAAATTTGGAATTCTAGGTTTAGGCATAGATAGTTTTCGCAACGACAGTTGGTTTACTTTACATCTGTGATTCAAGTTTGAAAGCGGAGCTTAATTTATTCCTGACAATTGATTTGATTTGATAATTCTGATTTGCCTGCAAGTTTCCCTAGGCCTAGCGTTTTCCTCCAGTGAATAACTACTTGTTTTAATTGTTTTGCTGTCTTTAATTTCATCTATTCTGCTTAGCTTAATTCATATTTCTGAATCTATTGAGTGTCATCTTGAGTCCTTGTGGATTGACCCCTAGAATACTATAGCGACTGCTTAGATACTTTAGGGTATTAGATTTGAGCATATCAGTTATCATGCATGTTTAATTGAGAATGATTCTTATATTCTTCACCTAGGTTGTTTATAATGATTATCTTATAGCGAGAGCCTAGATATTGTCTTAAGATGTTTCTTTGGGACACCAAAAGTGCTATTGAAATGTTGGAATCTAGCGTAGGTGAGCAAGGCACTTTTAGACAACAAGAGTTGCTAGAAACCTTGTGAACATATCAACCTTTTGCTTAATTCTTGTTATTAATCTTGATAACAACTGAGAGTTTACTTGCTAGGGTTTTTTGCTTAGTAGTTACCTCTATGAGATAAGAGTAGCTAATGTTTATGGTTGAATTTAAAAATGGAATATAATGTTTTCTCACAATTATGCATGCTTTTAGAAATCCTAGAGGATTTACTGTCACCCAATTTCTTATCCTTAATTGTTTAACTCTGTTAAGTTGTTAGAAAAGAAAACCAAAAATCATATTTCTTGACTTATCTAAGTTTGAATTGCTATAATCCATAGTGTATTTGTTTGGTCTTTGTGGATTCAATCCCTAAATACTATGGTGGTGTTACTAAACACTTGTAATATACATTTGGGGTAAAACTTACACTCAACAGTTGCGATTGTTGTTAATTTGATATCTGATAAAGCTAATGAATAAGAAGTTCTGAAAAATAAAGGTTTTTGCTTTTTCTCTTTCATTTTTTAGTTAAATAATCTTATATAGCAAAGTAAGATTCAATTAACCACATACTGACACGTGTTATCTTTCATTTTCACTATTACTCTATTTTACCTTTTGATATTCTCATCCTTAAAAGAACCATATATTAAAACAATAATTTCTCTTAATTACACATATAAAATCAATTAATACAATTTGACAATAACTTAACCTATTAACACATTTGAAAGAGAATCAAACAACATAATTAATTATACCTTTTTAACATGTGTCTTTTCAATATTCTTCTATTATACCACTTAATATTTTTATTTATAAAAATATATAAACAAAACTAATTTTTCTTAATTAAACATACCTTAACTCATTAATATATGTGTCATCCTTCATTTTCACCATTTATCTGTATTACCTTCTTAATATATATATATATATATATATAATAATAATTTTTTAATTACACATTTAAAATTAACTAATAAAATTTGATAATAACTTAATTCATTAGCACATTTGAAAGAAAATCAAACAACATAATTAACTATAATTTTTTCATATGTGTCTTTTCAATATTTCTCTATTATACCACTTGATATTCTTATTCATAAAAAAAGATATAAAAAGATAATAATTTCTCTTAATTGACCATAACTTAACTGATTAATACAAGTTGCGATAACTAATTAATTAATTAGACAAATTTCAATTTCTTTTTCTTTTTGGGCTAATTTCCTCTTAGTTTGACCGCAGGCTGACACGTGTCATCTTTCATTTTCAGTCTTTCTCTATTTTACCTTTTGACAGTCTCATTCCTAAAAAAAGATATATAAAAACAACAATTTCTCTTAATTACACATTGAAAATCAATAAATACAATTTGACAATATTTGAAAGAAAATCAAACAACATAATTTACAATAATTTTTTAACATGTGTCTTTTCAATATTCCTCTATTATACAACTTGATATTCAAAAGAAAATATAAAAATACAAATCATATAATACCTATAAAAAGACAATAATTTCTCTCAATTGACCATAACTTAACTTATTAATACAATTTACAATAACTAATGAAGTAATTAGACAAATTTCAATTTGTAAAAAAAATAATTTTACTTAATTACATATTTAAAATTAATTAATACAATTTGACAGTAACTTAACCCATTAACACAATTGAAAGAAAATCAAACAACATAACTGATTATAATTTTTCCACATGTGTCTTTTCAATATTCTTATATTATACCACTAAATATTCAAAAGAAAATATAAAAATACAATAATTTATCTTAATTGACCATAACTTAACTCATTAATACAATATGCAATAACTAATGAATTAATGAAACAAATTTTGTGTTTCTTTTCACGTTGATTTTATTTTCTATATAAGTGATTATACCACTTGATATTCAAAAGAAAGTATAAAAATAAAATAATATCTATTAATTGACCATAACTTAACTCATTAATACAATTTGCAATAACTAATGAATTAATGAGGAAAAATACAATTTATGTTTCTTTTCAAGTTGATTTTCTTTTCTATATAAGTGATGCATTTATGAGCATATAACCCCTAACAAATGTAAGATCAATATTAGAATGCAAATTTCAATAATTTGTTTTTCCAGGTTTATTTTCTCTTCTATATAAGTGATTTAGTTGGATCATAAAGCACCTCACAAATATTAATTTTCTTCTTTATAGTGCTATATATATTTCAATTTAATTTTTATTTTGAAGTTGAGTTCCTCTTCTATATAAGTGATATAGTTTAGAGCATATAATCAATGACGAATGTAAGATCACTTATTTATTTATTTTATTTTATTTTCATCATCAAAATTTCATCAAATACATTTTTATTTAAGTGTTCATTAGTTTTGAAATATACAATAAGTTGTAATAAATTTGTGAAATATTAGTAAAATATAATTATTAGAAGACGACACCAAGGTACAAAATCTATTAAACTATATTTTTTAAATAATTGAATAATAATGTGACTAACATTATTTACTTTAATGTAGGGAAAAAATAGAAACATGATATATGTTGTAAATATAATATCAAATTCCTTTACATAAGCGGAATACGCAAACGACAGCTACATAGATCAATCATGTTGATATATATATAATTATATAGTGTTGCATAATTTACTATATTAATTTAAATTCACCCAACGCGTGAGACCTCTCCTAGTTAAATGTAAAATTGGGTTCTTGCAATTATGATACCCACATGTGAATAAAAGCTGTGTCAAATCTATGACATTTGTGACTTGGTGCATTAAATAGGAAATTATTAATAATTCATGTATTTTTTGGAGAATCAAAAGCTTGTGTTTTTCGCTTCTATAGAAAATTTAGTTGGTGGATTTTCTTAGGTTTTTTTTGTTTTCTGAAAACACTGATATTACATGATTTCAAGAAGAGAAAAGGCAACATACTAAGCACTACATTTGTTTTTCTTTTTGGTAAGGTAATATATAGGAAATATTATATCATATACCACTATTTATCTTTTTATTATGCAATCTACCACTTTCTCTATATCTTACCAATTCTACTTCTTTCTCAAAACTGTAATAAAAAATGTGTCCCTATAAAATTTCAAATAACTACATTGTCCTGTCCAACAAAACTGCCTTCAACTGCCCTGAGAAAACCAACGACCTCTCCCGTTTTATTAAAGAGCTGCTGGCGTGTTTTTCTTTTTCCTTCACTCTTCCTTTTTTATTGGTCTACGATATGCAATTTTAGTATTCTTTGACAAACTTATAAGCAATATATTACCCACCATAAGAATTATTATCCATCATGTATTGAATTCAGTCAATTGTGAGTATTCGTGAACAACTTGTGGGTAATATATTGTCCACCAAGAATTGTTGTCTATCATGTGTTGAATTCAGTCAATTATGAGTATTCATGGACAACTTGTAAGTAATGTATTGTCCACCATAAGAATTGTTGTATATCATGTGTTGAATCAGTCAATTATGAGTATTCGTGGAAAACTTGTGAGTAATATGTTGTCCAGCACAAGAATTGTTGTCCATCATGTGTTATTTTTAGTCAATTAAAGATTATAAAAATGTTTACTCATGTTTTCATAGACAACTTGTGAGTCGTGACTATCATTTATTGGTCTACGACATGCTATTGGTGTACAAAATTATGTATATTATAATTGTGTTGGTGGACATATAATTTCACACCCTGGGAATTGGTTTTGCCCGAAGCATCAGACAGTATTCGTGGACAACTTGTGAGTAACGTTGTCTGTTGGGTCAGCCAAGGGAAAAATCGTCCCCTCCTGTCACGTTCTACCACAGAAAAGTAGTAGATTTGTTAACCATACACTTTTGTTGCATTTTGCAAACTTCTCTCATAAAAAATGGTAGTTTCTACAATATTCCCTAATATATATTATGACAAAGAAAATAGAAATATTTGACTAAAATATTATAATAATGTTTTGAAATAAAGTTATCGAGCTCATAGTATAAACGAAATTGGTGAGAAGTACAAGATCATTGATTGGATTAGATCATATAAACCCATCACATATGATGTGGTTAAACAATTGAAGTGTGAATATTATTTTTGTTTATTCTTAATTAGAAATTTTTAGGAAAATTCATAAAAGATATGAAAAATTTATCCACCACTACAATTCTACATGAGGAAAAAAACTTTTGGTCAACCTAAATATTAAACATATTAGTAAAATTTTTATAATTATGCAACCTATATCATTTATGGTTAAAACTTCTCCATTTTTAAAATTTTATATATTTTATGAATAATAATTTCGTGGTTTGTAAAATAGTTTATGTAAATTTCTACAATTAATCATATTATAAACGATTTTATTTAAGCCGTGAAACATTACAGGAGAGGTCTTGGCAAGAGAGTCAGCCTCACTATTAACTCCTATATTTACTGATTTTATTAGGTGTTTTTGTAACTATTCTTGTGTCTTTTAACCAAGAATAAGATAGTTTTGAGTCTTTTTTGTATTTTATTAGAAAATGGGGTTGAAGACAAAAAAAGAAGGGATTTAAAGGTAAACGGACTTCCCGAAGATTAAGTGGACTTCCAGTAGAACAACCGGGCTTCCAAAAGATCAAACAGGCTTCAAGATGGACTAAAAGGAAGAAAGCTTAGAGCAGCGTACCGATCGGTTAAGATCATAACCAATCGGTTGGAAAGGCCTCAAGGACTTATCGGTCATGCCCGTGCACCGCTCGTTTTGCGTGGATTTGTGGATTTGTGGATTTGTGGATTTGTGGATTTGGAAAGGCCTCAAGGACTTATCACTGATCGTTTGGTGTGGATTTGTCAAGTTTTCATTTTCTCGCTTTGGGAAGTTTTACATTTTTCTCTATTCCCTAAATATTATATAAAGGTGGCTCGACCCTCATTTGTAAAACTCCAAGCCAAGAGCAATAAACTCTCCCTAAATACTTTACTTTGAGTTTTAATAATATGTTTCTTTTACAGTTTTGTTAAAGTTTTTGTAGTAGATTAGCAACATGTTTATGAGTTCTTCATTCTCGTGTTGCTATATCTCTACTATGCTTAAATAATTCTCTGTTAGGTTTTAGGGTTTCTGTTTGGATGCTATAGATAGGTTTTTATGCATGTCAAATTGAGATTGATCCTTTGATTCTTCGCTTAGGTTGATCCTCATGTCATCAAGATACACCCTTAGACGTTTCTAGACACTTGACCGTGCAATGGAACGTTGGATTGTAGCCTAGGGGAGAAATGTATTCCTAGACAAGTGACATTGCTAGGGAGCTTTGTTAACTCACCAATCAGATACATAATGCTTTCTATAATTCTGATAGTAAATGGAACTTTCTGTTAGAATTGTTAGCATAGTAGTTATCACTAAGGAATTAGGGTAGCTAATATTTATGATTAAGTTTTCGGATGGTTTGCAATGCCTTCTCATATGCATATATATTGCTTGTTTAGATTTTTTTTAGGATTCTCTGTGCCTAACTTAGCTGTGCTTGGATCATATTTATCTTATTAGGTTGTTAGAAAACATACAAAATCCTATTTATTTACACTAGCCAAGTTTTGGTTATCATAGTCCTTAGTGTAATCGTTTTGGTCCCTGTGCTTGGATCATATTTATCTTATTAGGTTGTTAGAAAACATACAAAATCCTATTTATTTACACTAGCCAAGTTTTGGTTATCATAGTCCATAGTGTAATCGTTTTGGTCCCTGTGGATTCGATCCTCAACTACTATAGCAGTATAATGTACAATTGCGGTATTTATTTGGAGTAAAAATTTATGCACAACAAGGTTTTGGCACCGTGTCGGGGACCAAACACGAGTGCTTTTGGATTCATAGTTGAAAATTCGTCTAGGGTTTTATTTTCTTGCTTTAAATATAATCTTTTTTTTTGTTTTCTTGTTGTTTTGTATATATTTTTATCTTTTACTAACATGTATTTTACTAGCATATATTTTCTTGTTTTGTTTTCTTGTTTTCAAAAAAAAAAAAAATGAAATGAGACTTCGAATGTTACATGTTGAGTCTCATGTTTTATGGTCTTAAAAAGCTTTTGAATCAGGTGCCAAACGCAGAAGATTTAATTCAAGAAGCCAACCGATCGGTGTAGCTTTTGCACCGGTCAATTCTAAAGACCTCGTCAACCGACCGGTCCTTGGCCAGCACCGATCGGTTGATATCAGATAAGTTTTCTAAAATCAGTTTAATCTGGTCAATTCACTCGAATTAAGACGGAATAAACTGATTTGATGCCCTACAAACGCACCCCCTTCATCTTCCTCCCAGTCCGGCCACCATTTTTTTTTCCTAAAACTTCAAAATTTTCAAAACCTTATATCTCTTTCGATTTTAAACCGTTTTCTTTTGATTCCCTTGCTTGTTGGCTTGGATGTTGGATGAATGATGCTTAGGTTGCTCGAAAAATCGATTAGGTGGTTAGAATTTGGCAGTTTTGGATTTTATTTTTTTAATGAAATCTTGAAATTTTCGAAAAATGTTGTGTGGTATGATTTTGAATTTTTGAGCTTGGATGATAATTAGGATAATTAATCTTGAATTATATATGATTTTAGAGGAAGAATTTGATGAGTTTGGTGATTAGTTTCAATTAATTTGGATTTATTTTGAATATAGTGCATTAATTTGTCTTAAATTGAGATATTTTCATTTTAATTGATTTTAATTCATTTAGGCAGTTTTAGGAGTTCAATATTCTGTTATAATTATTTTGGGAATCTACAGAAAAAAATTTCAGAAGGTTTTCTGTTTTTGAAATTTTTCTGTAAAATTCCTGTAATCCAGACGAGATTCATTATTTTCTTTGCTTTTGCATATATGGCTCCAAAAACATGAGGGGAGAGCTTGCGACAAGCTACGTGAAACACCCCGACCCGGTACCATGTACCGGATCAACTCTCGGCCATAAAATCTGAGAGTAACACTTACACGGAATACCACTATTTTAAAATTTCTCTTGACATTTCTCATCAAGCAAACATTCCTCCATCATTATAAACTTAACAATCGACTAAGTAAACATCTTACCTTAGCCATACCTTAGGCACTTGTGGATTCTATCTGCTCGTCCACGTGAATTCTTGACAGCCATCCACGTTCGGCTCTTATTTCCTCGAGCTTCCTCCTGCAGCTCCCGAACGTACCATCCTTGGACCAGCTACCTTCGTGTTATCCAACAAAATCCTCCTTTGTACTTAGTTATTCAACCAACCACCCAACATAACCAAGCACAAAGAGAGAGATGTTCGGAGTTGGCACCGTGCCGAACATCAACCGCGTTCTTCACTCCTATGGAGACCCACCGTAGCCACCTTCGCCTTCGAGCCCGAATATTTGATCATCCTTGGGATCCACTATATCCTTCTCGATCATCACGTTTACCACTCTATCACGATCACCATCAGCGAGATCCGAGAACCATCATCGACGATTCCTTTTTTTCCTCGACGATCCTCACATTTTCCTTGACAAATCTCGACAATCTTGCTTTTTACCTCGATGAATCTCGACGATCCTTTGACAGATCTAATTTCCCCTCGAGCCACTGCGATAGATCTCAACAGATCTTTACCTTCCTCGAACCGCTGCAATAGATCTCGACGGTGTGACAGATCTTTAAATTTCCTCAAAGATTTACGGTTTCTCTCGATGGAAACTCGTAATCCTCGATGATCCTTCAAGGATCATCAATCCCAATGTTACTCTTTCGCGTATTTTCCACCACGGATATAAATCTCACGTAGATCCTCCTAATACTCGATAATCAAACATGAATATTCGATTATCCTCGACAGCCGTTGCGCTTGCTCGATAAATCCTGACTGTTTCTCGATAATCCTTGATGATTATCGACGATCTCTTGAACTTTCTTGACAATCGGCGGCAGAACTCGACAATGTTTTACTTTGGGTTTTTCTTTCGAGTTTTCTTCTCATTCTTCTTGTGCGACTAGGGTTAAACATCGCATTTTCATGTCCCCCCCCTTTCTAAAACAACGAATCTTTCTTTTTATATCATTAGGGTTTCGCATAAAACCCTAATAATTCACTTAATCACCAAACCTTTGTTGGGCCTAACCATTGGGCCCAATCTTGACACTTGGTCCACGAGTCCACGACGCTAGTCCATCGATCCACGACGCTGGCCCGGGGATCCTCGATGTCGGCCTGAGAGTCCACGACGCCGGCCCGAGAATCTCTGATGATTTTTGATTCCATCCGAAGATTATCTGATTTCTGTCGAACCTTATTTTCTTTTATCGAAGATTCCTTATCTTCTTCGGAAATTATCCACTTTGTCCGAACGTTATCCGATCATGTCCGATTATTTCCATTTATGTCTAAACATATCATGTCCGAACACTAGTCCCTCGACCAATCCACGTGGATTTATCGGAAATGAGCTTCCAGACTTTTTTCCTCGGACATTTAGATTTCCTTCGACAATTCTTCGCAATCCGACGCTGATCCTCGGACCATCCTCATTGGTCCTCGAGGATTCTCGATGATCCGGATAGAATCCTTAGATGCGGGTGTTACATTAGGCCTCACGCTCAAGGAGTAGGGATTCTCATCACTTCAAGATGAGTGATTCTGACGTCGTTTGCAGAGAATGGATGGAGAGCTGCCAACTCCATCCCACGAGTTTTCTTCAGGATCAGACCCTTGAGGAGTTGGGCTTCAGGGAAGAGGTCTACTAGATGCTGGGGATGATTTGATTTGGTATATTTAACACCAAATTCTAGGATTTGTACGAGAAGCCGACAAATTATTTATGGTTTCTGTAGAGGTGCCATATCCTACAGGCCTTGAGGTGGCCCCCAGAGTGATGGAAAACATTCATGAGGTTCCTGTTGCTGCTAAAGGTGATAACAAAGATGGAAAAGAACGATTGTCAACCGATCATTGTTGGAAATTGACGGATCAGTTTTGAAGCACTTGAGTAACCGATTAATTAGCAGAATCAACTATTCGGTTTGCATGTTGCTGTTGAGACTGTTGGGGCTATTTTGGGAGTACAATGATCCTAATCGGTTATATGCTTGTAGAACCGCCATCCATTCGCCTTTGCCTCATAATACTACTGCATCGAGGCTTCAATGATTGCATCGGTGAAGGAACCAATTTTCAAAGGTCTTGTTCATAAAAATTTAAAGGTGCATTTGCAGAACTTCGAAGATCTTTGTGGCACGCAGAACTTCCTAAGAATATCAATTCTTGACCTTGTTTAAGATTTCCTTGGGAGAAACAGGTTACTTGATAGACCATGGCAATATGATCGTGAAGTCACTCACAATGGCCGCACAAACCGATACTCCTTTTGCATCAACAATCGCAAATTCACACTTGCCCCTTTAGAACAAAAGGAAGTCCGTGCAATGCAAGCCAAGGCTAAGG
Source organism: Crucihimalaya himalaica (assembly GCA_004349715.1). Taxonomy (NCBI): domain Eukaryota; kingdom Viridiplantae; phylum Streptophyta; class Magnoliopsida; order Brassicales; family Brassicaceae; genus Crucihimalaya; species Crucihimalaya himalaica. The sequence goes on from SMJT01000121.1 coordinate 348,733, forward strand.
TATGTGCCTCAACTAATTTCAGCTTCTTTGCTGTTCAAGTTAACTATTTACCTAAAGAATCGGATATAATGCACTTGTTTTCGCCAAAAGTTCCATTTTCAGGTTTTGGAGCTAAGGAGCATTTTGCAACAAAAATGGACGTGACAAGACATGTTCCTACTCTGGAGCTGACTACAGCTAGAGGAGCTTACCATTCCATGCTGATCCAAGCCGAACCACCAGATCCCCCAATTCGCGACAAATCGAAGATTCTCGAAGGTAAGGCCTTAGAATCGCAAATTCGCATGAGAGCTAACTTGCTTTCTCTTGGTGCAGGAAAATTAGTTTCGTGGTCGAAACCTTTGCAAGGGGGAGGGGATGATGTAAGATCGACTCCTGTCCTCACGTTGCCCCACGCAGATCCACGAGGAATCCACGTACCGGCCACGAGCATACGAGGCAACCTTCTGAATCTACGACCAGACGAGGATTTCTACCGTGCCATCTTAAAGAATCCTCGAGGAAGTGACCATTTACAGACGATCCATCGAGGAACTTTGGAGGAAGAACGAGCCAAGCCACCCGACGACGAAGAGCATCCACCCGCAGACACTAGAATACACCCAGAGCTGACCACCGAAGAAACCAGCCGTTCGTTGGAGAAATCCTTGAAGATTCACCGTGCAAGACCTCAAGATATGAGGTTCCATCGAGCAATACTTCACAATCCACGATATAATTTCAGAGATCCTCGACGCACCCTCGAGACGGACCGTTCTGACAACGAACGCCCTCGAAGACAAACCGAAGATCCTCCTGACAAACCCGAAGACTTCCTGCCATTTTTCGAACATCAATCCAAGACTTCACCACGTTTTGAAGTGCCCAAAACAGCAGCCACTCTCGAAATCCACGTGGAAACGACAAAGGGAAAACTTTCCTTTTTCGACAATCTTTCTAGAAGCGCATCTCTACCTTTTGATCCAGGCCCTCCATCTCGAAGAAATGATCCTGGACGTCCATTCCCCCAAGATATTTGAGATCTTTCCTCGAAAATCAATGAAGAATCGCGTCCCAACGGCTAGAATTTTCGGACGCGTCCTCCCATATTATCGAATATTTTTGTTTCCTTTCTTGTAATTTCTGACTGTTGGAGGTCTTCTCATTCTCGAGCCTATATAAGCTCTTTCATTGTTTCATTTCAGAATCACCGAATATTTTAGCAATAAGAAATCAAGTTTGTTTTCGCTTCAAAGTCTTTGAGCCGATTAAACGTTTTTTCCGAGAATTCTTGTAGTTTGTGGAATTAAACTCTAGTTTTTTTGTGTAGAGTCTTCAATCCTCGCGAGGAAGAGCCCTTGGATTGTCTTCTCTAACACTCGGTGTTGTGGAATCAACATCACTATCCTTCACCACCACGTTCAATGCTTCCGCCAACGTTTCAAGTTTGAAAGCCGTGAGTCACACCGAGGTGGAATCCGAGGTTTGCATCAACTTGACTCACCCTAAATACTTCTTTTACCAAGACCCTAGCATGTTCAATATCCCCTCTGTGAGAATACGCGCATGTTACAAGGCTAAGTTCATTGACTTCGAGAGTTCTTTAAGATCTCGGGATTCAGAGTATGGGAGATTGCACAAGGTGTCAGATGGCCTAAGAAGACGTGTACATATATATTTGTATGGGACTCCTCAAGCCATTCAAGGTAAACCTAAACATTGTCTCCAAAAAGTATGTATTTTAGAAGAAGAAATTGTTTGATGATTAAAAGGATGGACTAAGATCATAATTAGATCTAATTATCCAACATGATTTAAAAGTTTATCTGAATCTAATTTTCTTGAATCATCTCTAGGTTCTCCTTTTGGATGAAATAAATGTTGACCTTGACGTTCTGGCAAGAGTCGATCTTTCGAAATTTCTAAGAAATGAATGTTAAGACCGAGGGGCAACCATAATCTACGCGACTCATATATTCGATGGCCTAGAGGATTGGCCAACACACATTGTAATATACCCACACCATCTCTTTTCTCAGTTTTTTGCTTCTCTGCCACAGAATAACAAACCCATAACATCATAACATATGCCATAATAAATTACCGTTATCCATAAATCGTGGTTTAATAATTCCATCTGCCTCTGCACCAAGAGAAAAGGCACGAATACGACTTGTGCTTTGTGGTAAATTTTCCAACAGCTCAAGTGTATCCTTAGATAACATGCTATTTTGAATAGCATGATCATAACGATCTGTCGAGTCATAGGGCTTTGTCTTCCTTTTTTGAATCAGAGTCAGTCGCGACAAAATACACAAAATATTATTTGGTATGATCTGTCTGGATCATAGATTCTAAAAATAAACAAAAATAATAACGATCAAAGCCGTTACCATATATATATTTTAACAACGCTAACACGGATTGGATGAAAAATAAATAATGATTCAGTCAAGCCAAATTTGTACAAACCATTATTCCGTCTGATATTATCTATCCTTTTTCTTGAGAATATCAACCTTTTCTTTCTTGCTGCTCCTGAACCATACATATTATAATCTAAATATTGGTGATAGAGTTGATGATGCTTATATGTCTGGGGAAACATATCCTTGATTCTTAGCTATTGCATCTGCAGACACGTGATTTATACAATTATGAAGAGTTTAAATATCTAATATTGATCAAACGATAATACAATCATGGTCGAAAATATGTCGCCTCTTCTAATTTGAAGCGATGCCGTAGTTGACACTTTAATCGTTTTGTTACTTCTCCGTCTCATCGTTTAATAAAGACAGTTTAGGTAGCTACTAAAGTTTTCGTGTTGTCAAAGAAACTGAGTATATATTATATATAAAGAGAGATAGCTAGGGTTTTTTTAGAAATGTACATAAGGGTTCATAACTACCTGTTAATTAACATATTAACATTTTGTTTTTTATTATTTGCCTTTTTTTAAATAGTTATTATTAATTTACTTTTGGAGTAACTGTTTAAAATGGAAGTATCTACACGATTAAACTATCGCAATAAAATTATGTAGAATATATACAAATTCAAACACCTATCTAAAATTAGAATCCAAAACACAATACACCGGTTTCATAAACAACTAGTCAAAAATAGCCAACAATTAGTATTGCCAAGTTCTATATTTTTAGTAAGATTATTACGTAGGTGTAAGGTCGGTAACATCGTTCGAACAAAAAGCACAACTATACAAAGGTGAAACTTCTGAATTGTTTCTCACCGGATAAGGTTGCACATTTCTGTTACATGTGCATCTTGAAAGATAACAACAACGATATGTATCCTCTTTGATTTGGCAGTTCCATTGGTTATGCAAACCATGTCCTACACCGGAATTAGATTATTTCGTATTAATGTATATACCAATAAAATATAACGTGTGTGTATCAATATTTATATGAATTTTGTGAAAAACCTTTCCGCATGTAACAATCTCCTCAATAGCTTCCACGTTTCTTAAGAAGAACTCGTCATAAAGTGAGACGATAGATACTTTACACTGTCGCTAACATGTGTAACACCACCATCTGGTAACCAATAACAATAATATAATATTTGCTGATGGATATAGGCTAAAGCCCATTCCATTTTCTCAATCTAGCAAAATTAATGGTCCATAAATTCGGCCCAGCCCATCAAAGGCAAAAGAGACATTTGTGCAAGAGAAGCCCTAGATCACTCCTCCTATAAATATGGAAGAGCCACTATTGAGCGAAGGGGCTCATTTTTCCCTCTGCAGAGAATTCCTGTGAAACTATTTTCTCTGCAAAATCACATTTTCATTTTCAACATTTAACTTATAAAAAGCTCATTGTAAAACGCGAACCCTCGCTAAGATCTAACAAAAGAGATTGTTTCGTCCCCCACACTATTTATTTATTCATTGTTTGAATCATAGCACGAACAATTGGCGCCGCCTGTGGGGACCCTTCGAAGTATTTTCTCTCCGCAAGATCTAACGATGGAACCAACAACCAACGAGCTCCATGACTACGAAACCGAGACTTCGAGCGAATCGGGAGTCAACGGCGTCGAGTCGCCACCACCTGCTGGCAATCCAGTCGATCCTGCCAACCTTCCAGCTCCCGGCGACCTCCGATGGGCCACCCGTCGCCGACGCAGAGAAGTTCTTGGCAACGCTCTGGCTCCTACTGATGTTCGAGGCCCCATCGAAGCTCTAGCTCCTGCTGGTGCTCCCGCTCCTAGCAACCCTGCAACACTTCATGGGGCTCGGCCGACTCTGAACACGGAGACTAACGAGGTCACAGGCAGCAGAGCTAACCTCGACAGTTTGATGCAGACCATCCTCGATAGACTTGACCGACAAGAAGAAAAGACAAACGAGAGACTTGACGCCATTGTTGCAGCACAAGCACGACATCGAACCTCCAGAAACCGGAACACGAGGCAGCCCAGTTACGAACCCATAGTTCATCCCCGACCAACTTCTGATCGAGGGCGCTCGGGAAGCCGTCGACCGTCGTCAATCATAGTAGGATCAATCGATGAACGAGCGAGAGAACGGGCGAATGAAGATAATCCCGCTAGTACGCGCGACCGAGAGCTCGAGAGAATGAAGACAACAATCCGCGATATGTCTTCCAAAATGCATCGAGCGATTAGCTCAGCACCAGAATTAGAGAAAGTGTTAGAGGAGACACGACGGTCACCATTCACCTCACACATATCTAGCGTCCACGTTAAGCACACAGGCAAGGTAAAACTGCCGAGCTACGAAGGAAACTCTGACCCCGCGCGTTTCCTGACAACCTTTAACCACGCCGTAGGACGTGCGCACTTCTCCCCTGAAGAGCAAGACGCAGGCAGTTGTCAGCTGTTCGTAGAGCATTTGAGTGGCGCTGCGCTAAGCTGGTTCTCTCGACTTAAAGCCAACTCGATCGACAACTTCGACCAGCTATCTGCAGCCTTCTTGAAGCACTACTCGATGTACCTCGAGAAAGGAGCGTCGAACGCCGACCTGTGGACCATAGCCCAAGGTGCCAAGGAGCCCCTTCGCACCTTCATTGGACGCTTCAAATCTATCGTCTCAAGCGTAGTCGTACCCGACGACGCAGCTGTTGCCGCACTACAAAATGCCGTGTGGCATGACTCACGTTTTCGTGAAGACCTAATGCTCAACCAACCAGAAACGCTTGAAGACGCGTTACATCGCGCCAACAGGCATATTGCAATAGAGGAAGACAAGGCAATCCACGCGAAGCGTCTCGCCCTTCCCAAAGCGATAACTCCGAAAGAGAAGTCGAAGGAAGAGTACCACGAACCTCGCCAACATTACGACAAAGATTACAAGGACACTCTCGGAAAGAGAGCATCGACCTACCAAGTTAGCAGTTCAAACGCTCATCCTCTGCCACAATGGAATAAATATTATCGCAATGATGAAGTTAAGAACTCTCAATTGTACTGCGATTTCCACAAATTTTCCGGCCATTCTACTTACGAATGTCGTTCTCTGCATAAGCTACTTCTCTCAAAATTTAAGAAAGGTGATGTAAACGTTGATCAACCCAAGTCAGCTGTGCACGGTCGTCGATCCGATACCTCTTATCGAAACCAAAACTTTGATAAGCGTCAATCTGACGAGACGAGAGTTGATGAATCAAAGCGTACGAGGGACGCATTATTACAAGACGACGCCGCACCAACTCCACGGCGTCGGATCAACATGATAATGGGCAGTTTAACAACATGCCGCGATTCGGTCCGTTCGATCAAAGACTACACACGGCAAGCAAGGACACATGAGTCTTGGACAAAGAGAGAAGTACTAAACCGGCCGAACTCTAGAGAGATTGTCTTTACAGAAGCCGACGCAGTCGGTCTTCCAGAAGTCCACAACGACCCGCTTGTGGTCGAATTGATGATTGGTGAGAATGAGATTACGCGAGTTCTGATTGATACCGGGAGCTCCGTCAACGTCATATTCAAAGATGTACTATTGAAGATGGAAGTCAACTTGCGCACCGTAAGGCCCGAAATCCAACCCTTAACAGGTTTCGATGGGGACACTTTGATGACCATTGGCAATATTAAATTACCAATCTACGCCGGCGGAGTCATATCCTTGGTAAGCTTCGTGGTTGTTGACAGACCCGTGGTTTACAATGTCATCCTTGGTACCCCTTGGCTGCACCAAATGAAGGCGGTCGTATCTACATACCATCAATGCGTCAAATTCCCCTCAACTCGAGGAATCCAAACAATACGTGGTGACCCGCATGCAGCTCGCACTTGCTTCCTTATCGAGCGAAAGATGCGAGGTGTTAGAAGCTTATAGCAATTAAAGGAAGGAGGATCGGAGCCCGATTCGCCCGGTACCCCCAACCAAGCCCCAGATTACAGAAACGACCTCAGCCCCACGAGTTGCAACATTGTTCAAGTCGGCATTGACGAGAACAACGCTGCACATTGTGTCGGCATAGGAGCTGACCTATCTCCCAGTATGAGGGAAGAACTCGTCCAATTCCTCTGACAAAACGCAGCCACATTCGCATGGTCGATCGAAGATATGACTGGAATTGATCCAGCAATCACTAGCCACGAGCTAAACGTGGACCCTACGTACAAACCAGTCAAGCAGAAACGTCGTAAGCTCGGTCCCGAACGCGCAAATGCTGTCAACGAAGAAGTCACTAAGCTTCTCGACGCTGGTTCAATAATCGAAGTAAAGTACCCTGAGTGGCTTGCCAATCCTGTAGTTGTCAAAAAAAAGAATGGCAAATGGCGAATGTGTATAGATTTTACTGACCTAAACAAGGCGTGCCCAAAAGATAGCTTTCCTCTTCCACGCATAGATCAGCTTGTTGAAGCAACTGCCGGTAATGAACGATTGTCCTTCATGGATGCGTTTTCGGGTTACAATCAGATCCTTATGCACAAAGACGATCGTGAGAAGACATTATTCATCACGGACAAGGGTACCTATTGCTATAAAGTCATGCCGTTTGGCCTCAAGAATGCGGGAGCAACATATCAAAGACTGGTTAACCAAATGTTCGCAGATCAGCTAGGCAGAACTATGGAAGTCTACATTGACGACATGCTCGTCAAATCGCCTCGATCCGAAGATCACATAAGTCACCTACGAGACTGCTTTGACGTCCTTAACAAATATAACATGAAGCTAAATCCTGCTAAGTGCACGTTTGGCGTAACAGCAGGCGAATTCCTTGGATACCTCGTTACTAAACGTGGTATCGAGGCCAATCCAAAACAGATCGCCGCTATCATCGATCTTCCCTCACCAAAGAACACACGCGAAGTGCAAAAGTTAACAGGACGTATTGCGGCGCTTAATCGCTTCATATCCAGGTCAACGGATAAATGCTTGCCTTTCTACCAGCTGTTGCGAGCGAACAAGAAGTTTGAATGGAATGAGAACTGTGAGATGGCCTTCACACAACTCAAAGAATACCTATCAACTCCGCCGATATTGGCCAAACCAGACCAAGGGGAAACTTTGTTCCTTTACATCTCTATCTCGAGCTCGGCTGTCAGTGGTGTACTCGTTAAAGAAGATCGTGGAGAGCAGCGTCCGATATTTTATGTAAGCAAGACACTAGAAGGAGCAGAACTTCGCTACCCAACCTTAGAAAAATTCGCTTTTGCAGTAGTAATCTCCTCATTAAATTTGCGCCTTTATTTTCAGTCACACACCATAGCTATCCTGACGAACCAGCCGTTGCGCACAATTTTGCATAGCCCAAGTCAATCTGGCAGGCTGGCCAAGTGGGCAGTCGAGCTGAGTGAATACGATATAGAGTATCGAAATCGGACAAGTGCAAAATCTCAAGTCCTTGCTGATTTCCTCGTTGAACTCCCTCCCGAACTCTCTGATTGGACCTCACCAACTGAACAATGGGTCTTACATGTCGACGGAGCATCGTCACGACTCGGGTCTGGCATTGGAGTACGCTTAGAATCTCCAACAAAAGAAGTACTCGAACAGTCATTTCGCTTAGCATTCCATGCTTCTAACAACGAAGCCGAATATGAAGCACTTATCGCCGGATTACGCCTCGCTCAAGGTATTGGGGTTAAACACATACAAGCACATTGTGACTCCCAACTCGTCGCTAACCAGTTTAGTGGAGACTACGTGACAAAAAACGATCGCATGGACGCTTACCTTAAAATCGTCCGTGAACTCTCAACCAAATTTGAATCCTTTGAACTTGTCAAAATACCACGAAGCGACAATGCACCCGCTGATGCCCTAGCCACACTGGCGTCCACGTCTGACCCTGACCTTCGTAGGGTTATTCCTGTTGAAAGCATCGAGAAGCCTAGTATCGATATAGCTGCAACACCTGTGGCCGGTCTCAACTCTGCACAGCAATTTCCGACAACATTTTCAGTTTCAAACGACATAATCACAGATGAAACTCAACCAATTGCTGATAATTCATCGACTTCTGATTGGATGAATGAAATCCGTAACTACATCATTGACGGAGTAGTACCACCTGATAAATGGGCTGCGAGACGTTTGCGAACCCGCAGTGCCCAATATGCGCTTTTAGATGGAAATCTCTTCCGACGGAGTGCCTCAGGTATTCTTCTTACATGTATCAACAACGATGAAGCAGTACAAGTCATGCACGAAATACACGAAGGTGCCGGAGGCAACCACTCAGGAGGCCGGTCCCTGGCCCTCAAGATTCGAAAGCACGGCCATTATTGGCCAACCATGGTCTTTGACTGCGAGAAATTTGTCGCCCGCTGCAAAAAGTGTCAACGCCACGCCCCCATCATCCACGTACCGACCGAACAACTCTCGACAGCAACCGCGCCATATCCATTCATGCGTTGGGCAATGGACATCGTCGGACCACTTCCAGCATTTCGACAAAAGAAGTATATCCTCATCATGACAGATTATTTCACTAAATGGGTCGAAGCCGAAGCATACGCTCAAGTTCGATCAAACGAAGTACAGAGCTTCGTATGGAGGATCATAATCTGCCGGCACGGACTCCCTTACGAGATTGTCACCGATAACTGCACTCAGTTCACTTCACTCCAATTTGAATTATTCTGTGCCCGCTGGAAAATTCGTTTAAGCAAGTCAACGCCTCGCTATCCTCAAGGAAACGGTCAAGCTGAAGCCACCAATAAGACGATCATCGACGGGCTCAAGAAACGTTTGGAAGAAAAGAAAGGAGCTTGGGTGGAGGAGTTGGACGGTGTCCTCTGGTCACACCGGACAACTCCACGACGAGCGACGGGACGCACACCGTTCTCCCTCGCCTATGGCATGGAAGCAGTGGCTCCGTCAGAAGTTGGCATCCCAACGATCCGTCGATCGATGCTGGTTCATGATCCGGATCTCAATAACCAACTCCTCCTCGAGAACCTTGATACAGTAGAAGAACAACGCAACAAAGCCTTGGTTCGTATCCAGAACTATCAAAACGCCACTGCTAAACTCTATAATAAGAAAGTTAGAAACAGGCACTTTGAAGAAGGGGACCTCGTGCTACGAAAAGTTTTCGAAAATACAGCAGAAACAAACGCCGGAAAAATGGGCGCTCGTTGGGAAGGGCCCTATCTCATCGCAAAGATCATCAAGCCTGGTGTTTATGAACTTTCCACAATGAACGGCACACCAATTCCCCGCTCGTGGAACTCGCTCAATCTAAAGCGTTACTATTACTAAAAAAAAAAAAAAAAAAAAAAAAAAAAAAAA
>SMJT01000121.1:365074-408643 GCA_004349715.1 Crucihimalaya himalaica
AAAAAAAAAAAAAAAAAAAAAAAAAAAAAAAAAAAAAAAAAAAAAAAAAAAAAAAAAACGGGCTACGTAAAAAAAAGAGGAGAAATATACTAGCTTACCCTTTTACTTCAACCTTTGACTGCGATGGAGATAACCTAAGAAAAAAAAAAAAAAAAAAAAAGGAGAGTAAACATTAAAGATGATGGACAAAACATCAAACAAGAAAGAGAAAGGCACGCGGAAAAGAGAAAAATCTAAAGAGGATAAATATAAACACCTACTTAGTTTTTCTCTTTCTTTATATCGCTGTGTAAAGCACACTACAAATGAGAGCAATACATGGTGGCATATATATACAGAAGCTTCAAGGCTACACAAGGGGAAAGGAAAATATACAAAAGGGATGAAATATTTACAAAAGTATTTCCGGCAGATTCGCAGAAAATTGGAATATTTCCGGCAGATTCGCAGAAAATTGGAATATTTCCAGAAGATCTTAAAGAAATTGGAATACTTACAAAAGGTATTTCCGGCAGATTCGCAGAAAATCCACGAAAGATTTTTAAAAGGGGGAGGGCTACTGATGGATATGGGCTAAAACCCATTCCATTTTCTCAATCTAGCAAAATTAATGGCCCACAAATTCGGCCCAGCCCATCAAGGGCAAAAGAGACATTTGTGCAAGAGAAACCCTAGATCACTCCTCCTATAAATATGGAAGAGCCACTATTGAGCGAAGGGTCTCATTTTTCCCTCTGCAGAGAATTCCTGTGAAACTATTTTCTCTGCAAAATCATATTTTCATTTTCAACATTTAACTTATAAAAAGCTCATTGTAAAACGCGAACCCTCGCTAAGATCTAATAAAAGAGATTGCTTCGTCCCCCACACTATTTATTTATTCATTGTTTGAATCATAGCACGAACATTTGCGAATGATCAAACAAACAAAAACATATCATATTAACTTTTAATTAGTATAAAATACATCAAAACACACAAAATACCTTGATCTAAATTCCTCGGCGAATTTATCGTGTGGATCTAAGAGAATCTTAGTTGAGTTGAAGGTATTAGAAATACTCATGTTACTTAGAAGTCAACGTATACAATTTTATTAACGCATATATCGAATAGCAATCAAACATGTAACACAGATTATCTGTGAAGAACTATGCTCGTCGGCATATTGTCTCCATAAAGTGCATACCAAAAGCGTATTCCTAAGAATGTCAGCTCCATATCAAGCTTAAAAAATTAGATAATAAATTAGATAATTCGTATAATATTAATAATTTTAAAAATATAAAAATTCAAAAACATAATCATACGTCGTATCTCTCAGCTCCATGTCAAGCTTAGTATTATTTTTCCTCTGACCATAATATCTTCAAGCAGTCCCACGCTTACCACACGACCAATAACATCTATATCCAATAAAAAACAGTTTTAACCACTACAAAAAAACAGAGATTTAGTGACTACAGATATAGTCGCTAAATAGTCGTTAAAATGTAAATTACGACTATTTAGCGACTAATTCATGTAGTCGTAAATATTCAGTCGCTAAAATAAATAGTCGTAACTTTAGTCGCCAAATGACGATTATTTTACGACTACACTTAGTCGTCGTGCAGTAGTCGTAGTGTAGTCGCCAATTGTGCGACTAATATGCGACTAATTTAGCGACTAATATGCGACTACTAGCTGGATTTTGAAGTATTCGGATAGAGTTAGTCGCTAAATAGTCGTAATCTTTAGTGACTATTTAGCGACTATTAATGATTATTTTTATTTTTAATTAATGAATTACAAAAAATCATTTAAATTAATAAATTAAAAAAATCATTTAAATTGATAAACTACAGAAATAATTTCAATTAATATATTACAAATATGATTTAAATTAATAAATTACAAAAATGATTTCAATTAATAAATTACAAAAATGAGTTAAATTAATAAATTTTAAAAATGATTTAAATTATTAAAAGTGATAATAGAACTAGACAAATTAGTACTAGACTCAGCACTTCTTTGCTGCCTCAATCTTTCCCTCACCCTTTCACGTGCCAAGTTAAGCACATGTTCATCTTCCATTTGCTTTTCTCTGCCTTTAATCTCTTCCATTTGCTTCCCAGCTAACCGCTTGGCTTCAAGAGGGTCTACCATGATAACCTCATTTTTGACCTTTGCTTTTCCTAGAGGAGGAGGAGGAGATACCTACAAGAACACTCGGCATAGTAGAAAATTTAAACCAATGGTCTAATCAACCAACAAGAAGATCAAAATTTCATGAGTATGACTTGGTGTCCAGGATGAAAAAACGCTATCTGGATCCTAGTTTATCCAATTTCATGAGATGAAAAAAACATCTTCTTTTGCATATGTAAAAGCTAATATATAACTTCAAAAAAGAGGTTAATGTTATACATTTGGATTTGCTAGGACTCGAACTACTCCACCTCTGGCTCTGTTTCCCACCAGGTTTGCATCTTGGTGTCTTCTTAACCCTTTCTGATAAACCATACATATATGTCATGAATGATTATCAAAAGTAATGGTAACATTTAATCAATTTCTACTGCATTGGTTGAAACCCTTAAGTGTCTCACATGGGAAAATAATCAAAAATGACTTAATTATAAACTAAGACTGGATACTTCATTCTCATGATCTTATTACCAACTTAGATAGACAAATGTCATAAAAGAATTCAATACACACAGCGAAAGAAGAGAAGAAATAAAAATGTGGCAATGGAACCAATGCAGGGTATACAAGTAAGAGAAGAAAAGCAAAGAAACATACGCAAGATACAGAATAAGATGAATGCTTATCATGACTAAGATAACGACCAATTCAGTATACGCCGCTTTAAATTAAACAATGCACCAACGAGTGTGAAGAGATAGGTACCAATAAAGCTAACTTATCCAAAACGCAAGAGAAAACATTCACAACACAAATGTGATATGTGAAATAAAAAACAGATCCATATAGAAATAAACCACTTCCAGACTGATTACATTTGGATCCTAAAACACGATAATGAAAAAACAAAAAGGAGATGAATTTGAGGCATAACTCGTAGAAAGCATCTAAAGCCAACAATTTAAAAGAGTAAAAATCATAGATCCAACAGAGAAGAAATCAAAGTCACAATTGGAGAAATCACACTGGTGGCAATTACCCAAAGTAAAAGATATGTCAAGTATAGAGACGAACCCACGACTTCAATAGGAGGACCTTCGTCTTTGTGACCACCAAAGCGATCGCCTAGACCACCAAATCATCCTCCTCAACCACCAAAGCGTCCTCCTCCACCACCAAATTGTCCTCCTCCACCACCGAATCTACCACCACCGCCACCGTCTCGTCCTCCCCTTCCCCTGAAACCTCCGCCACTGCGAATCGGTGGTCTCATCTTTTTTCCTTTCTTGAATTCGGCAAAGACTGCGTTTTTCCAAGATTTAGATTCGAAACATAATCCATAAAACAAAAGGTAAATACAAAAAACATTTAGTAAATTCAGAAACCCTAACAAAATCATGAAGAGGATCATAGAAAGAAACCTAACCATCACCACGAGGAAGAAGAAACCAAAACTATTGAAATAATTTCATGCCGAATCGCCAAATCAAACTAAAAAAAATCCAAAACCGGGATTAGGGATTTGTAGAACAATCACGAAAATTAGCTAGGGATTAGAGATTCGAAAAAAGATGAGAGAAGGGGAAGAACAATCGATGAAACTAGGGACTTGAAGATGATGAGAGAAGGGGAAGAATGGATCGCGAATGAGTGATAATTGGGATTATGTATATATGAGATTATAATTTAATATTTTAATAGTAGATAGCGATCCAACATAATTGTCACGTTTTAGTCGCTAAAATAGCGACTATTTAGCGACTATAATTTACCGACTGAAATGTAGTCGTAAATTGGTCGTAAAATAGCGACTACTATAGCTACTACGCTCATTGGTCGTAAAAGAGCGACTCAGTTACGACTAAATTTTATTAGTCACCAAATAGTCGGAAAACATTGGCTAATTAGTTGCATATTTTAGCGACTAATTGTTTAGTCGCTAGTTGTAGTCGGTAAAACGCTGTTTTCTTGTAGTGAACATATATTTTATACATATGCTCATAAGATATTAGTTTAAACAAAAAGAGATGCAAAATTTCAAAATGACTCACCAATCAAAATTTTATGGTCCAATAATCTATATAAAATCTTTGAAAAATCCACGAAATATTTCTAAAATCATCACAAGGCTTCACCAAAATTGTACGAAAGAAACTTATCTTGAATGATTGAGGGGCTTGCTTACTACTCAAAACCATTATTCACGAGCTGAAAAGTATTAGTGATACTTATTATGATATGGACGAGTTGCTGCATCTTGCAATTCAGGCTGAACAACATATCAAAAAAAAAACTCTCTTAGCAATTCGCAGCAAATCTACTTGGAATCAACAACCTCTGAAAACTCTTGACAAAGGAAAGTCTATTGAAATAGATTCCAGATTCAAGAAGCCTCTACCTGAAACATCAAAAATCTCCAAACCAGAACCAGGTATGACTCCAATTCAAAGATCTCATGACATCACTTGTTTTAAATGTCAGGGAAAAGGGCATTACGCAAGAGTGTGTCCAAACCAGAGAGTCATGATTCTAAAAGCCAATGGATAATATGAGTCTGAGGATGAAAAGGAGTTTAAACCTGAAAATTAAGAAGAAGAAGTTGTGGATTTTGCGGATATAGGAGAACTTTTAGTTAATAGGAGAGCTCTCAGCGTTCTCTGTGAGCCAGAAATCATCCAAAAAGAAAACATCTTCCACTCTCGGTGCACAATCAATTCTAAGGTATGTAGTCTAATCATTTATGGTGGTTCTTGCACTAACGTAGCTAGCAAGTATTTGGTTGATAAGCTAGGTCTTCAGAAGACAAAGCATCCTCGACCATATCGACTTAAGTGGCTAAATGATGAGACTGAGCTGAAAATCGCCGAGCAAGTTACCGTGCCATTCAGCATTGGAAAGTATGTGGATCAAGTTGTGTGTGACGTCGTCCCTATGCAAGCTGGACATATACTTTTAGGACGTCCATGGCAATTTGACAAGGAAGCACTACACAATGGCAGAACCAACTACTACACCTTTGTGCACAATAACAAGAAGCATTCGTTTGCACCATTAACTCCACAAGAGTGTATGAGATGCACACAGCTATGTCCAAAGGAAACAAGCTAAGTAAAACTAATCTTTATGTAACACCTTCTACTGTTTTGAAATCTCTTAGATCTCAAACACAGGTGCTACTAATGATCTTTAAGGAAGCTTTGTTTTCAGGATCAGAAACACAAGATCTACCTACTATTGTTCTAGATCTTCTCAACAAGTTCACTGATGTATTTCCAGAAGAGATCCCACCCGGGTTACCACCAATAAGAGGAATAGAGCATAAGATTGATCTGGTTCTCGGAGCACCTTTGCCAAATCGAGCTGCTTATAGAGTAAATCCAGAAGAAGCAAAGGAGCTAGAAAGACAAGTGCAAGACTTGATGTCTAAGGGCTATAGTCGTGAAAGCTTGAGCCCATGTGTTGTTCATGTTCTTCTAGTGCCAAAGAAAGATGGAACTTGGAGAATGTGTGTGGATTGCCGAGCTATCAAAAATATCACTGTCAAATATAGGCATCCAATTTCCAGGCTTGATGACATGCTAGATGAATTCAATGGAGCCACAATCTTCTCAAAAATCGATCTAAGGAGTGGATATCATTAGGTAAGAATGAAAGAAGGGGATGAATGGAAGACAACGTTTAAAACCAAACAAGGATTGTTTGAATAGCTGGTCATGCCATTTGGACTCACAAACGCCCCAAGTACATTCGTGAGACTTATGAACGATGTCGTAAGGGCTTTCATCCAATTTGTTGTGGTTTATTTTGATGACATCCTAATCTATAGCTCTAATCTTGAGGATCACTTACATCATCTTGAGCAGGTTCTTGAAACGCTAAAGGCTGAAAATCTTTATGATAATCTTAAGAAATGTACCTTCTGCACTGATCAAGTTACTTTTCTAGGATTTTTTGTAAGTTCTTAGGGATTAAAGGTAGATGAGGAGAAAATCAAATACTCATTATCAGACAATCACTTATTCTAACATAGAGTAAACCTTCTTAGCCAAGGGCAGCGCCAAGCGGGCAGAGACCTAAATTTCTTAGATTCCTAAGCTTGCTTTGTCGCAGCATCCCCCCTCAGCTCACCCTAGCCCCGGGCCTTTTGCTCGAATCTTTTTATTTGATGAAAATAGTCTTAATTCAAGTTTGGCACCAGCGAGATCCAGCTAAGGAAAAAGAGTGTCGCGGCTGCTCCACTCCGCCGCGGTCTCATGAACTTCACTTCGTTGCCTTCCCGCGCCTGTCTTTTCTTTTGATGTAGGCTTCCACAGGTTCCACTCTCATCTATCCTCATCAACAACCATTGGACATGTGAGGAGTTTCCATGGTCTGGCTAGTTTCTACAGAAGATTTGTAAAGGATTTTAGTACCGTCGCTGCACCATTGACCTCAGTGATAAAAAAAATGTGGAATTCAAATGGGGTCAAGCTCAGGAAGACGCATTCAACAAGCTTAAGACAGCCTCACACATGCGTCTGTTTTGGTACTTCCTAATTTTGATAAGATGTTTGAGATTGAATGTGATGCTTCTGGTTCAAGAATAAGAGTTGTCCTAACTCAAGGAGGAAAATCACTAGCATACTTCAGTGAAAAACTCAGTGGAGCTTCCTTGAACAATCCAACATATGATAAAGAACTCTACGCATTGGTAAGCTCTCTTGAAACTTGGCAACATTATTTACTGTAAAGAGACTTTGTTATTCAAACAGATCATGAGACACTAAAGCAACTAAGAGGACATACCATACTTAAGAAGAGACATGCAAAATGGCTTGAGTTCGTGGAGACTTTTCCGTATGTGATCAAGTACAAGAAAGGCAAGAAGAACGTGGTAGCTGATGCTTTATCAAGGAGATACGCCTTGATCAGTATCATGGAGGCTAAAATCATGGGATTTGAGCATATTAAAGGTATGTATGAAATTGACCCAGATTTTCAGGAAATATTCAAAGAAACCAACCAAGCCGCCTATGGAGCATTCTATCAGCATAATGGATTCTTGTCCAAGGATAAAAGGCTTTGCATTCCACAAGGGTCTATGAGAGAGCTGATAATTGGAGAAGCACATGGAGGTGGGCTTATGGGACATTTTGGCCGAAACAAGACACTAAGTGTTCTTATGGAGCATTTCTTTTGGTTGCGCATGAAGAGAGATGTAGAGAGATTTTGTGCTAAGTGCATCATTTGCCTAAAGGAAAATCCATGTCACATCCACATGGTTTATATATGCCTTTGCCTATTCCTAACCTACCTTGGGTAGTTATCTCTATGGATTTTGTTTTAGGACTGCCAAAGATCAACAACAAGGATTCTATCTTTGTAGTAGTGGATAGGTTCTCTAAGATGGCTCATTTCATACCATGTAACAAGACTAATGACGCTACTCAAACTGTTGAACTCTTCTTCAAAGAAGTAATACGTCTACATGGAGTGCCAAGGACCATAGTTTCAGATCGAGATACCAAATTTCTGAGCCATTTCTGGAAATCTTTATGGAAAAAGTTGGTAACTAAGCTAATTTCTCAACCACTTGTCATCCCCAGACTGATGGCCAAATTGAGGTAGTAAACCGGACTCTTTCAACCTTGTTGAGAAACACGGTGGGTAAGAATTTAAAGAATTGGTTATCTTGCTTGCCTTATATTGAATTTGCTTATAATCGTGCTATGCATTCTGCATCTAAACTCTCACTTTTTGAAGTTGTTTGTGGATTTAATCCTACTACTCCATTAGATCTTTCACCTCTGCCCTAACCTGTTTATTCCTAGTGGTGAAGGTGAAACCAGAGCAGATTTTTTGAAGAAGCTTCATCAAAACTAACAAGCACCGTAAAAAAGTGACCTTTGAACCTAGAGATTCGGTGTGGCTACACATGTGACATGAAAGATTCCAAATCCAGTGGAAATCTAAGCTTGCACCACAAGGAGATGGTCCCTTTCAAGTGCTGGAAAAGATCAACGAAAATGCCTACAAAATTGAACTACCAGGTGAGATAAATATCTCTTCTTCTTCAATGTTGCTGATCTATCTCCTTTCAATGCAGTTGCACCTTTTCTCAGGTCAGAACCTTTTCAAGAGGGAGGAGATGATGAGGACATCGAATGCCAAGAACTAGGTCCTGCACAAGGAAACTAAGGGAAGAGTTTAACAAGTCCGTAGAGAATATCATCTCCATCATAGAGCTTGAAGATCATCAAGAAGCTAATATTACCAAGGAAATGCAAGAAGAGACTAAAGAGCAAATCTGTCCACAAACAGTTTTCTATAGCACCAACTTGATCAATGTCAGTTTTGTGAATCTGTCAATTCAACCCTTTAGGAACATTTAAGAAACTTGCTATAACACTAATTTGATCAATGCCAGTTTTGTGAATCTGTCAATTCAGTCCTCTAGGAACATTTTTCAGGGAACTACTATGTTCACCATTTCAAGAGAAGACTCGACCAACTAAACTCTGAAGGTATGAATTTGAATATTTTAAATAATTAACGAGTTTATTTTCTTGTTTTACAGGATTATGACCGCTAGGTTTTTAATGTCTTTTAAGTTCGAGTATGTTGTTTTTGCAAGTTTAGTCCTTTTATTATGTAATAATTTCGACCTTAGAAGGTCCTCAGCTAACAGACTAGTATATAAAGTCCCTTCTCAGCTTTGTATCTTTTAACGTTGAATGAAATAAAAACGAGTGTTTTCCTAGGTTTAACTTCTGAGAAAGAAGCAGCCACCCTCTCCTTCTTCTTGTGTGTGATTCCTTGAAGATTGAGTGTATCCGACTTATCACAGATCATCCATCATCTGTGTGGCGTCTCTCAATCCACCTTCTATCCATCTCATTCCCTAGATTCTTCAAAGAGTTCCCGTCAGCGAGTTGAAGATTCTCCATCTCGTTCACCACTTCACTCCACCAGTTCATCTACTAGAATCTCTAGAGAGTGCCAGTCGGCCAACTACAGATTCTCCATCAACCACCACACTTCAGGATCCATTCCGTTAGTTCCTACATCAAAGTGGTAGCAAGGGCGGATGGCATGCCTACATTTTCTATGGGAGCAGGAGGTGAAGCGTCGAAATCTCAAGTCATTACAAGATGTAAACTTGGACCTAAACCAGGTTCAAAGCAAAAAGTGCCTCCACAGATGATCAATCAATTGAGAAGGTCAGAAGACAGCCCTGGCGGCTCTATAAATAATCAACATACTCTTCCAGTTAGAAGCTCACCAAAGAAAAAACCAACAACATAACGTGTTGCAGCTGGCACTCCATGTTTTGGTCTACCATCTTCTTTGCCTCATTCTGAGGATGTATCCCTTTTTGATTCAATAAATAAGGCCATAGTGCCTTCTATCTGTAAGGGTCTGGCTCTACAAATATTCAGTAAATAAGGCCATACTGCCTTCTATCTGTAAGGGTCTGACAGCTCTACAAATAATCAACATACACTTCCGGTTAGAAGCTCACCAAGGAAAAGACCAATAGTGGAACGTGGTGCAGCTGGCACTTCAATTTTAGGTCTACCATCTTCTTTGCCTCATTCTGAGGATGTATCTCTTGGTGATTTAATAAATAAGGCCATAGTGTCTTTTATCTGTAAGGGTATGGCAGGTTCCTTTAAACCCTCCTTGGTACTTAAATGATTACATTGAGTTGGAACTGTCAAGAACTTGGAAGCATCCTGACAAATCGATGTCTAAAGGAATTAAGACTGAAGTTATTTCCTGAAATAACATTACACATGGAAACAAAGAATCAAGATGAGTTTTTTTCCAAGTTTTTTAGTGGATGGGATACATGAATCATTTTATAGTACCTTCGATAGGACTAAACAGAGGGCTTTCACTTTTCTGGAAAAGTTACGTTAATCTCCAGATTCTTTCGTCTTGTGCGAATTTCATTGATACTCGGGATCAATACAAATCAAAAGAATTTTATTTAACATTATGTATGGTCATTAGAAATATGCAAAAAGGAAGGAGGTGTGGGACACTCTCACTATATTAAGCTCTACCAAGAGTGGGGCTTGGCTCCTAACAGATGATTTCAACGATATTGTTGATCATAGTGAGAAATAGGAGGTCCACTTCGGTGTGAAAACTCTTTTGTCAATTTCAGAAATTTTTACTCATAGAATGGACTATGGGCTGTAAATCACTCAAGAATTCCGCTTTCTTGGCGGGGAATGCTGTATGAACAATTGTTCAAGTTCATCTTGATTGATCTATATCTAATGATGACTAGATAGAAGATTTCCCTTCAGGATGGGCTGAGTATCTGGGATTTGAAGGGTCTGATCATCGCCCTTTGACTACAGATATAGATGACTCGAGAGTAAAATATAAGGGTTGCTTCTTCTTTGATCGACGGCTTTGCGATAAGGAAGAAGTTTATACACTTATATACCAAACTTGGAAAAAGTGTGGTCACCAACCTATAGAGGAAAAAATAATAGCTTGTCGAAGGAGCATCATAGCATCGACTAAACAGCAAAATGCCAACAGTCATGAGAGGATGTTGGCGACTCAAAAACTGTTAGAGGAGGCTTTGTCTGCTCTGGTACCCAACCAAGATCGCATCTCAGATTTGACTAGAGAACTAGAATAAACGTATAAGGAAGATGAGCTTCTTTGGAAATGGAGAAGACAAGTCCTTTGGCTACAAAATGGCGATAAAAATTCAGCCTACATCTTCAATATTACGAGAGGTAGAAGTCTCTGAATAGTCTGACGATATTAGAGGATGAACTAGGAAATTCCTTTCATGAGGAGCATGAATTTATGAGGCTAATCTCGGACTATTTTCATGATATATCACGACACGGTCTACAGGTGACTATGAAGTGGTATACAAAGTTCTGATAACACGTATTTTGCAAGACATGAACA
Organism: Crucihimalaya himalaica; assembly: GCA_004349715.1. Taxonomy (NCBI): domain Eukaryota; kingdom Viridiplantae; phylum Streptophyta; class Magnoliopsida; order Brassicales; family Brassicaceae; genus Crucihimalaya; species Crucihimalaya himalaica. Next base: position 376,130 of record SMJT01000121.1, read on the forward strand.
ACAAATTTATTTCTATGCCTTCTGATGAGGAAATCCGATTAGCACTATTTGCCATTAATCCTACAAAGGCCCCATGGCATGTTGGATTCTAAACTACTTTTTGCCAATATTTTCGTAGCTCCATTGGCGCTGATCTAGTTAGGGAGATTCAAGAGTTCTTTTCTGCAGGATCGTTTTCATGTACCCAGAACCTTACTAACGTTAGACTAATCTCGAAAGGATCAACGCCAAGAAAGGTTGCTGATTATAGACCAATTGCGTTATGCAATTTTTATTATAAGATTATTGTTAATATTCTCACAAAAAGGCTAAAACCTATTCTCCCACAGATGGGGAGCGATCTACTCAGTGAATCTATCACTCCGATCCTTAAGGCTCTCGAGTACCCTCTCCTTGCAACTGTTCCTAGGAGAGAGAGGAGGTTTATTGACAAAGATTACCTCTACACCACCTCGATTCTTGTTCAAGACACTTTTGTAATGCAGTTAGAGGATGGGGCTAGCACCTACAAGTTCATGCACTTACTTACGCGAGAGCTTACAAACATTTCATCGCATGCTCAAGTAGGTTTCCATGCTTCATACAACTACTCTTTGTGCGCGCCTTGCTAGACAAGGACGAGCTTCTCGTTGCCAGGTCCGAGCAGCTAGTTAGACGTATCCACTTTTTCTTAGGGACCACTTCTGGACTTCAAAGATTCGGAGTTCATACCTATGGATCTTCATCAGAAGCCCGCTAGTGACTATGACAGGGTTATGCATGATATGGCAGAAAGAACAACATGATGCTTTGCTTGTTGTAGGGAGTTTTCTGGAAGATCAGACCTTGTTGAATTTCAGCCCACAAGCTCAAGAGGATCATCCATGCGATAGTGACATGGACGCATTAGAATCAGCTAGCGAGGGTGATGATGGTGACATTTACTCACCTGTTCGAATGCCCGTCGATGCATTCCATTTCCCTTTTACCAAGAACACTCGATCCCCTCTAGCTTAGACGGCCATCACCAGAAGCAAGATTTCATATTGGAGCGCATCAGACGCCAGCCAAGGCAACATAATAGCTCAGACGATTGATCATCTGAGACGAGAACTGATCTGTTTAGGTTGCAACCGATCGTTCGAAGCGTTATCAAAATCGATAGGTTTCTTTTGTGAACTGATCGGTTGACGATGTATCTTGAATGCAACCCTTGTATTTTTCTTTTTTTACATTTGTTTTCTTTTTTAATTTTCTTACACTCCTAATTTTCTTATACACCAGGACGGTGTAGTTTATGTCTGATGGGCGATACGCATGTACTAATGTTTACTTATTTTTGTGAAAATTTTCAATTTTCTCTTTGAGTCATTTTTAGTTTTATCGAGTGAAGATGAGGAAACTATGAACTTTCCCAGGAACTTGTTTGGGACGACCTTCTTACAACATATTCTGACCGCGTTCAGAGGTGGAGCTAAAGTTTGGACTTAATATATTTTACTTAGGGGCTTGGTAATCATGCTATGAATTATTTATTTAGAGTTGTGCCTTATTTTTTCCACTCTTTTCTCGTACGATTAGCTTGTTTCTGTTTTTGTGTAGTACCACACCTTGGACCCTTACCCATTATTCATACCTCATACATTCTTTTAATCATCGCCATCATGTGCAGTCATATGCATAAACTATGTAGTATACAAACAGACATAGCTGCCCTTTCATTTGGATTAGGTATGTTAGACGTATGATTTTGGGATAATTAGTAAGCTTTTGTATGTTAAGTGTTTTATAGAGTTATTTTGAGGAAGTATGAAGTTAATCTTGATGCTTGATTTTGTATGAAGAGAACCGGTTCCATATCCCTTTAATTGTATATAATTGTGTTATTTAAAGAAAAAGGAGAAGGAAAGGAACCGGAAAAATTAGTGTTTCATTGTATAAATGCATAAAGGGAGATTTTGGTTTATATTCGGGTTCTGAGATTTTGTAGATGGTCCAAATGAAAGGAAGGCTATGTATGCATCAGTTGGTCTGTGTCTCACTATGGTTATGCATAATGGTTGGTATACCAAATTTGTTAGGATAACCTTAAGCACATGAGTCACCTTAAATGCTTCCTTTACCTAGACCCTGACATGTTTGATATTTCCTTTGTGAGAGTGCACACACTTTCTAATTGAATGTTAAAAATTCAAGTTCATTAAATTCGAGAGTTCTTTTTGATCTAGAGATTCTGAGTATGGGCTACTACTAAACTCATGGTTAAGTACATAGAGTAGGGTTTCCTCCGAATTCGTTTGGATGCAGTTTGCGGAAGGAAGACCCGCTTTTCAAACTGTTTCTCCGGGTTCAAGTCTGTGATGTTCTTGCGTGAGGACAAGCAAGTCTGAGGGAATTTGTTAACCTTTATTTTTAGTGATTTTAATAGTCCTTTTAGCAACATAGCTTGAGTATTTTCATTATGAACAAGATGATTTCGGGTAAAAGAGAAAGTTCTTGAGCAAAATGCTAAAAACGGATCAAATAAAGGAAAAGAGTGAAGACGAAAACTGTTTGGTGCATATGTGCAACCGATTGATTCAAAAGACTTCAAACTGATCGGCTATGTGTTGCAACCCATCAGTTGGCGTATTTAGAAAATTTCCTTTTAGAGATTTTTAGGGCTGTTCTCTTGTATATAAATACATGGCTTTGTCCTCAGTGGCCAGATTATACATGGTTTATTTTTATGTTTAGAGATTTCTTAACATTTTTGAGTAATTGGCAATTCAATTATTTGTTATTCATTTTTTCTTGCTATTTCTGCATATATGGCTGAGTAGTCACCTACCGGGTTAGGGAATTCTATAGGATGTTTACATAAGTTTAGTATGCATTTTAACTTTAGATAGATTTATTAACTCTTCACCTAGGTTGCTTTTGATGTTTAGTTTGAGATTAACCATTTAGACTATGTGTTAGGTTGTGTTCTCTGGGGCACAAGGAGTGCTACGGAATCATTGGGTCTAGCCTAGGTGAGCAAGCTGTCTTTACCCGACGAGAGTTGATGATAAAACCCTTGTTAGCATATCAAACTATTTCTTAACGCTTGCTTATAATCTCAATGACAAATGAGAGTTTGGTTGTTAGGGTTATCTTGCATAGCATTTATTTTAGGCAAAAGTAGGTTATCTAACATTTATGTTTGCAATTTATGAATGAATCTTAATCCTGTCTCGTTTGAATTGTGTATCTGCTTGTTTAGAGTCCTAGAAGAATTTCCTTGCCCATATTGATCTGCCCATTAACCACATGTCTTGGGTTAGAGAATGGAGATAAATAAGTGACAAGCATTGAGGCTTTATTAGAGAGTGAGCAAGGCCTTGAGAAGCCCATGAAGAAGAAGAAGAGTGGAGCGCACAAGGGGAAGGAGCCGTTGGGCGCGTGTGGCTCACCTCCGTGGACCACCTCCTTCTCTCTCCGGTGTGGACCACTTCACTTTCCCTTGTTTTGCTTTGTGTGTAACTCACTCTCTCTTCTAGACCTAATAGCACACATATATAAGCCTCATTTTGTAAACACTCATTGATTATTCTAATGAAAATCTCTTAGCATTTGCGCCTCCATTCTCTCCCTTTCTCTTCGCCAAATCTCTTAATCTCTTCTCTTAATCTCACTTCCGCTCATGAATTTTTACATGGTATCAGAGCCTTAGGGCTATTCTCTTTTATTCTCCTTGTTAATCTTGCGTTTCTATTCCACATTCTTGAGTTCTTTCATTCGATTCCATCCGCTCATCTCTTCTCTCCATCCGTCCGCCGTCCGTGAGCAAGCTCTCATCCGTTCGACTCTTTTCCATTCTCCCTCGTCAGAATCGAGTTTCCTTTCATCTCCATGGATACAAGCAAGTCTCTAATCCTCCCAGTCACTCTCAAGGGAGAAAATTACCTTCTTTGGTCAAGAACAACCAAGACAGCTCTTTGTGGGAGAGGATTGTGGAACCATGTGGAGAAAGGGCTTGAAATCAAAGATGTCACCAAAGGGGATGGGAAGAAGGCTGTTGAAGATGCCATAGCTGAAGAAGCTAAGTGGTTTCAAGAGGACCAAACCGTGCTTGCCATCATCCAAGGGTCCCTTGAAGCTTCCATTCTAGAGGCTTACTCATATTGTGAAACGGCAAAGGAACTTTGGGGAACCCTCAAGCATGTTTATGGGAATGTCTCCAACCTTAGTCGAGTTTTTGAGGTCAAAAGAGCTATCAACAACCTCAGCCAAGAAGACCTTGAGTTCACCAAGCATCTTGGGAGGTTTCGCTCTCTTTGGGCTGAGTTGGAAATGTTAAGGCCGAGTACTATCGATCCGGCGGTTCTTAATGAAAGGCGTGAACAAGACAAGGTCTTTGGCCTTCTTCTTACTTTGCATCCAGCCTTCAATGACCTTATCAAGCACATACTCCGAGCTGACAAGCTCCCTAGCCTTGATGAGGTGTGCTCCCAAGTTCAAAGAGAGCAAGGTTCTCTTGGACTCTTTAGTGGGAAAGGGGACCTTCTAATCGCCAATAAGGGAGTCTATAGGAATGAAGAAAGGAAGGTGTGGATTTGTGATCATTGTAAGAAGAAAGGTCACACCAAAGACAAATGCTGGATCCTCCATCCCCATCTCAAGCCATCTAAGTTCAAGGACCCCAAGGCGAATGTCTCCTTCGAGTCTACATCCACACAAGGGCAGGTTGGGTCATCTAGGCAAGATACGGCAATGGTTGCTTCATCCCAAGGAGACATAGTCATGAAGAAGTCAGACTTGGAGGCTCTCTTCCAATCCATTGCTTCTCTAAAGGAATCCGGTACCTCTCTCTACACTCATAGGCCTAAGGACTTGCTAGTAGTAGATTCTGGTGCGTCTCATCATATGATTAGCAATCCGGAACTTCTTAGTGAGATTTGATCCCTAGTTACTACTGCATTGCTCTACACTTGCGGTATTGATAAGGCTAAAACTTTACTCGTAACACTTTCCACTCAATTTTTCGAGCCTAATCCGTATGTCCTAGTCCCATGTTTGATTTGCATAGGTATGAGCTTTAAACACCCTCTTTTACATCCGTTTTTCGTGTTCATCAATGGAGGAAGATGATTTTTGATTTATTTGCATGATTTGCTTGGTTTACGAATGAAAATTGATGTTTAGGAGGTAATAGAATTAATTAAGAAGCTAAATTTGGATGGTACAGTTTTAAGAGTGAGAAATTGAAATTTTGAAATTTGGGTGAGTAGTATTTTTAGGTTTTCTACACTTAAATTGTGCTAAGGATGATTAATTTTGAATTATTCATGTCATTAGAGGAAGACAATTATGTGTTTGATGATTTAATTCATGAAAAATGCTTAGTTTTGAAATTTTGCCTAATTTGGTTAATTTTTTTTTTTGTAAATTGGTTGATTAATTAATTTAGGGAAAATATTAGAGTTTTATTAACTGCTTTACAATTATTCTCTGATTTTACCTTATGACCCAATGCCTTTTTATTATATAGTTTACATTGTTTATTACGTACATTTTTAATTATAAGATTGAAAATGTTAACCACTATTTTTACTGATTTTATTAGGTCCTTTTGTAACTATTCTTGCATCTTTTAACCAAGATCAAGATAGATTTGAGTCTTTTTTGTATTTTATTGCGAAATAGACTTGAAGACAACACAGAAGGGATTTAGATGTAAAATGGGCTTCCAGAAGGTTAAGTGGACTTCCAGAGAAACAAATGGGCTTCCAAAAGATGAATCGGGCTTCAAGATGGACCAAAAGAAAGAAAAGCTCAGAGCAGCGCACAAATCGGTTAAGACTATAACCGATCGGTTAGAAAAGGCTCAAGGACCGATTGGTCATGCCCCTGCATCGATCGGTTGGCATGGATTTGTCAAGTTTCCATTTGCTCACTTTTGAAAGTTTTACATTTTTCTCTACCTCTTAAAAACTATATAAAAGGGGCTCGACCCTCAGTTGTAAAACATCCAAGCGAAAAACAATAAACTCTATGTAAATACTCTTCTCTGAGTTTTAATAATATGTTTCTTCCAGATTTTTGTTTATAGTTTTTGTAGTAGATTAGCAACATGTTTATGAGTTCTTCATTCTCGTGTTGCTATATCTCTACTATGCTTAAATAATTCTCTGTTAGGTTTTAGGGTTTCTGTTAGGATACGTTAGATAGGTTTTTATGCATGTCCTACTAAGATTGATTCTTCGCATAGGTTGATTTTATATTAATGCTTATCTTGGATAGGCTAATCAGGATATACCTTTAGACGTTTCTAAAAACTTGACCAAGTAATGTAACATTGGATTATAGCGTAGGGGAGCAAGGTTATTCCTAGACAAGTAGCATTGCAAGGGAGCTTTGTGAACCCATCAATCCCATAAATAATGCTTGTTATAATTCTTATAGTAAACGAAAGTTTCTGTTAGAATTGTTAGTATTGTAGTTATCACTAAGGAATTAGGATAGCTAATATTTATGATTGAGTTATAGGATGGTCTGCGATGCCTTTCCGTATGCATGTATATTGCTTGTTTAGATTTTCTCAGGATTCTCTGTGCCTAACTTAGTTGTGCTTGGATCATATTTATCTTATTAGGTTGTTAGAAAACATACAAAATCCTATTTATTTACCTTAGCCAAGTTTTGATTATCATAGTCCATAGTGTAGTCATTTTGGTCCCTGTGGATTCGATCCCTAAGTATTATAGTGGTGTACTGTACATTTGCGGTATTTATTTGTGGTAAAACTATGCACAACAAGTTTTTGGCACCGTTGCTAGGGACCTAACACGAGTGCCTTTGGATTCATAATTATGATTTTGTTTTTGGTTTCATTTTCTTGTTTTATTGTGAATATTTGCTACTAACATCTCTTATTTCTTGTAGTTATATAAAACCAATAGGTGAGAAAAAAACATGAAACTCTGAATGTCACATGTTGAGTCTCATGGTTTTGGCCTTGAATCAGGTGCTAATCACAGAAGATGCACATTCAAGGAAGGCCAACCGATCAGCACAGCTATTACACCGATCGGTTACGAAGACCTTGTCAACCGATCGGTTGTTTGCCAGCACCGATTGGTTGACGCTAGGTAAGTTTTCGAAAATCGGTTTAATCTGGTCAATTCACTCGAATTTGAACGGACTAAACCGGTTTGATGCCCTACAAACTAACCCTCCTTCTTCTTCCTCTTAATCCCACCACCAATTTTTTTCCAAAAAATCAAAATTTTAAAATCTCATATCTCTTTCGATTTCAAACCTTTTCCTTTAGATTCCATTTCTTGTTAGTTGTGATGTTGAGGAATGATGCTTAGGTTTCTAGTGAAATTTGAGAATTTGTTTTTAAAATGGTGTGTGGTAAAATTCAAATTTTTAGCTTGCATGATTATTAGGATGATTGATCTTGAATCATCCATGATATTAGAGGACGAATTGATTAGTTTGGTAATTAGTTTTAATTAATTTAGATTTATTTTGAATTTAAGGCATTATTTGGTCTAAATTTAGAATTTTCATTTTAATTGATTTTAATTCATTTAGGAAGTTTTAGGAGTTCCATATTCTATTATAATTATTTTGAGAATTTATAGAAAGTTTTTCAAAAGGTTTTCTGTTTCTGAATTTGTTTTGTAAAATTCATGAAATCCTGACGGGATTCATGCTTTTCTTTGCTTTTGCATATATGGCTCCAAAAACACGATGAGAAAGCTCACGACAAGCTAGGGCCTCATGCCCAAGGATTATGGTTACCTAAACCAACAGATCGGTTGATGACCGATTGCTGAGCCTACTAGGGCTATTTTAGGAGATCTCTATGCTCCTAATCGGTTCTATTTTGGGAAACAAGGTGGTTTTAGAGGCTACAATTTTCTGCAAAAGCCCCAATCCAACAACGAGCAAAGCGGTTTCAAAGATCCACTTAACAAAACCCCCTGAAAAGCAAACTTGAGAGGATGATGCTTCAACTTATGGAGAGTCATAAGCAAAGTGATGAGATCATCAATGACAAGATAAACGGGATACAAACTTCTGTGAATGGGAAGATTGAAGCCGAGAGTTCTCATGTCCGAGTTGTGGACAAACAAATTACCCACATTTTTTATAGTGCTAAGATACCTCTAGGGATGCTTCCAAGAAACCAGAAAGAAACCCAAGAGAACAATTTAACACTGTGGAAGTTGATTCGGAACAGAGTTTTGACTTGTCAATCGATCAGTGCAATCCCGTCACCGATCGGTTCACAATGACTACATATTATCGATCGGTTTTATGCTATCACTTATCGGTTGGATTCCTATATTTAAGATAATACGGTCCAGACTGATTGCAAGTGTTTAGGGGGTGCTTCAGAAGGTGATTCAAATGGTGTGTAGAAGGTTCAAAGTGTTCTTGAGCTTCCACCACATCTCCACAAGGCTTTATTCAAAACTTAGATGTTCGAGATGGGAATTGTTGGGTTCCTACCGATTTTCATGTTGTGGAAATAATTAAAGGTTCTTATATGCCTTTGCTACTTGGGAGACCTTTCCTCTGAACAGTTGGTGCAGTTTGCCTAATCAGAGGATCGCCTTCTCCAATGTCAATAAACGGATGTTCTACAACACGATACCTACTCCTAAAGTCGTTGAACATGCCTCATGTCTCACTATAAACATTGGGAAGAATTAAGATGTCATAACAAAGGAAGAAACCGGTAGTAAGAATGAGATCAGATAAGTCCTGGATGGAGATACTCATTCTTCTGTAAAGATATCCAAAAAGACTAAGAGAAGAGACAAGGCAAAGATTGAGAAGGCAATCCAAAACTCTCTCCACAGTTCAAAGACAAAGGCCAATGGATGGCATGATGAACAAGCTTTGATGGCCATCAACAGCAGTCAACCTCATATTATAGTGCACTAGACGTGAAAAAGGCCAGCTATACTACTAAGACAAGTGAGCCTTGATTACGACAGCCGGTCGGTTTATGGGTTTGACCGATCGGTTCTGGCTAGGTTAGTAACCGATCGGTTGGAGTTGTTGTAGCGATCGGTTTGCGTTTCATCTGAGAACCCCTTATCCTATGTATTTTCCTTTTTCCTAGGATCTTTTTCTTAAAAATTTTCACCCGCCTTCCTTCATTTTATTTTACACCAAGACGATGTAATTGAAACCTGGGGGAGGGTATGGATGTACCATTTATCTGATATATTTGGTGAAAATTTTCATTTTTAATCGAGTCATTTTTAGTTATTTTAGGGGACAATGAGCTTTTTTAGGAACTTACTTGGGGACGACTTTCCAACGACTTATTCAGGATTACGTTAGAAGAAAAGCAGAAGTTTGGAATGATCATGAGCAGACACAATATCCAGGAAAGTCCCTATCCCTTTGAAACGTGAACGATTTTAACTTAGCCTTATCTAGTTAACATTGAACATGCATTTAGTATATCTCACTAAGGGGCTTGGTAATCATGCTATTGATAAATATTTGGAGATGCCTTGTTTTTACCACTCACTTTGACCTCCATATAATTAGGATCATACCATACCATACCTTATACCTTAAAACCCCTTTAATCTTCAGACCCCATGCATTCTTCTGATCATCACCATATGTGCATTCATGTACATAAACTATGGAGTATACGGACCGACATATCTAACATTTCAATAGGATTAGGGATATTAGACGTATGATTTGGGGATGATTAGTAAGCGTATTTAGGACTTGTTAGAGAATGCTAGAAAATGTTTAGAAAATTGTTTTGATGCTTAAGTTTGTATGACAGAACCGTGTCCACCGTTCTCTTTTTATAAATAGAAAAAACAAAAATAAGAAGACAGGAAAGTAGGAACCGGAAAATGTCAGATTTTTATAGTAAAAGCATCAAAAAAAATTCTTAGTGTTTTCTCTGGGAATTTGTCAGGTTTTAAGGAAAATAAGGTAGCCATTTTGAAAGGAATGCTATGTATGTGTCAATTGGTCTGTGTCTCACTGTGATTAATGTATAATGATTTGCATCCTAGATTTTAGGATAAAACCATAGCATGTTCGATATCCCCTCTGTGAGGATGTACGCATGTTACAAGGCTAAGTTCATTGACTTTGAGAGTTTTTCGAGATCTTGGAATTCAAAGTATGGGATATTGACAAGTTTATGGTTAAGGACATAAAGTAGGTTTTTCTCTGACAAGTTTTGATGGAGTTGGTGGACATAAAGTAGGTTTTTCTCTGACAAGTTTTGATGGAGTTGGCGGAAGGAAGACCCTCTGTAAGTATTTCTAGCTCCTTGCCTTCTAACCATTTTTTTGAGCTCAAGTTTTTATTGTTCTTTACTCAAGGACAAGCAAAGATTCAAGTCTAGGGGAATGTGTTAACCCATATTTTTACTTAATTTATTAGTTTTTTTTGTAATTATTATTGCGTCCTTTGTAATTATTCTTGCGTCATGTACCAAGAACAAGATAGTTTTGAGTCTTTTTTATATTTTATTGGGAAATGGGCTTGAAGACAAAACATAAGGGATTTAGAGCTAAAATGGGCTTCCATAAGATTAAGTGGACTTCCAGAGGAACAAATGGACAGGCTTCAAGATGGACTTAAAGGAAGAAGAGCTCGAAGCTGCGTACCGATCGGTTAAAACCATAACAAATCAGTTGGAAAAGCCTCAAGGACTGATCTGTCATGCCACTACACTGATCGGTTGGCGTGGATTTTTCAAGTTTCCATTTTCTCGCTTTTGGAAGTTTTTCATTTTTCTCTACTCCCTAAACACTATATAAAGGGGGCTCGACCCTCAATTGTAATACATTCAAGCCAAGAAGCAATAAACTCTCGTTAAATACTTTTCTATGAGTTTTAATATGTTTCTTTCAGAGTTTTGTTATAGTTTTTGTAGTAGAGTAGCAACATGTTTATGAGTTTTTCATTCTCATGTTGCTATATCTCTACTATGCTTAAATTATTCTCTGTTAGGTTTTAGAATTTCTGTTAGGATACTTTAGATAAGTTTTTATGCATATCATATTGAGATTGATCATTTGATTCTTTACCTAGGTTGATTTTAATGCTTATCTTGGATAGGCTAAACATCAGGATACGCCTTTAGACGTTTCTAGACACTTGACCGTGCAATGGTTCATTGGATTATAGCCTAGGGGAGGAAGGGACTCCTAGAAAAGTGAAATTTCTATAGAGCTTTGTAAACCAATCAATTCCATACATAATGCTAGTTATGTTTTGATAGTAAACAAAAGTTTCGGTTAGAATTGTTAGCATAGTAGTGATCACTAAGGAATTAGGATAACTAATATTTATGATTGTGTTTTTGGATGGTTTTTAATGCCTTTGCATATGCATGTATATTGCTTGTTTAGATTTCCTTAGGATTCTTTGTGCCTAACTTAGCTGTGCTTGGATCAAATTTATCTTATTAGGTTGTTAAAAAACATAAAAAATCCTATTTATTTATCCTAGCCAAGTTTTGATTATCATAGTTCATAATTTAGTCATTTTGGTCCATGTGGATTTGATCCCTAAGTACTAAAACGGTGTATTGTACAGTTGTTGTATTTATCTGGGGTAAAACTTATGCACAACAGAAAACCAAAACAAAAACCTCTTCTCTTTAGCTATTTACGAATCTCGAAAATCTATAAAGTACCATTGGTCCTTGTGGATTGACTTCGAACATAATACTACGCACTTCACTGTGCCCTTGCGAGTTAGGTATTTTGAGTTAATTATTCCACCAATCAAGTGGACACTATTCCCTTGGAAAAATAGCGTCATCTATAAATTTAGGATTAGTTTTTAGACTTGAGCATTTTTTTTTTTTTACTTATTTATCATCTTTCTCGTTCTCCCTGTAGCATTTTCAGGTGTATGACCCGTAGCGAAGGCTTATCAAGGACCATAATTGATCGGTTGGAAAAGCTTCAAGGACCGATTGGTCATGCTACTACACTGATCGGTTGGCGTAGATTTTTATAGTTTCCATTTTCTTGCTTTTGGAAGTTTTACATTTTTCTGTACTCCCTAAACACTATATAAAAAGGGTTCGACCCTTTGTTGTAAAACATTCAAACCAAGAGCAATAAAATCTCTGTAAATACTTTTCTCTGAATTTTAATAATATATTTCTTTTAGAGTTTTGTTTATAGTTTTTGTAGTAAAGTAGCAACATGTTTATAAGTTCTTCATTCTCGTGTTGCTATATTCTTATATGCTTAAATAATTCTCTGTTAGGTTTAGGGTTTCTGTTAGGATACTTTAGATAGGTTTTTATGCATATCATATTGAGATTGATCATTTGATTATTTACCTAGGTTGATTTTAATGCTTATCTTGGATAGGCTAAACATCAGGATACGCCGTTAGCCGTTTCTAGACACTTGACCGTGAAATGGTATGTTGGATTATAGCCTAGAGGAGCAAGGGACTCTTAGAAAAGTGACATTGTTATGGAGCATTGTGAACCCATTAATCCCATACATAATGCTTGTTATAGTTCTGATAGTAAACGGAAGTTTCGGTTAGATTTTTTAGCATAGTAGTGATCACTAAGGAATTAGGATAGCTAATATTTATAATTAAGTTCTCGGATGGTTTTTAATACCTTTTCATATGTATGTCTATTGCTTATTTAGATTTTCTTAGGACTCTTTGTGCCTAACTTAGCTGTGCTTGGATCAAATTTATCTTATTGGGTTGTTAGAAAACATACAAAATCCTATTTATTTACCCTAGCCAAGTTTTGATTATCATAGTCCATAGTGTAGTCGTTTTGGTCCCCATGGATTTGATCCCTAAGAACTACAACGGTGTATTGTACACTTGTCGTGTTTATTTAGAGTAAAACTTATGCACAACAGAAAACCAAAACAAAAACCTCTTCGCTTTAGCTATTTACGAATCTCACAAATCTATAAAATACCATTGGTCCTTGTGGATTGACCTCGAATATACTACTACGCACTTCACTGTGCCCTTGTGATTTAGGTATTTTGAGTTAATTATTCGAGCAATCAAGTTGGCACTGTTGCCGTGGAAATCACCGTTACCTATTCAATTAGGATTAGGTTTTAGACTTGAGCATTTTTTATTACTTACTTATCATCTTTCTTGTTCTCTCTGTAGCGTTTTCAGGTGTATGACCCATAGCGGAGGCTCATCAAGTACATAATTGATCAGTTGGAAAAGCCTCAAGGAACAATCAGTCATGCCACTGCACTGATCAGTTGGCGTGGATTTTTCAAGTTTCCATTTTCTCGCTTTTGAAAGTTTTAAATTTTTCACTACTCTCTAAACTCTATATAAAGGGGGCTCGACCCTTAGTTTTAAAACATTGAAGCCATGAGCAATAAACTCTCTGTAAATACTTTTCTCTGAGTTTTAATAATATGTTTCTTTTAGAGTTTTGTTTATAGTTTTTGTAGTAGAGTAGAAACATGTTTATAAGTTCTTCATTCTCGTGTTGCTATATCTCTACTATGCTTAAATAATTCTCTGTTTGGTTTTAGGGTTTCTCTTAGGATACTTTAGATAGGTTTTTATGTATGTCATATTAAGATTGATCATTTGCTTCTTTTCCTAGGTAGCTTTTAATGCTTATCTTGGATAGGCTAAACATCAGGATACGCTGTTAGACGTTTTTAGAGACTTGACCGTCCAATATAATGTTGCATTATAGCCTAGAGGTGCAAGGGACTCCTAAACAAGTGACATTGCTCGGGAGCTTTGTGAACCCATCAATCCCATACATAATGCTTGTTATAGTTCTAATAGTGAACCAAAGTTTCGGTTAGAATTGTTAGCATATTAGTGATCATTAAGGAATTAGGATAGCTAATGTTTATGATTGAGTTCTAGAATGGTTTGTTATGCCTTTTCATATGCATGTATATTGCTTGTTTAGATTTCCTAAGGATTCTTAGTGTCTAACTTAGTTGTGCTTGAATCAAATTTATCTAATTAGGTTGTTAGAAAACATACAAAATCCTATTTATTTATCCTAGCTAATTTTCGATTATCATAGTCCATAATGTAGTCGTTTTGGTCCCTGTGGATTCGATCCCTAAGTACTACAACAGTGTATTGTATACTTGTTGTATTTATTAGGTGTAAAACTTATGCCCAACAGAAAACCAAAAAAAAAACTCTTCGCTTTATTTATTTACAAATCCCGCAAATCTATAAAGTACCATTGGTCTTTGTGAATTGACCTCGAACATACTACTACGCACTTTTTGTGCCCTTGTGGGTTAGGTATTTTGAGTTAATTATTCGAGCAATCAAGTTGGCACTGTTGTCGTGGAAATAATAGCGTTATCTATAAATTTAGGATTAGTTTTTAGACTAGAGAATTCTTTTTTTTACTTACTTATCATCTTTCTCGTTCTCTTTGTAGCGTTTTCAGGTGTATGATCCGTAGCTGAGGCTCATCACATTTAGTTGAATATCAAGAGGGAAGCTAGAATGGCTCCTCGTAATGCATATGGTAACAATTTTCCTAGGAGTGGTCGACAACATAATGGTGAGCACCAGAGAGAGTTTGAGGAACCTACTCCTACAAATGTTAAAACACTCGCTTTTGCAGGGGCCCAATTGAACCTACTCCTATCATGATACTCCCAATGCTATGATGTACCATTCTAGACTCCAGCATCCTCCAACCAACAAGAATGATATTGAGATAAAACCGAGATTGTTGGCTCTTGTGAAGCAGAATCAATTTTACGGTCTTCCCTCTGAGAATCCTGTTTATTAGCAGGAACACATTGAGGAAGTATGTGGCACAACGAAGATGAATGGATTCACTGATGATGTTGTCAAGTGCTAGTTATTCTCATTCTCTATATGCGATAAGGCTTCAAGGCTGCGTTTCGATCTTGGGAAGACTACAACGCTGCGTTTCGATCGCAATACTTCACTCAGGCAAGAACAATTCTAGTTTCCAACAAAGATTCACATAGTGTTTTCATGAAGCTTGACAAAGGTTCAAGGATTACTACAGTGAGTGTCCTCATCATCTTGCGCACCTATTCCAGCATCTTGGGATAATGAGTTGAAGATTTTGATGCAGCAACTTTTGGAGGCACAAAAGAAAAATGCTATCGAGATCAATATCAAGGTTAACAGTATGTATGGTGATCTCCATAACAAATTTGATCCTTTGTGGATAAAATTGATGATTAATACCTCACTTCGTTCAAGCATCTCTCATCGTGATGTTGCGAAAGACTTGTGGGATAATCTGAAGAAGCATTTTTTAGTGATAAATAGGCCGCGTATTCAACAATAGAAAGCGGAATTGGCTTGTTGCAAACAGTGTGGGCTTGCTATCGAGGCCTACTATGGCAATCTGAATTGAAGTTGGGATAATATGGCTCATTATCGCCCTTTGTGTGTCTGCAAATGTGGAAAATGTGCGTGTAATCTGGGTACTCAACAAGAGCAATATCGTGAAGCTGAGAAGGTCCATGAGTTATTGTTTGGTGTTGATGAAGATTTCTGCACCGTCAGTCCTCTCATGTCTCACGCATGCGGCTTCAGTCACTCGAGGAGGTTTAGAGTTTGGTTCGTCAAGAAGAGGATCTGTAAACAACACCATGCACCGGTGATGAATCGCAAGATGTCACCTCTTATTGTATCCAAGCTAGATCTCGAGTACCTTCAAATTGCAATGGTGATCAAGACAGTGGTATTGTCAGTAAACACTATCATCGTTCATGTAATACGTCTGATAATTGTTTCTCTGTGATAGGGTATCCGGAATAGTGGGGGGGATCGCCCTAAAGGAAGAACGATGCAAGGTCGTGGATGTGGTGACAGTTCTGGTTTTTAAACAATTGGATGTGGTTGTTCTATCAATCGTGCTAATGTTGTCCATTTAGATAACATACCACACCAATAACAAGCTAATTATATTATTATGGATCGTGATCGAGATGGTGTTGTTGCACTCAACGACACGCAATGGCAGAAATTGAAGAATTTGTTGAATGGTGGTGCAAGTTCTAGCACTAGCACTAAAAAACTGTCAGTCACAAGTTCTTTTTCTTCTTGGATATTGGATACGGGTGCTTCTCACCATTGGACGGGAAATATGGATCTTTCAACGGAAGTTAGAACTATGGAACCGGTGTTGGTTATTTTAGCTGATGGTAGAGAACAAATTTCAGTCACAGAGGGTACAGTTGCTTTGGGTTCACAACTTAGATTGAAATCAGCGTTTTACGTTAAAGAGATGCAAACTGATCTGATAGCAGTAGGTCAACTAATGGATGAAAACATTTATGTGGTGCAATCAGCTAACATGTTCCTTGTGGTTCAGAACCGTGCTTCCAGGACAGTGATTGGAACAACTAAGAGAGATGCAGGGACCTTCCGCTTTTGTAGAGTAGAATTTGCTGCTTCGGGGAAAACTCGGGATGACAAGTCTTTTGAGTTGTGGCATAATAGATTATGACATCCTTCTACAAAAGTTGTTGGTTCTCTCAAGAATGTTTTAGTTTCTGTTGTCTCTGATTTTCCTAATACAGCGTGTGATTTTGTCTCCACGCAAAGCAAACAAGATAGTCTTTTGCTTATAGTATCAATAAAACTATAAAAGATTGAGTTGATTCATTGTGACTTTTGGGGTCCTTATAGAACAGTTTCTCATTGTGGATCACGTTATTTTTTAACGATTGTAGATGAATTCTCTCGAAGTGTTTGGCTCCATCTTATGATCGACAAAACTGAAGCACCAATGTATTTGAAATTTTTTGTTGCCATGGTTGAAAGACAGTTTCAAACCAAGGTTAAAACTATTAGGAGTGACAATGGAACATAATTTACAAGTATGAAATATTATTTTCAACAACAAGGGATACTCCATGAAACTTCTTGTGTAGGCACTCCACAACAAAACGGGAGAACTGAACGGAAGCACATGCATATTTTAAACATCACCCGTGCTATTCGATTTCAATCAAACTTGCCAATTGAATTTTGGGGAGTGTGTGTCTTAACGACCGTTTATCTCATAAATCGAACACCAACCTTGGTAATCTTTCGATTAACATCATATGAAGTCCTTCACGCGAAAGCTCCAACCTATGATCATCTACATGTCTTTAGTAGTTTGTGTTATGCACACAACCAGGATCATAAGGGAAACAAATTTTAAACTAGAGGTTGGAAGTGTAGGTTTGTTGGATATGCTTATGGCAAAAAGGGTTTGCGGCTGCTTGATTTAGAAAAGCAAGAATTTTTTGTGTCTCGTGATGTGATATTTTTTGAAGCTCAGTTTCCGTTTGAGGCTAAGAAATCGAGTGAATCAACGCTGAACGATGAAGACAAAGGAGAAGTGTGGGCTCCAATCAGTTATCGATCGTAACTATTGAAGAAGAATTCGGGCCACAACCTATTACTAGCCCAATAATGAGCTCACTTGCAACAACTTTGCAACCAGACCGGCCCACCTGCATTCTCCTTCTTCTTCGACTGAAATTGACATCTCCTTGTTGCCTCCTCCTTCGCACGAGGCTCAGATTGCGACAACTTAAATTCATGTTGCCTTTCTAAATTACCTGCCCTCTGCTCTGCCTTCAAACTCCGATCAACCTCCTTTGCCAACTCTGATCGACACCCAGCCGTCAGAAGAACTTATGGGGCGTGGGTAACGTCTAAAAACAGCCTCCGTTAAACTCCAAGATTTTTTCGTTAATACTAGACAAGGCAAACTTGCTTCCAAACCTGAGGTATCCTCTAACTGTCCTATCTTGTATTATGTTGCTTGTAGTCCCTTTTCATCACTTCATCGAGCTTTCCAAGTAGCCATTACAGTGAATGTTGAGCCCAAATCTTTCAACATTGCTGTTAAATTGAAACAATGGAGGGAAGTGATGAGTAAATAAGTCACTGTGTTGAAAGAAAATGGGACTTGGGTGCTAGAAGTTTTACCTCCGGGAAAGTGTGCGATAGGCATTTTATGGGTTTATCGAATTAAATATCTCTCAAATGGAACGATTGAAAGGTAAAAAGCACGTCTCGTTGCTCTAGGCAACAAATAGATTGAGGGACAGGATTACGGGGAAAGTTTTGCGCTAGTAGCAAAAATGGGAACTGTTCATATGTGTCTCTAAGTTGCTGCAGGTAATTACTGGCCCGTGTATCAAATGGACGTGCATAATGCCTTCTTACAAGGTGATCTCGAGGAAGAGGTCTACATGAAACCCCCACCTGGTTTTTACTCTAAAGATGAAACCAAGGTATGCCATTTAAAGAACTCTATCTATGGCTTGAAACAAGCACCTCGGTGTTGGTTCGAGAAACTACGTAAAGCTTTTCTGGACTATGGATTTATCAATCTCTTGCGGACTGTTCTCTTTTTACACTTGATCGAAAGGGTGTTTGAAACAACTTACTAGTCTACCTTGATCATATGATACTTACTGGGAAGCGGCTTTGCGTATAGTCCGTTATCTTAAAGGAACACCAGGCCAAGGGATTCTCTTAAGTTCCACAAAAAACTTTCAGATTTTAGGCTGGTGTGACTCTAATCGGTCTGGTTTTCCACTCTCTCGATGTTCTGTGACTGGTTATTTTGTTCTGCTTTGACAGTCCCCCATTTCTTAGAAAAAAAAAAGCAGCTTACAGTCAGTAAATCTTCAGCTTAAGGTGAATACCGCGCAATTTCATATCTACGTGATGACCTTATTTGAATCAAGAATGTGCTTACATCTCTATGTTTACACAAGCAACCAACGCGAGTTTACTGTGAAAGCAAAGCGGCAATTCACATAAGCTCCAGTCCGGTTGATATGATCCTGAGCAGCAACAAGGAAGGAGAGCTTGAACCTGACAAGAAACATGAAGCCAATGGAGGATTTTTGGCAACCAAGAGAGCTAAGTTTCAAAGGATAAAAGAAGGCATTGGCGTGACACAATCCGTTGGAAGATTGCTTAAGGGAATATTGAATCAATCGGATCACTCTACCAAGTATGGAGAAGAAGTGAGTCAAACCACAATGGTTTTGATTCAAACTATTCAATGAATGGGTAAGTGATTCAATTGTACTCTTTTTCCCTTGTCAAGTTTTGTCCCATTGGGTTTTCTTGACAAGGTTTTTAATGAGGCAATTGTTTCACTTCACCATAGCCCATTTGTTGAATAAATCAAACCCATGGCCCCTTTGGATGTCAAAGCCACGAAATTGTGAAGAGGAGGGAGCCAATTTTAGTCATTCAAACTTTATTAAATTTTATGTCATTTTCGAGGTGTCTTGGAGCTTGTTCCAAGACTCTCTCTTCTTTTCTTCTTTATATTCTCTCTTGAACTCTCTTGAGAACTCATCTAGACTTTTATCAAAAACCTTTTCTGAATCTCTAGATCTTGTTGATGAGTAATATTCAACAAAAACTTTCGATTCTTTTGGTGAGTAATATTCCTTGAGAATCGATTGAGGAATTCAAGAGCCTTCCGCATCTCTTGTGAGACCACTCGATCCAGAAATATAAGGGCTCTTCGCAACCCTTGTGAGACCATTCAATCCACCAAACCTTTGAAGCAATTTGTTGCTTGCCAAAGCCTATCCATTCGGGACTCCAAAGCCATTCCACATCCGAAAACACACAACTCCACAAGTTCATCCTAGGGCAGTTCGATCCTCTCCATTAGGATCACATCAGCTGGTATCAGAGCAAGCTTTGTGACCAAGGTTGTGTTTTTCTAATTATCGAAATCCTTCACAGTTCATGCTTCATTTTGTCTTTTGAGAATTCTACACAATTGGTGTCTTTTCGTCTGTCATCTTGCTCGAATTTTCATAAATAATTGGTGATAGATAAAATTGTGAAATCAACTATTTAAAAACTAGGAAGAGTCTAGTATTTGTTAAAATTGATTTCAGAATTTTTTGAACGTGATTTGATATTTTATTCTGTCCGATCAAACAAAACAGTCATTCGGGTTCTAGTTGATTTGTCTTTTCGTCTGTCATCTTGCTCGAATTTTCATTAAAATAATTGGTGATAGATAAAATTGTGAAATCAACTGATTTGAGAAACTAGTTAAGAGTTTAGTATTTGTTTAAAATTGATTTCAGAATTTTTTGAACGCTGATTTGATATTTTATTCTTTATCCGATCAAACAAAACAGTCATTTGCGGTTCTAGTTGATTAATCTTGATTTATCCTCAATCTTGCATACTCTCACTAGTTGTTTGATCTTTGTGAGTATAATATGTCGGAAGAAGAGAGTGAAGCTGAGAATTCCAGGCCTAGACGTGAACGTGAGTCCACTATGAACCAAAAAGTCATTCGTACATCACTCAACTTCTACATGAGATGCCCCGGTGACCGTATGACTGCTCTTGAAGTACGCACACCTAGAAGACAAGAGAGACAACAAGACGTCATATACAGTGGATGGGATTAGGTCTGATCAGAGCGTTGGTCGAAGAAGTTACCACGCACGCGGCAAGAAATCAAAGTGAATCGGCCAAGGCTATATGATGCAAACGACAATCCTTTTTACGACCGTGGGAGCTCATCCGGAGAAAATCAACCGAGACACCCCACCGGCCAGGAGAATAAATGATAATGACTTAGGAGGATTGAAAGCTACGAATTCCGCCGTTCTACGGAAAGAATGACCCGGACGCCTTCCTCGAATGGGAAAAGAAAGTAGAATTGGTATTCGATTGCCAAAGCTTCTCCACACAAAAGAAAATGAGATTGGCTTGCTACTGAATTTTGTGACTATGCCATTGATTGGTGGGATCAGCTTGTGACAAATCGATGCGCGCAACGAGAGAATCCCGTTGAGACGTGGGAAGAAATGATTTACCTAATGCGAAGACGATTTGTTCCATCTCACTACAGCCGAGAGCTTCACCAACGCTTGAGAGGACTATTCTCAAGGGAATAGAAGAGTGGAAAGACTACTTCCAAGAAATGGAAAAACTAATGCTGAAGGGAAACGTAGACGAGACAAGTTGACGCCACCATGGCAAGGTTTCTAGCTGGTGATGAAACCGCGAGCTACTAGACCGTTATGGAGATGCAATCATATGCCACCATAGAGGAGATGTTACATAAGGCGATATTATGGTGGAAAAGCAGCATTAAAAGAAAAAGTGTCTTTCTCAGCCATCTCACGGTGCTGGATCAGTTCCTAAACCGAGATTGCTACCAAGCGAGATGAAAGGCAGGTTTTTCAAACCCACGACCAGCAGCCTAAACAGTTCGCACCTTTCAAAGTTTACTACAAAGGTAAAAACGAAGCTTCAGCTCTACGGCTCGTGATGCGAGATGTTTCAAGTGTCAAGGCAAAGCGACACTATTGCGAAAGAATGTCCCGACCAAAGGATTATGGTTTTTAATGGACAATGGAGATATCTCAAGAGAGGGAAGAAGCCATCTATTGACGAATTCGAGGAGCATGAGGAAGTTGCTGAGATTGGAGAGCTAACCTAGTAATTCAAAGAGCTTTGAACATGAAATATCAAAAACCGACGAGCATGAGCAAAGGGAAGAACTTGTTTCACTCTCGATGCCAAGTCCAAGGAAGGATGGATGTGTAGTCTTATCATAGACGGAGGAAGTTGCACCAACGTGGTCAAGTGAAACAGATGGTCAAGAAGCTGGATATGTCCGCTAAAGGAGCATCCGAAGCCTTATTAGTCTTCAATGGCTAAACAATGAGGAGATGAAGGTGAAAAGCCAAGTTCTGGTTCCTATAACCATTGGCAAGTATCAAGACGAAGTGTTGTGTGACGTTTCTACCTATGGAAGCAAGTCATATTTTTTAGGAAGACCGTTGCAATTTGATCGAAGAGTTCTTCATGACGGTTTTCAACAATCGCTATTCGTTTAACTACGACGGAAAGAAGATCACATTGATACCAATGTCACCACACGAAATTTATCAAGATCAACTTCTCCTCAAGCACAAAGGTACAGGCTGCTAAGTATAACTCCTAACTCTTCTAAGGAAAATAAGAAGTGCTTTTTGATTGATTTAAAACAAACTCCCGCGAGTTCAACTAACCATGCCACCCGGAGCTTTCAAATCCGAGTACGAAACCTTTTTCTTTGCAGATATCTAAGCTGGAATCAAAGGAGAAGAACCAAAAGTAACCTCACCAAATCTAGATCGATTCACAACTTCTGGTCCGGCAAGAAAGAATTTAACCAATCGACTTCTCAAACAATTGAATCAATCTCTTATAAGCATGTGAACTACTTGGATCGATTGAGAGAGGAGTTGGACCAACAGTTATCTCCAGGTCTAATCATTTTCACCGACCAAATGGACCTTTAGAAGAGATTTATCAAGGACAAAAATCAAGTTACACACCACAAGTCTCAACTGCCTTTGACAACTACACCTACCGCCGAGAAGAAGCATGCTGAACAAGAGACCGACCAAATGATCAAATCACTGATAGTCAGGTAAGTTCTCTAGACAAAATACATATTTTAAGACTAAACAAACGTGGTGTTTTGCTTGTTCTTGCAACACACCTACGATCATATTAGATACAGAGACATCGAGACACACATATCTCTTTCTACTGCACGACCAATAGGGTGAATGATCAGCTTATGGCTTTCTGCCCTCTTGTGAACTCATATGAGAAACGTTCGCGACGCGAGCTCCTCAAAATATCTGAACGACCGACATATACACAACTCGCGGCCATATAATACTAGTTACGACAATCTCATCAGAGTTTAGATATGAGTACCTTCCTCATTCTCTCACTCTCTCCACTCTCTCTCTATCTCCTCGCGAAGTGGTTGTGGGTGTGGACGAGACTCCTCTCCTCAACTGAAGAGATAGGATGGATAATG
This sequence comes from Crucihimalaya himalaica, assembly GCA_004349715.1. Taxonomy (NCBI): domain Eukaryota; kingdom Viridiplantae; phylum Streptophyta; class Magnoliopsida; order Brassicales; family Brassicaceae; genus Crucihimalaya; species Crucihimalaya himalaica. The sequence goes on from SMJT01000121.1 coordinate 398,961, forward strand.
ATCCTGAGCAGCAACAAGGAAGGAGAGCTTGAACGTCGAACAATAATAGAGACACACATGCGCGCATCTAATTCAAGGTATCGTCCAGTGACTTGCGCTCTCGCTCTGGAAGATCTGCTTCGTATGAATCATGATAACACTATCTAACCATCCTGATCTCCTCGACGTCACAAACCCACAATGGTTTTGATTCAACTATTACAATATGGTAAGTGATTCAATTTGCTACTCTTTTTCCCCTCTCGCTCAAGTTGTCCCCATGGTATTCTAAGGTTTTTAATGAGGCAATTGTTTCACTTCACCATAGCCCATTTGTTGAATAAATCAAACCCATGGCCCCTTTGGATGTCAAAGCCACGAAATTGTGAAGAGGAGGAGCCATTTTTATCATTCAAACTTTATTTAAATTTTATGTCATTTTCGAGGTGTCTTGGAGCTTGTTCCAAGACTCTCTCTTCTTTCTTCTTTATATTCTCTCTTGAACTCTCTTGAGAACTCATCTAGACTTTTAATCAAAAACCTTTTCTGAATCTCTAGATCTTGTTGATGAGTAATATTCAACAAAACTTTCGATTCTTTTGGTGAGTAATATCCTTGAGAATCGATTGAGGAATTTCAAGAGCCTTCCGCATCTCTTGTGAGACCACTCGATCCACGAAATATCAAGGGCCTTCCGCAACCCTTGTGAGACCATTCAATCCACAACCTTTGAAGCAATCCGTTGCTTGCAAAGCCTATCCATTCGGTGACTCCAAGCCATTCCACATCCGAAAACACACAACTCCACAACGTTCATCCTAGGGCAGTTCGATCCTCTCCATTAGGATCACATCACCGGTCTTTCATGAGCGCACTAAGCATATTGAGAATGAATGTCATTCAGTTTGTGATGACATTCAATCAGGTAACATCTCTACTCATCATGTCTCAATCACGCAACAGTTGGCTGATATATGCATTCAGACTCAAATTGGGCATTCTTGACTTACATGCTTCAGTTTGAACAGGGGTAATGGGATATCAATTGGCATCAAATTGTATCCCATAACTTTAGCTATAATATGATTCTGATATAAATGTAAATCATTGTAATAAAGGTAGTTTTAGGCAACTTTGATTCTCCTCTTGTAATATATATCTCTGTACTTGGTCTTTCTAATACCACGATGAAAGTTTTCAAATACAAGACTTTGTATTCTTTAGTGTTCTTGCTTCAAACAAGTATCTAAGGGTGGAGACACTGTAAACCGAAATAATGTCCATACCTTTTACCAAACGATTTGTAGGATTTCTTTGAGTAATGTAACACATACGGTGTCATGGTTCATCTTCTCTTACATATAGTTGATTACCAAAATGGAAGTACGTTCTTTCTGATTTCATAGTAAATAATCTAGTGATTTCATTAAAGCTAAAAACAACATCATATCTTCTATAATAATTGGTAGATACAAAAATGAAGATGGTAATCATGAGTAAGCCATTGTCGGACTAAGCTAAATTTGGTCACTTCTTCGTGGGAAGAGGGAGCGAAGAGTGTGTCTTGTGTTACGTGTAAGTTTTACCCTTAATAAATACTACAAGTTTACAGTAAAACTGCAGTAGTATTTAGAGATCGAATCCACAATTATCAAAACAAGTACATTATGGACTATAATGACTCAAACTTAGCTAAAACAAAAAATTAATTTTTGGTTTACTTTTCTAACAATTTAAGAGTTAAAATGAATTTAAAAACAAAAGATAGATCGGTGGGTATAAGTGATTCCTCTAGGATTATAAATATGCAAAGATGCAAACTCATGAGAATGCATTAATATTCATTCTAGAACTCAAACATAAACATTAATTTATCCTATTCTCATAGAAATAGCTACTATGAAAAATAACTCTAAGAACTAAATTCTTATTTGTTACTAACATCATAAGTAAGTATTAAGTATGGGCTTTATCATCAACTCTTCTTGGCTAAAGCGCCTTGCTGACCTAGGCTAAATCCATAATTTCAATTGCACTTTTGTGCCCCAAAGAAAGAACCTATGGCATAATCGAGACTTTTGATGTAACACTAAGCATTATAAACAACATAAGTGAATAACATAAGTACCATTCTCAATCAAACATGCATATAAAATTTCTCTAAATCATAGAAACCTAACACAAAGGAGATTACTCAAGCATAAATGCAGTAAACAAGCAAATCAAAGATGATAGAAACATAATTGAATTGCAAAATCAACTCTGAACCGCTTTTACCTGACAAAGCTGTTATCCGAGCACCCACCCCTCAGAGGCAAGATTATCGTATCGAGCCTAGAATGATTCAGCTAGTGAAGTACAATGTCTATAATGGTTATGCAACTGAGAAACACATGGACCATGTTCACAATTTTGAAGACTTCTGCAGAACGACCATAGGTAACAAGGTACCGCAGGACTACCAATTACTTACTTTGTTCAAATTCTCGATATAAGACAAAGCGGCTAGGCGGTTGAGGCTTATAGAGCAAGGATCAATCACCACGTGGGATAAGTGTAGAGATCAATTCGTAAACCATTTCTACCCCAAGTACCAGACCATTGCCTTGTCGAATAAAATCTCAACTTTCCAACAGGTAGATAATGAGTGTTTCTTCAAGAATTGGGATAGTGTCTGGGGGTATCTCAAAATATGTCCACACCATGGTCACACCTAGAAACATGAAGAGAGAGGATGGAGAGCTGCAACCTCCATCCCAAGTATTTCCTTTGAGATAGGATATTGAGGAGCCTAGCCTCAAGGAAGAGGTCCATGGGATTCTAAAGATGATAGAATTTGGTACATTACACACCAAGTCCTTGAACTTATACAAGCAACCTGCACGGGATTTTCTGGTTACAATAGAGCTACACTACCCACGCGCGCTTGAGGAAACATCTAGGGGCTGGATCAATTTCTCTGGTGGTTCTAGGCCTAATGAGGCGGATGAGTGGAGATGCCGAATGCAAAAGAACTTTGTGTTTGTTCACTGTCATAATTGGTATATGAAGGACATTGTGGTCAACTACTTGGAAGGAGACGCACATCCATGGTGGGAAGGAGTTTCTGGAAAATTGGAGAATCCAGTGGGGTACCTTTTGCAAGGAATTTCGCACCAAGTATTTTTCTCCAGAAGCTTTGGATAGGTTTGAGGGAGCCTTCTTGGATTTGTGTCAAGGTTCCAGAACTGTGAGGGAGTATGAAGTTGAGTTTAACAGTCTCAAGAAGTATGTTGGACGTGAGGTTAAGGATGAAAGTTTGCAAGTTTGCCAATTTTTCTGTGGACTACGAACTCTGTAACCGATATCTTGTTTGTAATTATCAGACGGTTGTCGAGCTAGTGAAAAACGTAGCTATGTTGGAAACTGCCATAGCAGAGAAGCCAAGTTGATGGGTGAACAAGCTCTTGCACATGTTGTACCACAAGGGAAATCTAGAAATGGTTCTTGACAGAAGACGGGTTAGGTGAAAATTTCCTTTTCAAGGAATTCATTCAGTGAGCGCCAAGGAAGCTTAAGTTGTTAGAAGATACACTCGTGCGTGTACAGATTTTATCAAGGGGTGTGTTTCTTTGTGGTATCAATGAAGGTGCACGTGTTTGTTACCATTGCTGTGAAGAAGAATATATCAAACACATTGTCCAAGGTGGTACAGTATAATGGTAAACAACCAAATGAAGGATTGTCACTACCTCCGAAAATGCAAGCCATCATGAATGTACCTGGTTGTTGAGGAGTCTGGTGAGCCAATCACTGCTTGCTCGGTCACTAGTAAGTCATATCACTTGCCTTAGAAAATTTCTATGTGAAATTAGTTTTGTGATTCTAGATGAATGTGTAGAAATCATTTTCATGGGTGGTGTGGCAACCATGTTATGTTTGATTTTGGGACAATTCATAGTTTTGTGAGCCCGAAAATGATTAGAAAAGGTGGGTTCCAAAAAGAACTAAGAAGTGACTTCGGATTGGTCAAGGCAACTGGTAGACAAGTGATGATGATCTATGGGAAGGTCTGAAATGTATCAGTGATGATTTTCGGAATGGATATGCCAGCTAACTTGGTGATATGCCAACTAAATTCGTACGATGTGATCCTCGGAATGGATTAGCTTGGAGAATACAAGGCACATCTAGATTGTCATCGAGGGCGAGTTTAGTTTGAAACGCCCAAGGGGATGTTGATTTATCAATGGATTATAACAACGCAAGTAACTTGATTGTCTCGGCATTCAAGAATAGCAAATGAAAGAGAAGGGATGTAAAGCATACTTGGAAATGATAACAAAAATGGTAGTTGGATCGGATGTGGTACTTGAGGATATTCTGGTGATGCGGAAATATGAGGACGTGTTCCAAGCTTTGAGTGAATTACCACCAGCACGTTCACATCCGTTTACAACTGAGCTTGAGCCAGAAACAACTCCAATATCTAAAGCTCCATATCGGATGGCACCGGCAGAGATCGGAGTTGAAACAGTAGCTAAGTGAGCTGGTGGATAAAGGTTTTGTAAGACCAAGTAGTTCAACATGGGGTGCATCGGTTCTCTTTGCATAAAAGAAAGATAGAATTTTTAGGCTTTGCGTTTATTACCACAGTTTAAACCAAGTGACAGTGAAGAACACGTACCCTCTCCAAAGGATTGACGAGTTATTGGACCAACTCTGAGGTGCTACTTGTTTCTCGAAGGTCAATTTGGATTTAACTTACCATCAGATTTCGATAAAAGATTCTCCTAAAGACGACTTTCCAGACAAGGTACATGCATTATGAGTTTGTTGTCATGTCATGTTCCAACAACTTTCATGAAGCTCGTGAACAATGTATTTATAGAATACTTGGATAAATTCGTAATCTTCTTAATAGATGATATCTTGGTTTACTCAACTAAACCGGAAGATCATGCGATTCACCTAAAGAAAGACATGAGTAAACTAAGGGGGCATAAGTTGTTCATCTACCATAGCAGGTGTAGCTTTTGGCAAAGTAAGATCGGATTTTTGGGTTATGTTATCTCGGACAAAGGATTTTCCGTGGATCCGAAAAAGATTAGGTCAATCATGGATTGGTCGAGGCCAAGTAATGCTTTGGAGTGAGGAGTTTTCTCGAATTGGCTAGTTATAATCGTCGGTTTTTTAAAGGATTCACGAGCATGTCGCAACCAATGACTCATTTAATAAGGAAACACACTCCTTTTGTGTGGACCGAAGATTGTGAGAAGATTTCCTCTAAGCATTAGAAATGCTTTTCTGTAGCAAAACCAACCTTTTGTGGTCTACTCAAATGCATCGAGGATGAGTTTGGATTGTGTGTTGATGCGTAGGGAAAAGTGATTGCTTATGCATCAACAAAGCTGAGGAGTCTCGAAGGTAACTACCCTATCCATGATCATGAAATGGCGGTTGTGGTGTTTGCCTTGACGATTTGGCGTTCTTACCTTTTGGTGGGAAATTTCAGATTTTCATGGACCATGAGAGTTTGAAGTACATCTTCACTCTTTCGGAGTTAAATTTACGACAAAGATGTTGGATGGAGTTAGTAGCCGACTTTGACATTGAGATTGCTTACCATCCGGGTAAGGCATCACTAGTAGAGAAAAGTTAAGTCAAAAGACTTTGGCTGTTGATGCCAAGAAAGATATGAAAGTCTTGGTTAGCATGGTCGGAAACTTGCATTAGCAGCTTTATCTGACGAATAGGAAGGGTTGAATTTAGGTGCAGTGGATCAAGCAAATTTGCTGAGTCGTGTGAGGATAGCTCAAGAGAAGGATAAGGATCTTATCAAATTGTTGAAGAATGATAAGACCAAGTTTCAGACTTCGAACAATGGAACTATTTTGATGAATGGTCGAGTGTGTTTCCAAAGGATCAGAACTTGCGATAAGAGCTTCTTAAAGAAGCACAACAATTATATTTTTCAATACATCCCTTATCAACAAAGATGTATCCCGACTTGAAGCGATATGATGTAAGATCGACACCTATCCACACGGTACCCCATGCAGATCCATGAGGAATCCACGTACCGGACACGGCCGTACGAAGCAACCTTCAGAACGTGCGACCAGAAGAAGATTTTCCCCGTGCCATCTTGAAGATTCCCTGACAAAGTGACTATTCTAAGATGTTCCATCGAGTAACTTCTGAAGACGAACGAGCCAAACCACCCGACGACGAGGAGCACCAACCCGTGGATGCTAGAATCGACCTGAAGCTGACAAGCGATGAAACCAGCCGTTCTTTGGAGAAATCCTTGAAGATTCACCGTCTAACACCCGAAGATATGAGGTTCCATCGAGCAAAAATTCACAACCCACGACATGATTCCAGAGATCTTTGACAAACCCCCAAGACGGACCATTCCGGCAACGAGCATCCTCGAAGACGAACCGAAGATCCACCTGATAAGACTGAAGACTTCCTGCCATTTTTCGTACTTCAATTCGAGACTCCACGACGTTTTGAAGTGCCCAAAACAGCAACACATCTCGCATTCCACGTGGAGAAGACGAAAGAAAAACTTTCCTTTTTCAACGATATTTCTAGAAGCGCATCTCCATCTTTTGATCCAGGCCCTCCATCTCGAAGAAACGATCCCAGACGTCCATTCCTTGAAGATGTTCGAGATTCTTCCACGACAATCATTGAAGAATCGCGTCCCAACGGCTAGACATCCTTGAACGCGTCCTTTCTCTATTTTTGAATATTTTGTTTCCTTTTCTTGTTACTTCTGACCGTTCGAGGTCCTGTAAGTTTTGAGCCTATATAAGCTCACTCATTGTTCTCATTTTTATCATCAATCAACGCTTTTATCAATTGACATGCTCAAATATAATACCTTCAAAGTACTAAAGCAGTAGCTGCAGTATATAGGGGTCGAACCACAAGGACTCAAGAAATCACTCAATAGATTATAGAATATGAATTAAGCTAAGCAAAATCAATGTAATTGAAAATAGCAGACGATTAAAAGTAGTTGTAAAATCAATGGAGGAAAAACGCTAAGCCTAGGGAAATTCTCCGGTAAATCAGAATTGCAGGTCAAATGGAATGTCAGGAGGATATTAAGCATTGTTCTTGAACTTGAAACACAAATGTAAAATCAACCAACCGTCGCTGCGAAGATTATCTATGTCTAAACCTAGAATTCCAAATTTCTTTGCAAATCCTATGAATTCAAACAAGCATTAATGATCAGGTTCAATTGTTCACAAAATCCTAAACCAAATTTCTTTGCGAATAGGTCTTTTGCTCATCTAACACTAGTTCAGGCGAATCAATCACACTTTCTGCAATCAAACAACCTAGATCATATTCTAGGTCATGGAGCTAGAATAGCAGTCATCACAAGTCTAGATGAAGACTCTATTGAATTTCTCCTATCAATTCAGATCAACCTAACAATTCATCAAACACACTTTGAATAACCCTAAACCTAACAAGGAATCTACTCAGACATGGTGAATGAAGCAAACATCATGAATAAAATAGATGTGCATAAAAGAGTAGAGTAAAGATGTAAGGGTTCGAAATCTTCTCTCTCAAGGAACAGAGTTTATGACTTCCTTCCCTCTCAAAACCCAATAATGAATAAAATCCGGTCTCTCCTAGTATTCAGAATAATGGTAAAAGCTCCCTCCAAAGTGGCTAAAACCCCTAAATATAATGCTAAAACACGTTCTTGGCTTAATTGTAAATAATAGAATCTTCTGGGCTATAGTTGCAGAATCTTCAACTTGTAAAATCGCGTGTTTTCTTTTCCTGCACTCGGTCTCGATCGATACTGGGTTTGGTGTCGGTTCAATACCAAGGACTCTTTGCCTGCGCCAGAACTAGACTGTCTTCACGAAAATTGGCATAACTTTTGATCGCAGACCGTTAGAATTGGCTCAATCCACTTCCAAATGAAAGCATAATCCATAGATCTATTTGTATCCAAATTTGATCGCAATCCAACGGTGAAAAATTATTCAACGGACGCCAGCAAAATGCTCTAGACCGAGTTTCTAAATTTTTGGAAAAGACTCAAAAAAACTACAAAAACACTAGAAGGACTCTGAAAACAAACACTTGGTTTTCGTGTAGAGTCTCTAATCCTCGCGAGGAATAGCCCTTGGATTGTATTCTCTAACCCTCGGTATTGTAGAATCAACATCACTATCCTTCACCACCACGTTCAACGCTTCCGCCATGGTTTTGAGTTTTGAAATCCGTGAGTCACGCCGAGGTGGAATCCGAGGTTTGCATCATTGGTTTCAGAGCTTAAACGCTCCTATTTACCAGGTTATTTCGTTCTTTGCTTGTTTTTCAATTCTGTTTTCGATTTCTTACAAAAAAACCCATAAAAATCAATTTTCGTCTGTTTTGTTGTTTCAATTTCATAAAAATTATTTGCTTTCTGTTTTAGTTCGTAGAATCAATCTTAAATCCAGAAAAATTGTGCTCGTTAATTCAGAAATTCATTTGCTATTTATAATTTGAAGTTTCTTGCCATTTGCTTCTGTTTTCGTCTGTTCTGTTGTTTGAGTTTTATAAAATCGAAGAAAAATAAAAAAAAATATTTTCTTGCTGTTTTAGTTTGTGGATACATCAGGGAATTCGGGAAAATTGTTCGCTTTAATTCAAAAATTTGTTTGATATTTTTGATTCGAAGGCTAAAGCAATTCGTTTTTGTTTTTCGATAATCACCTTGCTTTGATCAGATATCTACTGATTTCTTGAACTTGTTTGAACTTTTGCAAGGTACTATAGGAGACGAGAACCATGTTACACTGGAGACCATCATGGCGACCTTAACTACCATGAATGCTAACATGACAGCGATGTCAATAAGGCTGGACCGACTAGAGCAACCGGGCAAATGAATAACCACCCATCGGTCTGATAAAAAACGTGCCACCAGCTGTTCGGAGAGGCAACTACAATCCTGATCAAGAAGAGGATCCACCAGATCCACACCCACAACTTCACAGACCAGACCATATCCACGCTGCCTTTGACGTTTTAAACCGAAGAAACCACGGAGACCGAAACCGTTTTTGTGAAGATGAAAGGAACTTGCCACCAGAAGTGAAGCTCACCGCACCTACCTTTGCTGGAAAGATTTATCCATCTGTCTACTTGGAGTGGGAGAGTTGAATGTATCATCTCTTTGCATACTACTCATACCTAGAGCCAAAGAAGATGGTTTTAGCGATCGCAAGTTTAACCGACTATGCTTTGGCATGGTGGGATCGAGAAGTGGCTGAAAAGAGGAGGCTTAGATACCTTCAAATCATACGATGGATTGACATGAAGTTTGAGTTTCGCAAAAGGTATGTACCTCCACATTACCATTGATAATTACTAAGGAGATTTCGTTCTTTATTTCAGGGAGCACGAAGTGTATACGAGTACTTCTATGAATTTGAACTCCTAAGAAGCCGGCTAGAGTTAGAAGAGACGGAGGAGTCTCTCATGTCTCAATTTGTAGAAGGACTACAAGACCGGATACAAAGGAAGGTGGAAACACACCCATATCACTCCTTACAAGAAGTTGTTCATCTCGCCATCCAACGTGAAAAACATATCAAGAAGAAGTCGACAACTCGGGCAAGAACCAGCAACCACACGTTGGCCCAACCAACAACACCTCAAGTTCCACCCTCTCAAGCCTTAGACAAAGGAAA
>SMJT01000121.1:431579-462946 GCA_004349715.1 Crucihimalaya himalaica
GAATTTGAACTCCTAAGAAGCCGGCTAGAGTTAGAAGAGACGGAGGAGTCTCTCATGTCTCAATTTGTAGAAGGACTACAAGACCGGATACAAAGGAAGGTGGAAACACACCCATATCACTCCTTACAAGAAGTTGTTCATCTCGCCATCCAACGTGAAAAACATATCAAGAAGAAGTCGACAACTCGGGCAAGAACCAGCAACCACACGTTGGCCCAACCAACAACACCTCAAGTTCCACCCTCTCAAGCCTTAGACAAAGGAAAGGCCGTTGCCATCGAATCACGCTACAAGTTTAGCGAATACCTTTGTGACCAAGGTAAGTCTTCTACTTCTCAAAGAACACATGAGCTGACTTGTGACAAATGTCAAGGTAGGGGACACATAGCAAGGGATTTTCCCAACAAGAGAGTCATGGTTATCACACTCGATGGATATGACTCACAAGACGAAGTGGAGCCGATGAACATGGATGAGCAAATCACCATCTCTCCGGATGAAGGCGAGTTTCTAGTCATCCAAAGGGTTCTTTCAGCCCAACAAACCGTGGATGAACCCGAGCAATGAGACAACTTGTTCCACTCACGATGCACCATCAAGGATAAGCTAGGACTGGAAACCACCGATCACCCAATGACGTATAAGCTTAAATGGCTTAATGACGACAAGGAAATCAAGGTGACTAAACAAGTAGAGGTGCCTTTTTCCATCGGCGAATATCAAGATCAAATATGTGATGTTGCACCAATTCAAGTTGGGCATATGTTACTTGTTAGGCCATGGCAGTATGATCGTGAAGTCACTCACAATGGCCGCACAACCCGATATTCCTTTTGCCTCAATAATCGCAAATTCACACTTGCCCCCTTAGAACAAAAGGAAGTCCGTGCAATGCAAGCCCAAGCTAAGGTATGTGCCACCACTAAATTTAGCTACTATGCTGAGCAAATTAATTATTTACCTCAAGAAACGGGTATAATGCACTTGTCTTTGCCAAAGGTTCCATTTTCAGGTTTTGGAGCTAAGGAGCATTTTTCAACAACCGTGGATGTGACAAGACACATTCCTCCTCTAGAGCTGACAGCAGCTAGAGGACCTTACCACTCCATGCTGATCCAAGCTGTACCACCGGATTTCCTCATTCGCGACAAATAAAAGATTCTCAAAGGTAAGGCCTTAGAATCGCATATTCGCATGAGAGCTAACTTGCTTTCTCTTGGTGCAGGAAAAATAGTTTCGTGGTCGAAACCTTTTCAAGGGGGAGGGGATGATGTAATATTGATACCTATCCACACGGTGCCCCACGTAGATCCACGAGGAATCCACGTACTGGACACGGCCGTACGAAGCAACCTTCAGAACATGCGACCATGAGAAGATTTTCCCTGTGCCATCTTGAAGATTCCCTGACAAATTGACTATTCTAAGATGATCCATCGAGTTACTTCTGAAGACGAACGAGCCAAACCACCCGACGACGAGGAGCACCAACCCGCGGTTGCTAGAAACGTCCTGAAGCTGACCAGCGATGAAACCAGCCGTTCTTTGGAGAAATCCTTGAAGATTCATTGTCCAACACCCCAAGATATGAGGTTCCATCGAGCAAAACTTCACAACCCATGACATGATTCGAGACATATTCGACAAACCCCCAAGACGGACCATTCCGGCAACGAGCATCCTCGAATACAAACCGAAGATCCACCTGATAAGACTGAAGACTTCCTGCCATTTTTCGTACTTCGATTCGAGACTCCACGACGTTTTGAAGTGCCCAAAACAGCAACACATCTCGCATTCCACATGGAGAAAATGAAAGGAAAACTTTCCTTTTTCGACGATATTTCTAGAAGCGCATCTCCATCGTTTGATCCAGGCCCTCCATCTCAAAGAAACGATCCCACACGTCCATTCCTTGAAGATGTTCGAGATTCTTCCACGACAATCATTGAAGAATCGCGTTCCAACGGCTAGACATCCTCGAACGCGTCCTTTCTCTATTTTTTGAATATTTTGTTTCCTTTTCTTGTTGTTTCTGACCGTTGGAGGTCCTCTAAGTTTCAGGCCTATATAAGCTCACTCATTGTTCTAATTTTTATCATCAATCAACGCTTTTATCAATCTAAGAAATTCAGTTTGCTTTGCTTTAAGTCTTTGAATCAAATCATTGTTTTTGCGAGTTCTAGGTAGTTTGTGGAATCAAACACTTGGTTTTCGTGTAGAGTCTCCAATCCTCGCGAGGAATAGCCCTTGGATTGTATTCTCTAACCCTCGGTGTTTTGGAATCAACATCACTATCCTTCACCACCACATTCAATGCTTCCGCCATCGTTTTGGGTTTTGAAATCCGTGAGTCACGCCGAGGTGGAATCCGAGGTTTGCATCAAGTATTACCATTGGAAAGGTATGAAGATCGATATTGCTAAGTGGGTGGCAGGTTGTCAGTCTTGCCAGATGGTTAAGGCCGAACATCAGAATCTGGGTCGCCTGTTGCAAAGCTTACCGATCCCTGAGTGGAAGTGTGATATGATCACCATGAAATTTTTCAAGGGATTGTCAATGTGAGATAATATATTCAATGTGTGTCATTGTGGATCGACTTACTAAGTCAACATACTTTCTTGCGGTTAGCAAAAAATATGGTATGGGAAAACTTATAGAGTTGTATGTAAGGGATATTATTCAGTTACATTGAGCACCAGCGACTATAGTATCATACACAAACGGATAGGCGATCCGAATGAACCATTCAAACACTTGAAGATTTGTTGCAAGCAAGTGTTTTGGATTGGAGTGGTAAGTAGAAAGAGTAATTATCAAGCAAGCATAGGGATGTCATGCAAAGAGTATGGGTGATCTTGTCAAATCCCACTATGTTGGAATCTAGTGAGGGAGTGATGTATCTCTGGTCGAGACTTTATGGATTAAACAACAGAAATAATCAAAGTCTTGAAAATCAAAATGAAAGAAACTCAGAATCGAAAAAATAAATATGTAGATTAGCGTCAGAGGGAATTGGACTTCCAAGTTGGAGATATGGTTTATATCAAGACGGTCACTTACAATTGTAAAGATCATGCGGCTTTCAACACAAAGGTAAGTTTGAGGTATATGGGACCATTTTGAGTTGTAGAAAGGATCGGATTGATTGCTTATATGTTGCAATTGCCTCAGGACATGAAGGCTTTCCACAAATTGTTCCATGTGTCCATGCCAAGGAAATGCATAACATATTAGGAAAATTTCATATTCGAACCTCCACCAGATTTGCAAGAGATGATGACAATTATGGGAAGACAAGTTTGGGTTATTGGATCAAAATTGAAGACAAATCGAAGGAAAAGGTTTGGTTGATCCAAGTTATGTGGGATTGCGATGGGCAAGAAGAAACAACTTGGGAACTAGAATAAGTGATTAAAGTAAACTTGCGTAAGTGGTTTGAAGAGGATAAAGTAACTAACGGTAAAACATAGATTCGAGGATAAATCTATTTTAAGTAGTGGAAAGCTCTAATACCGTCTCCATGTATCCTAAGGTAGCCAAGGGTGGTTTGCGGCCCAAACTTCACTATTCTCTAGGAAATTTGAACATATCTGATGATTTATTTAGGATCATCGGGGAGAAGTAGAGATGGTCCGAAGATCATTGTTGGATTGCTAAGCAATGTCGTAGCTGGTTGTTCGATATCTAAATCTGCGAGGGAAAAAATAAGTTTGAATTGAGGATCCCCATGTGTATCTTTGAGGATCCATCGAGGATCTGCATGTTAGTATTCAACCCATATCAAAGATTCGCATGTTAGTGTCGAGGATCCAATTGTCAGTAACTGACCAGGATCAAGGATAGTTGAATGATTAGTGTAAATAATCGCGAGACCCAAACAATATAAATAGTTTGAGATCGCCTCTCCTTCTTCTCACGCGTAAGAACCTTGAAAGAACATAAGATAGATTGTGAGAGATTTTTTTCATTTATAGTCGAGAAAATTTCAAGTTGTTGCGAGGATCTATAAGCAATTATCGTCGATTGTCAAGGATATACTGGCGATTGTCGTAGTTGTTGTGGATTGCTGCTAAGTATCAATTTACTTAGTGTTTATTGATATCTTCTTAAGTATATCATCGAAGGGAACAATGATTAATTTGTATTGATGAATTGGGTGTTGGATTACGAGAGATTTGAAGGGTCTATCGTAGCAGATCGACACAGATCAAAGGGGATCAATTAAGTTGTTCCAGGCTATAAGCATTATGAGGTGTCAGAAAGCAATATCTGAATATCAAATGTGAGTGTTTGACTGTGGCTATGTCTAGAGTCGTTTTCTTGCATGAAATTATGTCTTTGATGTATGCAAATGTTTGCTTATCATATGTTATATTTATAGTGCTATATTGGAATTTCTTGGTGATTGTTCTATGTAAACAATTGCTACGTGAATGTAAAAAGAATGTTCATGACTTGGATTGTAAACTATGTGGACTGATTGTTTGATTGTGGATCTACGACTAAAGCTTAGTGAGACAGGACGATCGCTTAATGAAGTTTGTTTGCTTACACCTCCTTTTGAATGCAGGAAAACAAACTAATGTTGATGTTAACTATTGTAGATGAACCAGTACATGAAAGCTAAGGCAAGGAAGGGAAGAATGGTGGATTTGGGTAGTTTTGTTTTGGTTTATATTGGTCTAGTATTTGAAAATGATGTAATATCTTATTAGCAAACTTGCCATTTGTAATAGAACCTTGATTTAACCCGAGTAATTCAGTTTATGTATGCTGCTGACTTGTTTAATCGATTAAACGTTGAAAACGTTAAGCGAAATTGAAAAAGTGAGAAAACGCCTAAGTGTTTAACCGGAGTAAAATGGGTTAGGATTTTTCAATCATCCCCAATACATATCACATGATCAATATTAGAAGATGAGGCAAAAGTACTCCTATCATCAATGCAAACAAGGATTTATGGCTTCGCTAATGTTTACTTTGAATAGGACTGTGAAGTCCTAATCAACAACATAAAAATGGTCTTATCAAACACTTCTCTCGCAGAAGTATATCACATTATCATGTATTGGACAACTAAATTCCATAAAATACACAAACTAGTTTCCTATTTCCAGAATAACACACAAACTTTTAGAGTACCCCTAAAAATACACAAACTAAAATATATACTTATTGTAATACTCAAACTCTTACCATAGTTTCCAGTTTGCATTGTGATCTTCATGTGCGTTAACAAAACTTAATATGACTTTAATAATTATATTGCATAGAGTTACCATATGGATAAATCACAATACGTAACGTGGGTTTTATAATAAGAACCTCATTATTTTAATTTTGTGAATTATTGAGAATTTAAGATATACCTCATCTTCGATATCTTTTGTATTGATCAATGAGTCTGCCTCACTCACTCTCTCTAGTGATCCATAGGTCTGGTTTCAGTTCATGTATTTAGGGGTAGAAATTAAGGGTTTTCAATATAGGAGTTTTGGCAGGATGTTTATTGCCATTAAAAAAAATATGTGGTAGTTAACATTTAACCCAAGCTAATTTTTTACACATCGTATTAACATCATATTCAATTCCGTTAATTGATTTTATTGTATGGTTATATATAGAAATATAGTAAGAGTTTGATTATTAAAATAGGTATATATATTATAGTTTGTGTACTTTAATGGGTACTCCAAAAGTTTGTATATTATTGTGGAAATAGGAAAATACTTTGTATATTGTTATAGAGTTTTCCCTATTAAAAATGCATATATAGATAAGTTATGGGTTACAGAATAATTTTTCCGCTGCAAAATATGTGATATATTATTATTCTTATGATTCTTTTTTTCTTTTTCAACTAAAGGATTCATTGATTAGGATTTTCAAAACGATTGGGTAAGAAACTGTCCCAAGCAAAAAAAAAAAACATGCATAATAAACAACAAAAGATAGGTCTAGAATGCAGAAGATCCTAGAGAGGGCAGAAGGTGCCTTTGGAGATGAAACTTGACATCCAAGGAAGTTGGGCTTCTGAGTTGGTTTCGAAGGAGTCTTTACTTGCGCCATGAGTTTCGAAGCACACGATCCCTGAAAAGGGTGGTCACTAATCGGGCGAGAAAGGTCTCTCGCAGAATGTCCGTCCGAACAAAACAAAGTCGGGGAGTATCAGGCAAAGAAGATGCACTGTGTTTCTCCCTTGTGTCAAAAGATGTGAGCTTCCAAAGATGTTAAGAACAAAGAGTCCACAACCAATTCCTCTTAAAACTGAGATTGAAGGTACTAGAGCTCGGGAAGAAAAGGAGGCAACACTTGATCTTGGCAGTCGAGGTTGTTGAAGAGTGGGGAGTGTAAGCGGCAACCACCAGCAGGAATGAGAACCTAGGTTCCTTCTATTGAGAACCATCTCTGTGAGGGAAACCACACCCTTGTAGGGGATTTATGATTCTCTGAATCCCATCCAAAAAGGAAGGGTATCCGTGATTCTCTCCTTAACGGAGGAAAGTTGAAATTTTGGTCTCTCTATAGTGGAGGAAGGGGAGTCATGACTGAATCCGGAAGGTAGCTCTACAAAGGGGGCTAGGCTAAATTGATCCAGAATAACAATATCAACTTGAGATAGTAAAAGTAAAAATTGAGGTTTATACAGGGGAAGCATAGTCACGAATCAACTTATTAGAGGTGGAGGATCGTGGCTAGAACTTGAAATCGATAAGTGGAAGCTTTTTAAATTGTGGTGTTAGGAGGGATGTCCAGATCCACAAATCGACTTTTCTTGGCTGGAGTTTTCTTTTTTGATGTTGGAAAAACATCCACTCGCCGAACAGAGGAAACCTTGCTTGAACCTCTTTGCCGTGATGAAGCTCCTAATTTGATTGTCACCCTATAACTAGGGTAACACCCTTTAATGGAAAGGATCTTCTTTGAAGCAACATTGGTCAAAACTGTTGGGCTTGTTTTAGATTGGACTTCTTTCTTTTTACTTTCTTGTAGTAGAAATGTTGAAGAGGAGACTTAAAGGCAACTCGAGTCAAACGAGAGTTTTTACTCCCAATCGGTTTTAAGGCCTTATTCTTTTATGCATGTGTTTCTTCGTCTGTCCCCTTGTCGACGGACGATGGTACTACTACGATCAGTCTACTATTTGTCTGATTCTCCACTTCTTCAGCCAACAGATCTTCAATGTCTAAATCAAACCCTTCCCCATCTAGAAATTCATTATCCGAGTCCTGATACCCTTCAGCATCTTGGATTGTCCAATCGAAATCCAATTTTTCAAGACCATATGCATTGGTCGATTTTCGATCTTGGCCTAGATTATTCTCCTGATTCTGTAGTTCCATTTCCAGAACATCTTCCACCGTTGTTTCTAATATTACTATCGCACCGGTTGTTTCACCATTTGGAGGGATGACAACCGGGCTTTAGCCTTCTGTTGGAGCTCGATTTATCATTGGAGAGTTGAAGTTTATCGATTTGGAGAAATGCTCTGCTAGAGAAGCTTCTTGAGTCTGTTATTCTTCCTCAGCCACTGTTATTTCGTACCAATTTGTTTCTCCACCGAGCTGTTTCTCAAGAATTTCTTTGGAGAGACTCATCTTGGCTTGTACTTCCGCTGGGTCCGGTCTATAATTGTCAAAGAAAAGATGCTTCTTCGCAAAGCTTCTTGTATCCATAGAATCCTCAGAAGGAAGCCATTGATCTCTTAGCTCCTTCCCTTTTGTCTGATCTGCATTTACATGCCTCTTTTGTAGATTCAACTTAAAAGTCCGTTCACGGACATGGTGGGGGGGGGAAATGTCAACCTTTGCTTCGTTGTTGATATAGAAAGATTCAGATCTGAAACAGTTCTCTGGGAATCTTAGAGTTGTTGATATGGAGGCTGGTCAGAGGATTCTCCTTCGATGGGTTAACGCCGAGGGATACCACCACGTCGGGAGTGGACACTTCGCTCCTTTGTAGGAGGACCTTCCTTCTCTTCTTGGAGAAAGGAATCACCGCAATGTCTCTTTCTTTTATTGTCTTTCTCTTTATCAAAGATGTACAGCCTTGAGTTTGGGAATGGATACGATGCCTCAGGTCTTTTCCAACTTCTATTCTCTAGAGGACGGTAAGGTTCTTTTCCTGGACGGCAATTTTGAGTCATAAAGGACCGAGAGGAGATTGGAATATCTTCCTTTGCTGAGATAGATTCTAGTTTTCAGGATATAAAGGGCAGGAGTCTTCTTTATGACAGATTTGCCAGTATAAGGAGGAACAGTTGAAGAGTTTCTCATAAATGATCCTCACCAAAACCGTTTCACCTGATGGGAGCTAAGCTTTTTTGTGGAATACAAAAGGCTTTTTTGTGCAATACAAAAGGCTCATCAACATTAACAGTGACTTGGACTCTTTCTGCTTTTGCATCTACGTTGTAAACTTTTTCAAAAGAGCTGCCAAAGCGTCTAAGGAGGTTCTCACTCCAAAAATGATTGGGGGTGCCCACTAGCTTCACCCAGAAATTCATGAAGTTTGGGAAGGCTAGGTCAGTATGAACCACCCACTAAAATTGTATGGCCTTTTTCTAAGAACATTCTGAAAGTCATTCTCTGAGTCAAAAACAAATTGAAACTGAGATTGATCAAGGATAGTTCCATTAACTCTTCCTTCTACTCCCCATATCTTAGATAAGATGGAGATCATAAAATCTATACGCCTCCCCCCTTGGTGAAACATTCTTTCCACCAAGCTAGTCTGAACCGAGAGAGGATTTCAGCATTGTCCACCATATGGAGAACCACCACATTCTCATCTTCCTCCTCTCGGGGAGGGATTAGAGATTGAAGATACCAATAAGGTCTAGACATTCCTTCAAGTTGTAGAAAGATATGTGTTTTCAGAAGGGATCTTGAAGAAAGTTCAGATGTGGTGAAGCAACGGCTTCTCTAAAAGCAAGACAACAAGAGACTTCACAACCAAAAGAAAATTTGGAGGTGAGAAATGTTCTGAGACATTCACAAGGTATTAAAGATGGCAGGCCTTTAGAATAACCTTAAAAACCTTTCTTAGAACCTAGAAGAGTGAGTAAAATGACTAGTCTCTCAATGCAGGATGTAGCGCAAAGTTTGAACAGATTTGCACACATTGAAAGGATAAAACTAATGATGGTATCTTTGGAAAACAAACCTATATTAGTAGTATTTTAAAAAATTTCTCTTTTTTTTTCAGATGCACATATGTTACGCGTTGAAAATTTGTGAGACATACATATATGTCAAATTTTATTTTTTGTCAGCCATACATATATGTTTATTTCTTTTTGGATTAACTTAGCTTTATCAAGTTTATTAAGACATCTTTATCGGTAGAACTGCTCATAGTATCTAAAATATATTATAATAATCTAATTTAATTGTTTGTTTAAATATTAGATTATTAAAAAAAATTGATGAACCAATTGTATATCAACACATGGAAAATAAGTTTGTAAGTATGAATCTAGAGTTTTACATATCAACACATCTCATTCTCTCTTATTTTCTCTATTTTTACATTATTTTAATGAGAGAAACTAGAATTTAGATACTCTCATTGAAAATGGCCTTACAAGATCTACCTTCGTCTGATCTGTCTTTGCTAACTTTACATCCCAGTCTCTTTTGTTTTGGGCCCAACAGCTCGTGCATTGTTTTTTGTTTTAGTTGGTTCACCATCAACATATACTTCATATAGTAAAACTGAATAGTTTAATCGGCGCACGAAGATGTCACTGAACAGAACAGTGTTGACAGCTAATGTGGTTTGTTAGTATCCAGTTCCTAATAATTGTTTCAGCATTCAGGATTAGAATCCTTTTGGTATTAAATGAACTGAACATAAAAATGATATAATATTGAGAGTTGAGAACAGCAAAGCTGTGATGGGTCTTTTGCTTCCGTGACAAGTCATACGTAGACTCCTTACACGAACTAAGACTTATTGTCCAAACAGTAAGTGGTGTTTGTTTCTTGGACACTTGTTGTTATCTTTTCTAAACTCTTTAAGCTCTTCTCTTCCATTATCCGAAAAGACTATTACTGCCAATCGTGTGTGTGGACCTTTCATCCTAGACCATTACCCAACTAGACTCGATTACTTTCCGTTTTATCGCTAGGTCCACTTCATCCGCTTTAATTAATAACTAATATTTTTAAAACATCAGTCAATCGATTATTCTCTCCTTAACCCGACTAATTTCTACTTAACCTAATTAATCTTTGCCTAACCCGATTAATCTCCGCCTATCCTTACATATTTCGATTATTTTTGAATTTTAAATGTAAAACAAATTTTCTTCTTGTTATTCAGACGTCTAAATAGGAAGTTTTGTGATGTTAAACAATAACTTATATTCATAATTTTAATAGTAATTATAAAATATTGGAGTTACTAATAAATTTTTATGTATTTACTCGAGTTTTAGAAAAAAATATTATATAAAAATAATAACTAAAATAGATTAACATGTTTTAAAACATTAATTAGCTTTAAAACTAGTTTATGATTAGTTTTCGTTTAATCTCCGATTTTTTTAAATGATAAATTAAAATCCAAGAGTAACGTACTTTTCACGTGCCAAGCACATGCATTTCGGTCGGTTGTGTTGTGTACATCTTCCCATTATTTTTATTATTAGCAATTCAATCTTCATTATCTAATTGTATTTGTTTCACTAACTTTCTTCGCTTTCTTCTTTTGTTTGTTTCTTACTTTATATATCTGTCATTTGATTCACTTTGTTTCTCATGTGGGTCTCTCTTTACCAGACATAGATGATAAAACTAAATTTAATTAACAAGAGGAAATAACGATAAAAATCAAACACTTTTTGTTATGGTACTAATTACTAAAACGTTAAACTCGATTAGTCGCTGTATTTAATTGTTGCAAATCATTGTTAAGGTGTAACATTATTGTTTTGTTAAGTATGTCAGACTAGTGGTATGTTAATTAATAAATAATTTGTAATGTAGTACGGAGTCCTTTTAATTGCTAGGCAACACAGATCTAATTAAATTTTTTTAGGAAAATATTTTGTTCTAAAAAATTAGATTTTTTCATCTATGCATAATTTATGTTAATATAATAGTTTATGACCATTAAAATTCTACTGTATTTTTTTCTATTAGTTGGATCTTAATAAATGAGAAAATAATTTATTATTTCTTAATTTTTATGTTTTTACATTAAAAATTCAACAATATGTGACAGAGTGAGTATTATAAATTTCTTAAAAGATATATGACCATATGTAGCCCAAGAAAATAAAATATATGTAATTTATCAAGATTTTGTTTTTAATTTTTTAACTTTTTTATGTATTATGTTTCTATTATTAAAATTTTATTAATAAATTATATATATATATATATATATTAAATTCTTACATAATTTTGATTATTATTATTATTATTTAAATATTGGTGGTTATCCGCGAGTACCCGTAAATTTAAGCGGTCACGGGTTTTGACCTGCTGACAGGCCTACATATACCTCCTTTTAGTTTTTGTTGGAGTATATATTATTATACTACAATATGTACGTCTCTTATACATTGATGAGGACGACAGAAAAAAAAACCATTGATAAGATGTTAGATTTAACATGTTAGAGTTAACGAAAAAAAACAAAATCTCATAATTATGCTTTTTTCAACCTCATAATAATGTATTTTGATCTTCTTTACAAATGGTGTATATGGTGTTCGAAAAGGATTAGTAAAGTTCCATTTTCAAGATTTTAAGCTAGTTAAGGCCGAGGTTCCAAATGAAGAAGTGATTGATGAATGGTGAGGCCTTAGCGAGTTTGGGAAAGCCTTATCAAAGCCCATTCATGGAAGAGAAGGATAAGAGGGATGCGAGTTTAAAGAAATAGTCGTTAAGGCAATTGGTGGTGTTGACCACTTTAACGCGTGAGGACCACAATGACGTGTGTGGACCACTTGGTGGTGAGGACCACTCTCTTTTCTCTCCTTTGGATCGGCGCACCCAAATAGGTTTAGGTTAAGGATCTTTTGTAACTTAGGAGTCTTTCTATAAAAGGAATCACTCATGTAATCATTCACCTAATATAATCGAAAATTCTTTGCACCTTATACTCTCTATTCTTATCATTTCCGCTTACACAAATCAACATCGTATCAAAGCATTCTTAGATTTCTTAAATCTCTATACACATCCATTCTCTCACTCTCTCATTCTCTCATTCGATTAGATTCAAAAACCATTCTCTTATCCTACCACCAAATCTCTTCAATCTTTTTTCATCTACTCAACCACTACTCAACCATGGAAACCAACAAATATGTGGTCATCCCCGTTACACTCAAAGGAGAAAACAACCTCTTTTGGTCGAGAACCAATAAAATGGCACTTTGTGGCCATGGTCTTTGGCATTATGTGGAGAAGGCGTTTGATATCAAAGAAGCCAAGGAAGACACGGACAAGGAGACTACCGTTGAAGAAGGGAAGAAGAAGACTAAGGAAACAATGGCCGAAGAGGTCAAATGGTTCCAAGAAGACCAAACCGTTCTTGCCATCAATCAAGGGTCTTTAGAAGCATCCATCCTAGAAGCCTATTCCTATTGTGAGACGGCTAAGGAGCTATAGGGAAAACTTAAGCATGTGTATGGGAATGTCTCCAACCTTAGCCGAGTCTTTGAAGTTAAGAGATCTATCAAAAAATTTAGTCAATAAGACAAGGTCTTTGTGCTCCTCCTTACATTGCATCCAGCCTTCAACGATCTCATCAAACATCGCCTACAAGCGGACAGGCTTCCAAGCCTAGATGAAGTGTGCTCTCAAGTTCAAAGAAAACAAGGATATCTTGGTCTCTTTAGTGAAAAAGGAGAACTTCTCATCATGGTCAACAAATGAGTCTACAAGAGTGAAAAAAAAGGTTTGGGTGTGTGGCTTTTGCAAGAAGAAGGGTCACATAAAAGACAAATGTTGGATCATTCATTCTCATCTCAAACCGTCTAAGTTCAAAGATCCAAGGGCCAATCTCTCCTTCGAACCAACAAATGACAATGGGCAAGCCGGGTCTTCCAAGCAAGAAACTGTCATGATCGCGTCTTCACAAGGGGACATTTTCATGAAGAAATCAGACTTGGAGACTCTCATTCAATCCATTGTATCCTTAAAAACGTATGGTACCACTTTCTATACTCATAGACCTAGAGATTCACTTGTTGTGGATTTGGGTGCTTGTCATCACATGATTAGTAATCTGAATCTACTTAGCAACATAGAACCAGCCATAGGTCGAGTTATTATAACTAATGGAGACCAAGTTCCGGTTAAAGGAGTAGGAAACCTTAAGATATTTGATATAAACTCTAAGGCTTTCTTTATGCCCAATTTTACTTTAAACTTGTTATCGGTTAGGAGAACAACAAAGGACCTTAATTGTCATGTTATCTTCGGTCCTAATAATGTTTGTTTTCAAAATATTGAAACCGGGAAAGTTCTAGGCAAGGGAGAAACGAAGACTGATCTCTATGTTCTTGAAGATCTCTTAAGCTCTCTCAACTCTACTTCTTCATCCGCTCTTTATACCAATAATGTTGTTGCTTTTATTGATGTGTGGCATGCTAGATTAGGCCACCCTCATTCTCGTGTTATTAGTTCGATGTTTTCTTGTATTTCGTTTGATAACTTTAGTTGTGATACTTGTATCCTTGGTAAACATTGCAAAGCCGTATTTTCTAAGTTGTCTACTATCTATGAGAAATGCTTTGATTTGGTTTATTCTGATGGTTGGATGTTACCTTGTGCATCTAGAGATAACAATAAGTATTTTGTGATATTTATAAATGAAAAATCAAAATACACTTGAATCACCTTACTATAATCCAAAGATCGTGTATTTGATGCATTTTTGAACTACTTCAAAGCTACTATTAAGTTACTTAGGTCAGACAATGAGGGAGAGTATACAAGCCATTGATTCAAAGAACACCTAGCCAAACATGGGATAATGCATCAAACGAGCTGCCCTTATAACCCACAACAAAACGGAGTGGCGGAGAGGAAGAATAAACATCTCATGGAAGTGACTCGGTCAATGATGTTTCATATGAACCTACCAAAACAGTTTTGAGGAGACGCGGTCATGGCCACATGTTACCTCATTAACCGGATTCCAACAAGTCTTAAAAGACCTCTCTCCCTTTGAAGTTTTGAACAATATTAAATCCTCTCTTAGTCACTTACGCATGTTTGGATGAGTTTGTTTTGTGTTGTTACCAGGTGAACAAAGGAGCAAGTTTGATCCCAAGAGTATCAAATGCATGTTCCTCAGATATTCACCAACACAAAAAGGTTACAACTGTTAGCACCCATCCAAAAATTGCACCTATGTGTCTAAAGATGTGAAGTTTATTCAAGAAAGAGGAAATCATGACAAAAAAAATTGGGAAGCCATAAAAGACATATCTCAATCTCCATCCAAAAGTATCGCAAGTCTTAAGTCCTTCTAGATCATCTCGGGTGTAAGGTACCTTGGGAACAAGGGGGAGACAAAACAAGGAAAACCACACAAGAAGGCTGAGAGGATCAAAATGAGAACGTACAAGAGGAGAATGAATCGGGTAATGCTGAAGAACAAGTTCAAGATCATACAAATTTGGACTTGAATCTCGAAGAAGAGGCACAATCTCAAGATCAAGAGTTGGAACCAGATGTCCCAATGGAAGGAAGTGGAGGTCTAACTGAAGAAGTGGAAGTCCTGCCAAACCCTAGTCAAGCCCTTAGGAGAAGCACACGGGTTTGGTATCATCCTTCAAATTGGAAAAACACAAGGGTATACTACAACAACCAAGCGGTTGCTCATCCTATCCAAGTCGTGTGTTCGCTTGCCCTCTAACCATCTGATCATCAAGCCTTCTTAGGAAAGATTAACATACATAACATGCCTCAATCCTATGGAGAAGCTAAGAGTAACAAAGAATGGGTAAAGGCAGTTGATGATGATATAGAAGCCACGGAAAGGAATCACACTTGGGAAGAAGCCGAGCTACCCATTGGGAAGAAGGCAGTCAGCTCCAAATGGGTCTTCACCATCAAATACTTAAGCAATGGAAATTTTGAGAGGTAAAAAGCGAGATTAGTAGCTTGGGGTTTCACCCAAACTTATGGAGAAGACTGTACGGATACGTTTGCTCCTGTGGAAAACTCCATACGGTCCAAGGGAACTCGAAGAAGAAGTTTGGCCACCAATCTCACATGGGAACTTTGGCAAATAGATGTGAAAAATGCTTCTTACAAAGGGAACTCGAAGAAGAAGTATATATGACTCCTCCTCCCAGTCTTGAAGACACGGTGACCCCAGGCAAGGTATTGAGGTTTAGGAAAGCTATCTATGGTCTCAAGCAATTTCCAAGGATGTGGTACCATAAGCTGAACACAACTGTCAAAGAAAAAGAATTCAAGAGATCAGAAGCGGATCAAACCTTGTTTACTCTTCAAGTCCGAAAGGTATAGTGCTTGTCCTCATCTATCTAGATGGTCTAATCATCTCAGGGGATAACACAGAAGGTATTGCATGGACGAAATCATTTCTTAAATCGTCATTTGATATCAAAGAATTTGGTGCTCTAAAGTACTTCCTAGAAATTGAAGTGTGTTGTTCCTCGGAAGACCTCTTCCTTTCAAAAAGGAAATACACTCTTGATTTGTTGAATGAGACAGGAAAGATATGAGCTAAACCGATCAAGATTCCCCTTGAAGATGGCTACAAGGTCAATCGAAAGGGGGAGAAAGAAGATAAGCCATACACGGATGCACTCCAATATAGGCAACTAGTAGGTAAGCTTATCTGCCTTACCATCACCAGACCTGATATTTCATTTGCTGTGAACCAAGTGAGTCAACATATGCAAACACCCATAATGTAAAATTGGAGCATGGTGGAGAAGATCTTGAGGTATCTCAAAGGCAGCCCAGAACAAGGCATTTGGATTGGACAAAATGAAAGCACCAAGATAATTGGATATTATGATGCAAATTGGGGTGGAGATATGACGAATAGGCAATCCACAACAGGCTATTGCATTTTTGTGGGAGGTAATCTAGTCACTTAGAAAACAAAGAAACAAAAGGTGGTGTCATGCTTAAGTACGGAAGCGGAATATAGGGCCACAATAAACATCACCAACGAGTTTAACTGGCTCAAACCTCTCCTCAAAGACTTAGACATCAAGACAACCAGTCCCATCACCTTGCATTGTGACAACGACGCAGCCATCCACATAGCAACCAACTCGGTGTTTCATGAAAAAACCAAGCACATCGAGATTGATTGCCACAAAGTCCGAGAAAAGATTGAAGCAGTGATTCTCTTATGCTACACAAAGAGTGAAGACCAATTGGCGGATGTCTTCACCAAGGCTGATAGTCTCAAAGTTTGCGATCACATTCATAGCAAACTTGGCTTTGCCACCTCACTCGTCTTTGAGCAAGTCCCCTCGTCCGTGACCATCATACTCTTTTTCCTTAACATAGTTTTGTCCCATTGGGTTTTCCATGCTAAGGTTTTTAATCAAGTGATGTGTCATTGACAATCCAAGTTTAGCCTTCAACTTCTTTGCGGCTAACCTTGAGAGAGAGTATTGATTAAGCAATAAGTTGGCCATCCGTACGGACTTCCGTACGTCTGTATGATCCACACGAGCCATAAGGCCGAGATTCGAAATGAAGAAGTGATTGATGAATAGTGAGGGCTTAGCGAGTTTAACAAAGCCTTATCAAGGCCCATTCGTGAAGAGAAGGATAAAAGAGAGGCGAGTTTAAAGAAAGAGTCGTTTGGCCACTTGGTGTGGACCACTTTAGCGTGTGAGGACCACAATGACGTGTGTGGACCACTTGGTGGTGAGGACCACTCTCCTTTCTCTCCCTTGGATCGGCGTCGCCCAAATAGGTCTAGGTGTAAGGATCTTTTGTACCCTAGGAGCCTTTCTATAAAAAGACTCACTCATTTTATCATTCACCTAATCTAATCGAAAATTCTTTGCACTTTATTCTCCCTATTCTCTATCATTTTCGCTTACACAAATCAAGATAAATTTTTTACAAAAAAAAAGGTGAGAGCTATATGTATACATAAGATCTGGCAACTGTAAATCTCAGATTACAAAAAAATATTAAAGTTTGAGCAAATTACAAAATTATTTATGAAAATCTATAAATTGTAAAGTACAATCTATCCACATTCTGTAGTGTTATTCGTTTAGGTACTCTTCACAAAATGATTAATCCAACAAATCATAAAATTTATTATTTTTATGTTGACAAATGATTTTCTTTTAAGATATCTATTCTATTAAATATAAAAAAATTTAAAAATCGATTCATCCTTTAAAATATTTGAAAAATTCGAGCAATATAAAAAATGGGTTGGAGAGGAGTATATTAACCAAAAATAGAATAATGTTTGAGGAAAACTTACTAAATGGAGACAATCTTGGCCAAATCCAATTTCAAAATTAACTTTGAGTAGTTTGTAGTTAAGAGCATAATCAATTTCAGATTAACAGCGAAAAAGTTCACATTATTTTGGTGTTTGAGCATCCTCAAGTCGTTCTTGAGTAACTAGAAGTTCAACATGTTACATGCTCGTCTAGTCAGAAGAATCACACAAATTTTAACTGCGTGAGAGACCTATATATATTAAAAACAATTAGCACTAGATTTGGATTTAATTGAGTATGCAAAATAAAGAACTCAAACTGCATGAGAGATCTAACCAAATATAAACAAAGGTAACTTTTTGAAAAAATTATTATGGAAAAAATTATTAGAACATAACATTTTTTTTTAAAGCCATAAAAACTTTAATGTGTAATATTAGATGGTAAAACTTAAATAAAAATATTATTTTATAATTTCTATTTAAAAACTTATAGATTTCTTTATTTTTAATGACTTTAAGGTTTCGTACCGAATCTCATACATTTTCTTAGGGTGAGGCCCAGACCAAGTAATTTAACTTTCTTTTGCAGAGTAGACCCTTGACAACGTGAATCGAACTTGTGACCTCTTATGTCCTACGTGTTCGGTAACTCAAAGGTTTAACAATTAGATCGATTCATCATTGGACAGAATCCCCGTTTTCATCTAACATAAATTAAATAAATTTCATTATGTGGCTATGATAAACAATTATTTTGTATAGAACCAGATAATGTAACAGTGATTATAAAATTAAAAAGTAGACTTAAGTGTATAGAAAGAAGGGGACAAAGCCAGTAGACATTAGTACATAATTCATCAACTTTTTACCATCAAATTTGGACCTTTCTAGGGAAAGATAGAACTACAAGTTTTGGAGTCTTCTATCTACAATTTAAATTAACTAAATCTTAAATGTATAACCATTTAATATGTTTTTTGCAGGCTCAATAAATGTAGAATGATGGGTTCCTATACACGCGGGTGGTAAGTGCGACTCAAAAGAACCAATTAGAACTAGACTTCGTAGTTCATGTTTTTTTTTTTTTTTTTAACCAAGGAACTTGGAGCCTAAGCCAGTAAATTTTTACTAGCGTAAGTGAGACCAGTCTTTGATAATATGTTTACTAATGTATATCATTGTTTCCAAGTGTGTATCAAAATTTAGTTTTTTCGTATTTTTAAACCGAATAGATGATAATATAAATTGAATCAATAAACTGGGTTACTAGATCATAAGGTTATTTTGAACCAATTTGAATCAATAAAATTTTAAACATATCCAAAAGCTCAAAATATTGAAATTGTAACGGATATTACCGCGAGTCACATTAATTACTAGTATGATCAGGTAGACGACCCAGGCTTTGATTATTGCAAATCAGTTTTTTTTTTCAAATGCTATGCGGTACAATTGGTAACCAACAAAGTTGAAAACCATCATGGTCAGATCTATAAATTAAATATCATATAATGAAGGATACTATATATGGAGTGTATTTATAAGGGATCGTCGGGGTGTAGTCTCCTACAAACTTTACGTTAAATCTGTAATCACCCGATTTGCTAAACTGGATATGTAGCCTCATATAAAGTATCATCTCGAGTTGTAACCTACTATAAATTTGAATCGATGTAAGACCCCCTTTTGTTGACTTTTTGGTTGACCAGACACCACTGTGTAGCTGACTAGACACCAATTGCTAAACCGGATGTGTAGCCCCTAAAACCCTCTTTTATTGACTTTTTGGTTGACCAGACGCTACAGTGCAGCTGACTAGACGCTACAGTGCAGCTGACTAGACGCCACTGTGCAGGTGACTAGGCGCCACTGTGCAGCTGACTAAGCGCCACTGTGCAGCTGACTAAGCGCCACTGTGCAGCTGACTAAGCGCCACTGTGCAGCTGACTAAGCGCCACTGTGCAGCTGACTAAGCGCCACTGTGCAGCTGACTAAGCGCTACTGTGCAGCTGACTAAGCGCTACTGTGCAGCTGACTAAGCGCTACTGTGCAGCTGACTAAGCGCTACTGTGCAGCTGACTTGTCAAATAAAACCCCAAAAGTTTGTAAAGAGCAGAATTTGAATTTGGATGGGGAAACTTAATGGGAAAACACATTAACCACTAGGACATGTTAATATTTTGTGTTATAAGGACAAAACTTATATATATTTTAGTCAGTATGTTTTCTTTTGAAACAAAAATAGAATTCACAATCCGAATACTCAAAAAAGTTAGTTTATATTTAATTTAGTTATAAAAATTATGAATATTAAATATACACTACAAGAAAATAGGTTGTTTTCGACGATCCAAAATCCGTCTGTTCTAAATCGTCGGAAATCTAAAATCCGTCAGAAATTCGTTGGAAATTTTTGAAAGATTACCGACAAAATCTTTCCGGAAAATCGGAGAATGGTCAAAAAATAGCTAGTTTCCAACGGTAAAATTCTTCGAAAACTCCTCAGAAAACGCGATTCCTGACGATCCAAAATCCATCGATTCTAAATTGTCGGAAATCCAAAATCCATCAAAAATTTGTTGGAAATTTCTGACAGATTACCGACGACAAAATTTTCGGAAAATCGGAGAATAGTTAGAAAATAGCCATTTTTTACGGTAAAATTCATCAGAAACCCGTCGAAAAGTGAGAATCTGATGGATTTCCGACATTCAAAAATCTGTGGGTTCTAATTTTTTGAAAATCTAAAATCCATTGGAAATTCATTGGAAATTTTTGACAGATTATCGACGACAAAATTTTTGACGAATTATCAAAATATTTATCAGAAAATAATTTCCGAAAAATGGTCATCGGTAATTTTGTCAACAATATTCCGACAAATGTTCTGGAAATTTTGTCGTCCGTAATCCGTCAAAATTTTCCTACGAACTTCCAACAATTTAGAATCGATTTTGGATCGTCGGAAATCGCATTTTCGACGAATTTTACTAACGGAAACTGGTTATTTTCTTGTAGTGTATATTTAATATTCATATTTTTTATATTTAATTTAAATTATATGGAACTAACATTTTTCAGGACTCGGATTATGAATTCTATTTTTGTTACAAAAGAAAACAGACTTACTAAGATATATTAAAATTTTATCCTTATAACACAAAATATTTACGTGTCCTAGTGATTAATGTGTTTTCCCGTCAAGGTTCTCTACAAATTTTTGAGATTTTATTTGCCACGTCAGCTGCACAGTGGCGGCTGCTCAACCAAAAAGTTAACAAGAAGGGGTCTTACATTGATTCAAACTTTTTGTGGAATTACAACTCGAAATGATACTTTATATGGGGCTACACATCCGGTTTAGCAAATCGGATGATTACAAATTTAACGCAAAATTTGTAAAGGGCTACACTCCGACGACCCTTATAAGTCATAAGAGTATCAACATGAACTCGATGATGGATTGTTAACCTGGCGGTCTACTTAAGCTTACATCTGGTGTTAGGGTATCAATTGTGACATAAGAAATAGTATACTGTATACTGATAACATAAATTAATAAACATAGTTTTGCTAGATTAAGTCATCGATTCAACAAAAATTAGATATAAAATAATGGGTAATAAATTAATATATATATATATATATATTAAACAACATAGAAAAGTTTAAGAAAATTGTTAATACTACATAACTTGAATTAAACTAGTGTATTATAACTATAAATAGAATTATAATGTGGAAATAATATGATGAAACATATCTTTCATACAGAAATGAAATAATCTTATAATTGTTTCAAAAATGGCAAAATTTTCAATTATTCCATTTCCTACCTACAAGCCAAATCACAATTATTTTCAAAAAGCAGATATTCCTTAAGAAAAAAGAAATAGAGAGTAAATATAATTGACCAGCTTGGGAAGAAGCCAATTTTATGGAAAAAAAATCTGATTGTGAATGTGAAACCCAAAGCCAAAAATAATGAAATGTCTGCTCTAATGATAAAGTCACTTTGATCAAAGCCTCTCTATCTCCTTATTTTAACCATCAAAGCTTGCTAACTCTCCAAGTACCACAATCCCAAACTCTCTCTCTCTCTCTCTCTCTCTCTCTCTCTCTCTCTCTCTCTCTCTCTCTCTCTCTCTCTCTCTCAACAAAGAGTAATCAATAAGTTTCATCTGTCTTGTGTTTTAAGAGTAATCAAGAAGAAGATCTATTGGATCAAGATGATGGAGAAGAGACAAAACAGTGTTCAGTTCCAAAGACCTACTTTCTTACCGATGTTATGTTCAAGACCTTCCATCAAGAATGTGACCGTCCCGGCTAAATTATATCAAGAAGACCATCAAACCGATCCTTTGTCCCCCAAGATCAGCTGCATTGGTCAGGTCAAACGAAGCAACAAGATCGTCGGTTATCCAACCACCACCTCCTCCTCCATCACTCCAGCCACTCACCACCGTTACTTCAAGCTCAAACGTCTATTCTCCGGCAAGAATCTCACTTTCTCCGCTCCCACTACCACTACCACCAGGACTAGTCGAGGAAGAATCAGAAATGAGGAGTTTGATAACAAAAAGATTGCTGTTATTGACGTTGCCGAGTTGGACCCTCCGTTGCCGGTGGTTAAGAAGAAGCACGACGGTGGTGCTGAAGATAAAGCGGCGAAGAATCTGTGGAAGAGGAGATCTGGTGGTGGTGGTTGTCAACTACGGAGTTTGCAGATTCAACCCAATGGTGCTCATCAGCTGAAAGTAACAACTGTTTGAGTTTGGATCAATCAAAGCTTTTTATTTGTTTGTTGTACTTTTAGTTATTAATATAGTTTGTAAAAATGTAAAATTCATACTTTATGCTCTTCTCTCTTCTTGTGTAAAATTTGTCGAAACCTGCATATGCAGTATTGTGTTACGCTTAGTCCATAGGACGTACAAAGTAGAGTATGCATCCAATTTAGATGGAGCTTGTTTAGAGCTAGCTGAACACCAGCAGATCAAAGAATCTCAAGTTGTAAAAGTGATCTGAGATGGAGCTAACATGTAAGTCACCGCACTCCAAACTTCTTCACTAAACGCGTAACTTAGTAAGAGATGATCTCTTGTCTCCACATAAGTATCATATAACCAGCAATTTGGATTGATAGTACTCATCCCCCATCCTGCTAACCGTTCGCTCACTCGTAGTCTATCCAGCTGCATAACCCACACATGAAATGCTTGCTCGGTGATTGCTCCTTTGTACCAAACATATTTTGACTATGGTTTTCTCTTGGACATATAATACCTATCATATAGTATCGTTTTATCATATCTGATTTATTTAAGAATAAATTGTATCATTTTCACTAAATTTTATGGTTTTGTGAAAAGGTAAATTACATAAACCCAAAAGAACCGGGTTTCTAATAACGTTTATTACATAAATACTATACAATATCGTATTTCGCAAGAGATGAACGATAAACTCATTGATGATAAGGAGTATGATAACTTCCCAACTAGCCTCACCTGGAACACTCTTAGGCAATCAGCACCAATGCAACGATGGGCAAAAGCAGTGTGGTTTAAGAGTCATGTACCAAAAATTGCTTTCATCTTTTGGGTGGCAAACCTGGACAGATTACCAACTACGGCGAGGTCCTCTGTTTGGAATCCTATGCGACCTACTACTTCTGGTCTATGTAATGGGCAAATAGAGACAAGGGATCATCTCCTTCTTCATTGCGACATAAGTGAGGAAATTTGGAGGCATATCATGCGCAGGTTGGGCCAGCACGAAGTTTCATTTCATAACTGGGATATCATGGTTTCTTGGCTCTGTACGGAGTCTCCGGGGATTTCTACAACTCTCAAAAGATTGGTTAGTCAAACTATGGTGTACATTCTTTGGAGAGAAAGGAACAACAAAGTTCATAACATGGTCTCTCTTTTCACTACAACGATTTTCAGACAGATTGACCGATGTGTTAGGGATACCTTACTAGCTCGTCAGTCCCTTAAGACATTCAAGCATCTTCTGCAACAATGGTTCAGACATGAGTAATGGCATCTCAACGTGTTACTAAACTCAGTTTCTAATTGACTTTTTAATTCTTTTTTGGGGTCATAGAAATTATATAATGCGCTTAGCTTTTGTACACAAACGTTCCTTTTGATTAATGAAATTTACATCTTTATCAAAAAAAAAAACAACTCATTCTGATTCCAAATCCAGAAGAAATTTGTTTAGCGCTGTTTGCGATTAACCCAAAGAAAGCACCAGGATCGGAAGGGTTCTCTGCGAGTTTTTTTCCAATCTCTTGGGAGCTATATTGGTGGTGATCTAATTAAAAAATCCAAGAATTCTTCACTTTTGGGAATTTTCTAGTCAGTCAGAACCTTACTAATATCAGGCTAATTCCAAAAAAAAAAAAACTAAAAAGATATCGGATTTACGACCTATTGCTTTATACAATATTTACTACAAGGTTGTACCAAAGATTCTTACAAAACGCTTTCAGTCAATTCTTCCGAGTTTGATTTCAGAAAATCAAACGGCTTTTATTCCAGGAAGAGTGATCACTGACAACGTACTCATCACCCATGAGACTCTTCACTATCTGAGAACTTCTAAGGCGAGGGTGTATGGTTCCATGGCGGTGAAAATCGACATGAGTAAAGCCTATGACCGTATTGAATGGAGCTTTTTACAAGTTGTTCTTATAAAATTTGGTTTCCATCTTGTATGGATTAATTGGATTATGGAGTACGTAACTTCTGTTTCGTACTCCTTTTTCCATCAATAGCTCGCCTCAAGGGCTGGTTAAACCAACTCGGGGTCTAAGGCATGGAGATCTTCTCTCCCTGTATCTTTTCATCCTTTGTACAGAAGTGTTGTCTGGCTTATGCCTAAAAGCTCAACAAGAAGAACGTCTTCCAGGGATAAGAGTTTCGATCCATAGCCCCAGGGTTCTTCTACTCGCAGATGATATTATGTTTTTCTGTAAAGAAATCAGGCTAATTGTGAAGAGCTAGTCCGAATTTCGAAGCGCTATGAGATGGCATCAGAACAGTGCATAGATCTCCAAAAATCTTCAATCTCTTTTTCTTCAAAAGTACCTAGAAGCCAGAAGACAAAGGTCATGAATCATCTATGTATTGCTATGGAAGGAGGTTCAGGCAAATATTTAGGCCTTATCGAGAATATTGGCAGGAAAAAGAAGGATATTTTTGCAAGTATCATGTATAAGGTGAGACAAAGAGCTTTTTCTTGGATCTCAAGATTCTTATCGCAAGTAGGAAAGCAAGTGTTACTGAAGTTGATACTTGCATCGATGCCTACTTACTCGATAACTTGCTTCAAGCTACCAGTTTCTATGTGCAAACAACTTCAGTCCCTATTAAATCGCTTATGGTGGGATGATAGACCGGATAAATGGAAAATATATTAGATGGCTTGGGATAAACTTACCCAACCTTTAAATGCATGAGGACTAGGGTTCGGAGATCTTGAAGCATTTAACAATGCTCTCCTAGCTAAACTGGGTTAGAGACTTCTACAATCGCCAGATTTCTTGTCTATGAAGGTCATCTTAGGGAAGTATTGTCACGATTCCTCTTTTATGGAGTTCCAATGCCCGACAAACTCTTCACATGAATGGAGGAGCATTCTTGTTGGTTGAGAAGTATTAAATTAGTATTGGGTTGGCGTGTCGGCGATGGTGCTCAGATTAAAATCTGGTCTCAACCATGGTTATCATCTGAAGCGCATATGGTTCCAATAAGCTGATATATCATGGTTTTTACCCACTTTCAACCACGATATAAGTCCTTTTTCTGAGTCTTTTTAGTAGTCTTAGAGTCTTTCAGGTTCTTTTCAAGATATAGGCACATCTGGAGCTAAATTGGATTTTTGGAAGCTTTCGAAGCAATCTGGAGTTAAAGCAGTTCGGGGAATTGAGCTCAGTGTCGATCGACACATATGCAGCATCGATTGACACCATCGTTTGGAAGAGACACGATTAAAGATCCTAGTATCGATCGATACTCCCTTAGTATCGGTCGATACCAATAGTCAGAACGCGCAGTTTCCAGAAGACCCGAAGAAAAACAGAAGCTTTCCTTATTCTTTTGAGTGAACTCCAAAACGTGTTTTTAGCTATATAATTAGGTTTTTCAATCTCCGAAAAGACACTTGTAATATCTGGAGATAGAGTATTCTTGCAATTGAGTTTTGGGAGAAGAACTTTGAACCCTCTTTGTATTCTTACTCTATTTTACTTTATGATATCTATGTTATTCATATGTTTGTTTCATTTGTCATGTTTGAGTAGGTTCCTTGTTAAGTTTAGGGTTGTTTAAAGGTATTTGATGAATTATTAGATCTGTTTCACCTGTTAGGGAATATCTATAGAGCTTTTCACCTAGACTTAAGATTAATGCTGATTCTAGCCTCGCGAACTAGAATATGATGTTAGGTTGATTAATTGACACGAAAGTGTGATTAGTTTCCTGAACTAGTGTTTGGTGAGCAAAAGACCTACTCGCAAAGAAATTTGGTTTAGGATTTTGTGAACAATTGAACTTAACCGTTAATGCTTGTTTGAATTTATAGAATTTGCAAAGAAATTTGGAATTCTAGGTTTATACATAGATAGTCTTCGCAACGCCAATTGGTTTACTTTACATCTGTGTTTCAAGTTCAAAAGCGGAGCTTATTTCATCCCTGACATTTGATTTGATTTATAATTCTGATTTGCCTGCAAACTTCCCTAAGCCTAGCTTTTATCCCACTTATTTACTTCTTTGATTTAATTGTTTTGTTATCCTTGATTACATTTATTTCGCTTAGCTTAATTCATAATTTGGAATTTATTGAGTGAACATCTTGAGTCTTTGTGGTTTGACCCCTAGAATACTACAACTACTGCTTAGATACTTTAGGGTATTATATTTGCGCATATCAAATTTTGGCGCCGTTGCCGGGGACTCTAATTTCACCATTAGATTACGGTTTAGAATTTCGACTAAGTTGTTGAGCATCGATCGACACCCTTCAGGTATTGATCGATACTCGTTTTAAATTCTGTCACTTACGCGATTTGATTTTTGTGTTTCAGGTGTATGCAACATCGAGAGACCAAAAGAAGCAAGAACAAGCAGTTGACCAATCTATCTAACAAAGAGCTAGCTGAATTAGAGCGCACGATCAGAAAGCAAAAGAAACAAGCAGAGATGAACAATCTGATTGTGCTTGCTCGTGATGAGGTTGGGGTTTTGAGAGATCAGGAAGGTCACCTGCGTGACGCGCAGGGACAGAGACTTGATGCATAAGGAAACGTTGTTGCTCCTGCACCGGTAGCTAATGAGGTTATCCCACCAGCTGTGCGTGGGAATGTTGGGAATGCTCTGGTTAATCGCGCCAGAACACTTGGGGAATACAACCGACCAGACCAGTTCTATGCAAATCGGTCTGCGATTCGTATTCCAACGTTTCAGAGAAACGACTTTGAGCTGAAGCCTGCACACTACACTCTTGTAGGCCAGCACCCTTTTCATGGTATTTCTCATGAGCATCCCATGGATCATATCGAGAGGTTCGAGGATTTGGTCACCAGTATCAAATACAATGGAGTGTCCAATGAGTTCTTTTTCTGTAAGCTCTTCCCATACTCTCTTGGTGGAGATGCAGCTTACTGGTTGAAACAGTTGCCTCCTGGTTCTCTGACTACTTGGGAGGAGACTAAGACTGCATTTCTGAACAATTTATATGATGATGCAAGATCTGAAGAGCTCAGGAACAAGATCTCCCAGTTTTCTCAGGGAGCAATTGAGGCATTCACGGCTGCCTAGGTTCGATTTCGGTCTTATCAGAGGGATTGCCCTCACCACGGTTTCTCTCAGGTTCAATTATTGGGTATCTTCTTCAGAGGAATCGATTGGAGGTATCAGATGGCTTTGGACGCTGCAAGCAATGGTAATTTCAACACGAGGTATCCTGAAGACGCTTATGTGCTGATTGAGAATTTGGCATCTAGCAACATTACTAAGAATTCAGATTTTGAGAGTAAGAAGCAGAATGGAAACGTTGATGGGTTGCAGATTGCTGAGGTACATGCGAAGCTGGATTCGGTTCACAATCTGTTAATGGGTAAGCAGCAGAAGGCGGTGCATTTTGCTGAAGAAGTCGAGAACGTCGATGAAGGTGAAGCAGAGAATGTCAATTACATTGGTGGTTATGGATTTCAGAATTCGTTGTACAACCGCGGTTTCACTAACAACTCTCAAAGAGGAGGATTCAAATCTGATTTTAAGTCTGCAAATTTTGGAGAAAACTCCTTTGCTTAGAAACCATTTCAGAACAGTGGATACACCCGCACCTATGGAAATTCATCTTACAAGACACCACCTCCCAAGACTCAAGAAAGCAAAGTTGAAACTATGCTTGAACAGATTCTTGAAGGGCAACAAAAGATGACTGTCGATTTCAATGGAAAGATGGACGCCTTGTACACTAATCTGAATGGCAAAATCGAAGCTCTGAACATCCATCAGAAGAAGCT
Organism: Crucihimalaya himalaica; assembly: GCA_004349715.1. Taxonomy (NCBI): domain Eukaryota; kingdom Viridiplantae; phylum Streptophyta; class Magnoliopsida; order Brassicales; family Brassicaceae; genus Crucihimalaya; species Crucihimalaya himalaica. Next base: position 459,553 of record SMJT01000121.1, read on the forward strand.
GGAAACTCCAGTTGCTCAGACTGCAGAATCGATTAAGAGACAGGATGGTTTCCTTCCGGGAAAAACAGTGAATCCAAGGGAGCACGTTCATGCCATTACTTTGAGAAGTGGAAGAGAGGTCACTCCATGGTTGAAGAAAACCTACTCTCCTAAGCAGCTCGTCGATCTTGCTGGAGACGACGATGATGAGATTCCTGGAATTTCTCCAGTATCGATCGATACCACTCAATATCGACCGTTGCCTGTTCAACGTTCTTCAGAACAAATTGCACAACCACAAGCATCGATCGACACCCCCTAGTGTCGATCGATACCAGTCCAGAGGTCGACCAGAAGCAGACTACAGGACATGTTGGGAGAGTTTATGTACCAAAAATTCCTTTCCCTCGACCCCCTACCAAGTCGAAGAAAGAGATAGAAGAGGCTAGATGCAGAGCAATGCTAGAAAAGTTGGTTTTTGAACTCCCGTTCGTTGATGTTATCATGACTTCACCTGCTTTCAGAAGGTACATCAATAGGATGGTTTCAAGCAATGTGAATCTTGAGGAAGGGGTACTGAGAATCACCCACGAGTGTAGTGCAATTCTTCTCAATAAGATTCCAAAGAAGCTACCAGACCCTGGAAGCTTTGTATTGGATTGCACAATCTTCACTGAGCAGTTCGAACGTTCCCTTTGCGATCATGGTTCCACTGTAAACCTCATGCCGTATTCAGTAGCTAAGAGGATGGGGATGACAGACTTCACACCCACTAGGATCTCCCTGATTCTCGCTGATCGATCAGTCCGATTCCCTGAAGGTTTACTTGAGGACGTTCCGATTACTATTGGAGACTGCTTAGTTCCAACTGATTTCATAGTCCTGGAGTACGACGCTGAGCCAAGAGACCTGGTGATTTTGGGTAGACCCTTTCTAGCCACAGCAGGCACCCTGATCGACTGCAAGAATGGGAGAATATCTCTCAACATTGGTGATCTGATTATGACCTTCAACATGGAAAATATGATGAAGAATTCAACCATATATTGCCATACTTTCTTCATCGACATATTCATTGATTTATCAGATGAGTACTTCATGAGATTACACCCTGAGAACCCCTTGGAGAGAGCGTTGGTTTGCTCAGCTGAGACAGAGATAGTTCCCACTGAGGTTGCTGCTGCCTATGCCACGATCCTTGAGAAAAATGTTGAGGCATCGATCGATACCACATAAAGCATCGATCGACACCACTTGTTTCTTCCCGAAGAGCTGGTTGTTTCTCGTGCTAGATCCGATTCTTTGAGCGATTGGAGTGAAGAGAGAGCTCCTAAGCTCGATCTTAAGCCACTCCAGCTAGCTTAAGGTATGTTTTTCTTGGCCCTAACTCTACATATCTTGTGATTGTTAATTCTTCCTTAAACAACGCAGAGGTCGCCTTACTGCTGAGCAAGCTGCGCAAGTATCGCAAAGCTCTCGGCTATTCTCTTGATGATATTTCAGGTATATTACCAGATCTGTGCATGCATCGGATTCATCTGGAGGATGAGTTGAAAGCTTCGATCGAGCATCAGAGGAGGCTTAACCCGAATCTGAAAGAAGTGGTAAAGAAAGAGATCATGAAACTCCTGGAAGCATGAATCATCTATGCCATTTCTGACAGCAGTTGGGTCAGTCCGGTTCATGTTGTTCCTAAGAAAGGAGGATTCACAGTGGTAAAGAATGAGAAAGATGAGCTGATTCTGACAAGAACAATCACCGGGCACCGAATGTGTATCGACTACAGGAAATTGAATGCAGCAACAAGGAAAGATCACTTCCCATTGCCATTTATTGATCAAATGCTGGAGAGGTTGGCAAGTCACCCATACTACTGCTTCTTGGATGGATACTCAGGCTTTTTCCAGATCCCTATACATCCAAATTAGGGATGGGCGTTCGGTTCTTCGGTTCGGTTGAGATCGGTTCTTTCGGTTCTCGGTTCTTTCGGTTCTTGGAATTTTGTATCCATATAGGAAACGGGGTAAATTTCGGTTTGGATCGGTTTGGTTCTTTTCGGATTCGGTTCGGTCTGGATACTTGAGATTAGTACCATTATAGAACCGAAAAAACGGTTTCAATCGGGTTTGGTTATGATTGGTTAACTTTGTAACCAAAATTACTCGAATTAACTAAAAAAGTCTATGGTATCCGCACATAAAACAATTAAACTAATACAACAATCAACATCCAACGACCAATTTGTTGAGATTATAACATCCAAACAACACAAGGTTTACGGTTTCCAGATTGAAGAATTAGTGTAACAAAAATTTTAAAGGATTTGATCTAGTTGTATTCTTTGAATACGAAGAGATTTTCACGGGGAGGGAAGTTAGGAAGAGTTTGCGGGAAAAAGAAGTTATGAACCGTCATTTAAAGAACGTGAAAAGTGTATAAAGTATAGTTGGAAAGTGTATAAGGGATTAACTACTAAGTGTAACTTGTTAAGGTTTCATCGGTTCTATATGAGTACTATGCGGTTCTCAGTTCGGTTCGGGTTCGGTTCCGGTTCTTCGGGTATTGAATTTTTAGATCCATTCAAGTATTTTATAAATTTTGGTTCAGTTCGGTTCGGGTTTTTTTCGGTTCGGTTCGGTTCGGTTTTTCGGTTCCAGGATATTTTGCCCACCCTTAATCGAGATGATCAGGAGAAGATGACGTTCACTTGTCCCTATGGCACGTTCGCTTACAGGAGGATGCCTTTTGGATTGTGTAACGCTCCAGCCACCTTTCAGAGATGTATGATGTCAATTTTCTCAGACATGATCGAGGATTTCATGGAAGTGTTCATGGATGATTTTTCTGCTTATGGATCTTCATTTAAGGGATGCCTGGACAACTTATGCAAGGTGCTTCAACGCTGCGAAGAGAAACATCTAGTTCTGAACTGGGAGAAGTGTCACTTTATGGTTCAGGAAGGCGTCGTTCTGGGACACAAGGTTTCTAAGGCTGGGATCGAAGTTGATAAGGCTAAGATTCAGGTCATGACAAGCCTCCTGCCACCTACATCTGTGAAAGACATTCGGAGTTTCCTTGGTCACGCCGGGTTCTATCGCAGATTCATTCAGGATTTCTCCAAGTTAGCTCGTCCACTTACAGCTCTTCTGTGTAAGGATGTCACTTTTGATTTTACGCCAGAATGTCTCGTCGCGTTCGAAATGATCAAGAAGGCGTCGGTTACTGCTCCTATTGTTCAGCCACCAGATTGGAACCTCCCTTTTGAGATCATGTGTGATGCAAGCGATTTTGCAGTCGGATCTGTTCTGGGACAGAGGAAAGACAAGAAACTTCATGTCATATACTACGCTAGCAGAATACTGGATGACGCTCAAAACAACTACAGCACCACAGAGAAGGAGTTGCTTGTTGTTGT
>SMJT01000121.1:463663-530820 GCA_004349715.1 Crucihimalaya himalaica
GAAGAAACCAACCATAGATGGCCAGACTTTCTTCATCGACACATTCAGTGATTTATCAGATGAGTACTTCATGAGATTACACCCTGAGAACCCCTTGGAGAGAGCGTTGGTTTGCTCAGCTGAGACAGAGATAGTTCCCACTGAGGTTGCTGCTGCCTATGCCACGATCCTTGAGAAAAATGTTGAGGCATCGATCGATACCACATAAAGCATCGATCGACACCACTTGTTTCTTCCCGAAGAGCTGGTTGTTTCTCGTGCTAGATCCGATTCTTTGAGCGATTGGAGTGAAGAGAGAGCTCCTAAGCTCGATCTTAAGCCACTCCAGCTAGCTTAAGGTATGTTTTTCTTGGCCCTAACTCTACATATCTTGTGATTGTTAATTCTTCCTTAAACAACGCAGAGGTCGCCTTACTGCTGAGCAAGCTGCGCAAGTATCGCAAAGCTCTCGGCTATTCTCTTGATGATATTTCAGGTATATTACCAGATCTGTGCATGCATCGGATTCATCTGGAGGATGAGTTGAAAGCTTCGATCGAGCATCAGAGGAGGCTTAACCCGAATCTGAAAGAAGTGGTAAAGAAAGAGATCATGAAACTCCTGGAAGCATGAATCATCTATGCCATTTCTGACAGCAGTTGGGTCAGTCCGGTTCATGTTGTTCCTAAGAAAGGAGGATTCACAGTGGTAAAGAATGAGAAAGATGAGCTGATTCTGACAAGAACAATCACCGGGCACCGAATGTGTATCGACTACAGGAAATTGAATGCAGCAACAAGGAAAGATCACTTCCCATTGCCATTTATTGATCAAATGCTGGAGAGGTTGGCAAGTCACCCATACTACTGCTTCTTGGATGGATACTCAGGCTTTTTCCAGATCCCTATACATCCAAATTAGGGATGGGCGTTCGGTTCTTCGGTTCGGTTGAGATCGGTTCTTTCGGTTCTCGGTTCTTTCGGTTCTTGGAATTTTGTATCCATATAGGAAACGGGGTAAATTTCGGTTTGGATCGGTTTGGTTCTTTTCGGATTCGGTTCGGTCTGGATACTTGAGATTAGTACCATTATAGAACCGAAAAAACGGTTTCAATCGGGTTTGGTTATGATTGGTTAACTTTGTAACCAAAATTACTCGAATTAACTAAAAAAGTCTATGGTATCCGCACATAAAACAATTAAACTAATACAACAATCAACATCCAACGACCAATTTGTTGAGATTATAACATCCAAACAACACAAGGTTTACGGTTTCCAGATTGAAGAATTAGTGTAACAAAAATTTTAAAGGATTTGATCTAGTTGTATTCTTTGAATACGAAGAGATTTTCACGGGGAGGGAAGTTAGGAAGAGTTTGCGGGAAAAAGAAGTTATGAACCGTCATTTAAAGAACGTGAAAAGTGTATAAAGTATAGTTGGAAAGTGTATAAGGGATTAACTACTAAGTGTAACTTGTTAAGGTTTCATCGGTTCTATATGAGTACTATGCGGTTCTCAGTTCGGTTCGGGTTCGGTTCCGGTTCTTCGGGTATTGAATTTTTAGATCCATTCAAGTATTTTATAAATTTTGGTTCAGTTCGGTTCGGGTTTTTTTCGGTTCGGTTCGGTTCGGTTTTTCGGTTCCAGGATATTTTGCCCACCCTTAATCGAGATGATCAGGAGAAGATGACGTTCACTTGTCCCTATGGCACGTTCGCTTACAGGAGGATGCCTTTTGGATTGTGTAACGCTCCAGCCACCTTTCAGAGATGTATGATGTCAATTTTCTCAGACATGATCGAGGATTTCATGGAAGTGTTCATGGATGATTTTTCTGCTTATGGATCTTCATTTAAGGGATGCCTGGACAACTTATGCAAGGTGCTTCAACGCTGCGAAGAGAAACATCTAGTTCTGAACTGGGAGAAGTGTCACTTTATGGTTCAGGAAGGCGTCGTTCTGGGACACAAGGTTTCTAAGGCTGGGATCGAAGTTGATAAGGCTAAGATTCAGGTCATGACAAGCCTCCTGCCACCTACATCTGTGAAAGACATTCGGAGTTTCCTTGGTCACGCCGGGTTCTATCGCAGATTCATTCAGGATTTCTCCAAGTTAGCTCGTCCACTTACAGCTCTTCTGTGTAAGGATGTCACTTTTGATTTTACGCCAGAATGTCTCGTCGCGTTCGAAATGATCAAGAAGGCGTCGGTTACTGCTCCTATTGTTCAGCCACCAGATTGGAACCTCCCTTTTGAGATCATGTGTGATGCAAGCGATTTTGCAGTCGGATCTGTTCTGGGACAGAGGAAAGACAAGAAACTTCATGTCATATACTACGCTAGCAGAATACTGGATGACGCTCAAAACAACTACAGCACCACAGAGAAGGAGTTGCTTGTTGTTGTGTTTTCTTTTGAGAAATTTCGTTCTATCTGATAGGGAGTAAGGTGATTGTGCATACTGACCATGTAGCTTTTAAGTACCTGTTGCAGAATAAGGATCTGAAACCTCATTTGTGTCGATGGGTTCTACTGCTCCAAGGTTTCGACATTGAGATCAAAGATAAGAAAGGAGTAGAGAATGGAGTTGCAGATCATCTCTCACGTATGAAGATCAGTGATGAAGTTCCTATTGACGATTCCTTGCCTGAGGAGAAAATCCACTTCATTGAGACTGGATGTCGACACAGCTCTGATTCGAATCTGCCGCTACAAAATACGAGCATCGATCGACACTCCAAATGTATCGATCGATACCCTCACGAATTGCTGTTGTCGGTTCACGATGAAAGCATCGATCGACACTCCTTTGGTATCGATCGATACCAGCTATTTTCCACTACTGAATCGTCTGCATATCAGTCTGATACTGAGGAATCTTTGGCTGTCACTACTCCTGCTGAACCTTGGTATGCCGACATAGCCAATTACCTTTCTGTTGACTATGAACCAAAGCATCTCTAGAAGTATGTTAAGATTAATTTTATGTGAGATGTCAGACGTTACTTTTGGGATGAACCATATCTGTACAAGCATTGTTCTGATGGGATTTACAGAAGGTGTATCGCTGAATCTGAGGTGCCAGAAATTCTATATCATTGCCATGGATCCGAGTATGTTGGGCATTTTGCCTAATTCAAAACAGTTTTTAAGGTCCTACAAGCTGGTTTCTGGTGGCCTACGCTGTTCAAAGATGCTCACACTTTCATCTCACATTGTGATGTGTGTCAGAGAAGAGGAAAGATCAGCAAGCGACATGAAATGCCACAGAACTTCATCCTCGAAGTTGAGGTTTTCGATTGCTGGGGCATTGACTTCATGGGACCATTCCCTCCATCGCGACAAAACAGATACATACTGGTCGCCGTCGAATTACGTCTCTAAGTGGGTAGAAGCAATTGTTAGTCCTACCAACGATTCTACTATGGTTCTGAAACTGTTCAAGACCATTATCTTCCCTCGATTTGGAGTACCCAGAGTTGTTATAAATGATGGTGGCACTCACTTCATCAACAAGGTCTTCGAAAAGCTGCTGCAGAAATACGGCGTACACCACCGCGTCGCATCACCTTATCACCCTCAGACAAGCGGACAGGTCGAAGTCTCCAACAGACAGATCAAGGAGATTTTGGAGAAGATAGTTGGCATTACACAGAAAGATTGGGCACTGAAACTCGACGACGCTCTTTGGGCCTACAGAACCGCGTTCAAGACGCCGCTTGGTACTACACTATTCCATTTGCTGTATGGGAAAGCCTGTCATCTTCCGGTTGAGATCGAGCACAAAGCAGCCTGGGCTACCAAATTGTTGAATTTTGACATCAAGTCTGCTGCTCAAAGGCGATTGGTTCAACTTAATGAATTGGATGAGATCAGATACTTTGCCTATGAGAACTCCAAACTGTACAAGGAAAGGACCAAAGCCTACCACGACAAGAAGATCCTTTCTCGCCATTTTAAACCAAATGACCAGGTACTTCTGTACAATTCTCGTTTACAATTGTTTCCTGGAAAATTGCATTCTCGTTGGTCAGGTCCTTTCACAATCAAGGCAGTCCAACCACATGGCGCAGTTGTCTTGGTGAATGCTAAAGGAAAGGAGTTCACTGTCAATGGACAAAGGGTGAAACACTACTGGGCGAAAGCCACCATCCCAGATGGTCACATAGTGCCTCTGGCTGAGCCACCAGCTGCCTGACTGATCTCTATGTGAAGCTAACGACATTAAACAAGCGCTTGGTGGGAGGCAACCCACTGGTGAGTTTGTACATACGTTTTTATTTTGGTTTTTAGTTCTGTTTTTGTCTTGTGTCTTCCCGTGAACCAGGTCCAGACAATGAGCATCGATCGACACCCTTGGAGTATCGATCGATACCGTGACCAAAGAAGAAATGTGTTGTTACGATGCGAGCATCGATCGATACCACTTACTGTATCGATCGATACCCAGCACCCAGGTAAGTTTTCTATAAAACCCTCAGATTTTCTTTTTCATTCTCTCATCTCCCCCATCGATCGACGCCGCTCTCTCTCTCTCACTCTTTCACCATTTCTTCATTTCTTCCCTATTTTACTCGATTTTGCACCCTATTCCACTCGGACTTTTGCCCTCATTGTCATTTCATTGCTCATTCCTTCGATCTGCAAGGTAATGTACTCGAAATCCCTCCTCTTAGACTCGTTGACAGATTCGGTTTGGGTTTCCTCTGTTGTGGAATTCTTGTTCTGTTTCCTGTCATCTTTAGCTCTAGGGGAATGGCATTGCTATGATAGGAATATAATGGATATGATAGGGATGGAGTAATATGAGGAATTCGTTTTTAGGTTGATAGAGTTGGAATTGTGATGCCTCTGTGACAAGCCTCTGTGAATTTGTCTCGAGTATCGATCGATACCCCCTTGGTATCGATCGATACGTGCACTTATTCGATACACATGCTGATCTGTTATATGTTTTCATCTTGATTCATTCTCAGATGGCTCCCCGCAAGAAAGCACGACAGGGCGACGCCTCAGGTTCCAATCCTCCACGCCGCGAGTTCAGTCTTCAGGACGAGGTGGAAGCATTTTGTGGATCGTTCTGGCATGTCGGAGTCATCACAGCTTGTCTGACCAGAGATCGCTACAGGGTCCTAAAAGGTGGTTTCACAGACAACACTGGTCCTCAGAGCTTCATTGAGGTCCACATTAGTGACTTGAGAGCTGCACCGTGATGTTCGCCATCTCCCTCTGCCCCTGTTACTGCTGCTCGGCCTCCCTGGCCTAAGTTGGAAGGGAAGAGAATCATCCCGCGACGTGATTGGGCAGGTTTGCCTAAGGAGGAAACCGAGAGCGAGGCCTGCGTCTATAGGCCCATAGCCAAAGAGTGGGATGACTACGACACTCTGATTTACAACGAGTGGTTGCGCGTTGTCATCCTCCCTACATGCTTCATTGATCCTCACACTATGTGCCGTCTGGGTATAGACGTGGAGCTCTCAAACATGCTTGAGAAGATTTGTCTGGGGACACTGTACTCGCGACAGTACGACCTGTATCCCGATCTCGTTTGCCAGTTCCTCTCGCCAGTTCCTTGCCACAGCTCGAGTATACTACAGAGACGAGGTCCACCACAATGCTTTGGAAGGCACTTTGACTTTCCTGATCCGAGGAGTTCGTTACAGGCTGCCAATCCCCGATCTCTGCAACATCTACGGTTTCGACCGCGATCTTCAACAGGTAGCTCTGCCTCCTCAGTTTTATGATGTGCAGGTTTTCTGGTGACACATTGGTCTTGGAGCCTACCACTCCAAGACCACGACACAGATAGACGTCCGCCATCTGACTCTGCGTTGCATTGTTCGCATTATGAGCACCACTCTACTCTTCAAGATGGAGCCGAACAAGCTGAGTATCTCAGAGCTAATCTTACTGTACAAGGCAGTTGGCGACCTCATTCCTGAGGATAGGTATGAGTGGCCCGAGTTGAACCTCGAGGTCAACATAGGAGCTCTCTTTGCGCACCATGTGGTCTCTCTGAAGACCAAGCCCTTCTCTGGCCGCAACTACGCCACAGAAGACTGAGTTAGTTGGCAGCCTCCTCACTCATATCTTCGAGCATTTTGGCATCTCCACTTCAGCGTGCTCGATCGTCACAGCTCGCTCACTCATGGATGAGCAACACATGCAGCACATGCGTTGGATGAAGCCAACTCGTCGCTGGTGCCTACCCACGACAGACGGAGAGCTCTTTGTGCAGCTCCCCAACCGCACTCTGACCCGCATCGACGATGACCCTTCTCAGCTGCATTTTGATCCAGATCCGAGTCTGCTCTCAGTTGCACCAGCAACACGTGTACGCGCTCCTCCACGTCTCCCATCCACTCCAGTCGTTGCACAGGCAGCACCAGCAGCTGACTTTGCTGGAAGTCAGCCCCGCCGTTCACAGCGCCGCCAGACATCTGCTCCTGCTCCTTCATTTCCTCCACCACCAGATCTGCCGATGGAGACTGCCTCCTTTCAGAGATACGTCGTGGAGAGCTTACAGAGCATCTGGTCTGTTGTCTCTCGCTGCCGCTGCATGTCATCCACGGATGCCAACCACTCCATACCTGACCCTTTATCTCGCTATGCTGTATCAGATGATGATGATTCAGACTACTAGTCTTTGCTCCTGGGTTTCACATTTTATGTTCCTTTTTCTTTTCTTTTGTTTGTCTTTCATTTTGAACTCTTCTGTCTCATTGTCAGTACTTGTTGAACTTATGGCTATCTATTGATTCTGTTGCTTCTAACTGTGCTCTCGTGATCTAACAGTTCTTCATCTAACACTTGGCTTCATTGGACACGGTTTCGAATTTCAGACTTACAGACAAAGGTCCTTGGTATCGATCGATACGTTACTGGCATCGGTTGATACTCCCTGGGCATCGGTCGATACATGTTCTTAGTATCGCTCGATACCCACCGATTCCCACGGTACCTTCGAGCCCACTTTCAGCCATTTTGTTCTTGTGCTTTCTTTTGCTTCTTCTGGGTTAGATAACACTGGGGACAGTGTTGTTTAAGTCTAGGGGAGGTAGTTACTGACAATGCGTGGATACTAGGAAGCTGCAATTGTCCACGGAGAAGTACATGGCGGTCAGATCTGAAACTGTTTAGGTGATAACTGGGAGCTTGGAAAAGGGGTCATTACTATGTCTCAAGAAAAAGGTGAGTCTCCACGTTTTCAAACTTCTTTCTCTGTTTGGTTTTCTGTTTGCTTGAGGGCAAGTAAAGACTAAGTCTGGGGGAGTTGATATATCATGGTTTTTACCCACTTTCAACCACGATATAAGTCCTTTTTCTGTGTCTTTTTAGTAGTCTTAGAGTCTTTCAGGTTCTTTTCAAGATATAGGCACATTAGAAGCTAAATTGGATTATTGGAAGCTTTCGAAGCAATCTAGAGTTAAAGCAGTTCGGAGAATTGAGCTCAGTGTCGATCGACACCTATGCAGCATTGATCGACACCATCGTTTGGAAGAGACACGATTAAAGATCCCAGTATCGATCGATAATCCCTTAGTATCGATTGATACCAATAGTCAGAACGCGCAGTTTCCAGAAGACCCGAAGAAAAACAGAAGCTTTCCTTATTCTTTTGAATGAACTCCAAAACATGTTTTTAGCTATATAATTAGGTTTTTCAATCTCCGAAAAGACACTTGTGATTTCTGGAGATAGAGTATTCTTGCAATTGAGTTTTGGGAGAAGAACCTTGAACCCTCTTTGTATTCTTACTCTATTTTACTTTATGATATCTATGTTATTCATGATGTTTGTTTCATTTGTCATGTCTGAGTAGATTCCTTGTTAAGTTTAGGGTTGTTTAAAGGTATTTGATGAATTATTAGATCTGTTTCACCTTTTAGGGAATATCTATAGAGCTTTTCACCTAGACTTAAGATTAATGCTGATTCTAGCCTCGCGAACTAGAATCTGATGTTAGGTTGATTAATTGACATGAAAGTGTGATTAGTTTCCTGAACTAGTGTTTGGTGAGCAAAAGACCTACTCGCAAAGAAAATTGGTTTAGGATTTTAATTTGTGAACAATTGAACTTAATCGTTAATGCTTGTTTGAATTTATAGAATTTGCAAAGAAATTTGGAATTCTAGGTTTAGACATAGATAGTCTTCGCAACGACAATTGGTTTACTTTACATATGTGTTTCAAGTTCAAAAGCGGAGCTTATTTCATCCCTGACATTTGATTTGATTTGATTTATAATTCTGATTTGCCTGCAAACTTCCCTAAGCCTAGCCTTTATCCCACTGATTTACTTCTTTGATTTAATTGTTTTGTTATCTTTGATTACATTTATTTCGCTTAGCTTAATTCATAATTTGGAATTTATTGAGTGAACATCTTGAGTCTTTGTGGTTCGACCCCTAGAATACTACAGCTACTGCTTAGATACTTTAGGGTATTATATTTGAGCATATCATAAGCCCAGCCCCAGACAAACGCTGATGATCTTTTTGTTAGTGACTTGAAGGATCCCACTTCCAACCAATGGAGTATTGATAATATAAGAAGCTTATTACCTCAGTATGAGGATATCATTATGTCGATCCCATCAAGCTCATCAAAGCGCTCAGATGCTTTAGCCTGGCTACCGGTGAAGAATGGTCAATATTCTGCTAAATCGGGATATGAAAAGAAATCAGTGGTTAATGTGACCCAAGAAGAACAAGATTTTGATTGGCAAAGACTAATATGGTGCGCAAAAGCTCTCCCTAAATTCATACGTCTTCTTTGGCGAATGGTGAAGAATTCACTTCCGAAAGGAGAAAGTCTTGTTAAGCGAAAGATAATTGAAGATGTAAGTTGTAAAAGATGTGGTGAGCTAGAATCAAATCTTCATATTTTCAGGGACAGTCCGTTTGTATCTGAGGTTTCGATGCCAGCTCCAATTACCCTGTATACTTTTGGTGAAGAAGGATTTATTTTCGACCTTATCGCTAAGGCAAAGGATATGGTGGCTTTGCCACCTGTTGGAACCTCAATATATCTTTTTCCATGGATTTTATGGAAAATATGGACTGCTAGGAACAAGCTCCTCTTCGAAGATAAGGTTTTCACGCTGGTGGAGATTATCACGAAGGCCATATTGGAGGCAAATGGGCTACAACACAAGAATCTATAAACGACCCCACCGGTTGGATGAAGATAATCTAGATAAGGATAGATCTAGGGTTCAAAGTCAACAATGATTTCTTTGTTTCTTTGATGCTTCTTGGCAGGCGGCTTCACTAAGATGCGGTATGACATCTATTATCTAAGGAAGAGACTCATTTTTGATGATATTCAAATTCTTTCTGATTGCTAGATTTTGGTTCGACTACTCAATTTATCGGATTCTTACAATGAGATCCATGGTTTGCTAGAAGACATTCGAGACCTTGTTAATTCCTTTTCGAACATTTTTTCTTATTTATTCCTTGATTAAATAATTCGATTACGGATTCTCTCGCTAAGTCGGCGCTTGTACCCTTAGCTATCTGAATAAAGCTTATTTTCATGACAAAAAAAAACATCAATACTATATATTAGATGTTAACTCAACCGGATTTATAATAACGTTTAATTATTGAGAATTTGCATTATTGCACATATCAAACCTAAACCGACCCTACCCAAATCAAACATTTTTTCAAAAAAAAAGTATAGAGGAATCACGTTACTAAGTTATTAGGATTACACTCGTGGTTTAACCGTGGGTCAAGTTATTCAAATGTGTATAGTAACCTATTTTTGTAGTATGTTTTTTCTAACTTAACTTTTGAATATTTTTCATTTTTGTAATATGTTTTTCTCAATTCAATTTTAAATTATATTATGTATAATATATATTGTAGTGTTTTTTAATGTTTACACCTATTTATGTTTATGTTTATTTTAGTTTATGAATTATTGTTTTATTTAAAGATATTTTTTTTAATGTGGCCAGCTTTATCTGATATAAAGTTTCGAGGGTTGGATGATGTTCAGCTTTGCTCGTACTCTTTCCAACTCATTCAGCTATTGAATTCGGCAGAGAACCATAACGATATCTACGGGCTGTTAGAAGACATCAGAGAGATAGCTTCCTCGTTTCAATCTATTTGTGTTTTCTTTATTCCGTGTTTAAATAATTGCAACGCAAATGTACTTGCAAATCAACCTTGTACATGTTTGTTTTTTATTAATAAAACGAAAATTTTGTTTATGGTTAAATATTTTTGTTCGAGATTTTTGAAATACATAAATTAGTGGGCTATATTTCATTTAACGAATGCGTTTTCTCACTTCGTAATTCAAGATAACGGAAAATTTGATTTTAGTCCCTACGCATATGTATATATTAGATAGTGCTGTATATTTTAACTTTAATGTCTGAAACTGTTTATATTTATTTTAATTTACTTCATGTACTTCAACATTTTTGGAGATAAATATATAATATAGTTTATCTATTAACGATCAATATAATATATATAGTATAATATATTTTCATTATATAGTATAAATATCTAAACGGTGTGTGTATTGTATGTAAGGAAGCAAACATTAAAGTGTGTTTATACACCAATACCAGAATGTGAAAATTATGCTTTTGAAATAAATATATATTTGAAACTCACTACCTTAGCTTTCCAAATTCGAAAACCTCCTTTAACACTACATTTGTTGTTTGCCTTTGAAAATTTCCTTCATTGTCTAGAATAAGAACTCTTAAACCTTTCTTTGAAGTTACCCTTTGATAAAGTCACATATAGACGACCATGAGAGAAGACAGGTCTTGACAAATAAAGACCTACTTTACTGAGTGATTGTCCTTGACTCTTGTTAATAGTCTTTGTAAAAGCCAACATATGGAAAACTGTCTTCGTCGCATTTTGAAAGGTAGTTTCGTATCTGATGGCGATATGAGAATCTTGGGAATCAAAACTTTGTTTCCAATCCTATCTCCTATAATAATAATTCCCTCCAACTCATGATCATCCATTTTTGTTATCCGCAATCGCGTTCCATTGCACAACCGACCATTAGGATCTAGATTCATTATCAACATTATGGGATCACCTATCTTCAAACGCAAACTATGTATGGTAAACCGGACATGTTTATAGCGTTTAAGAAATCATGCGTGAACACATGATTGGTTAAGGAATCTGAATCCGATGGATCTATATTATCAGAGCTTAGATAGATGGTTTCCTGTCCTGTTGACAAATAAGACTGGTGTTGATCTCAATTGAATAGGGAACTTGAAAATACGTCATATAGCCTCCAAAACTGATACATACTTGTAAAACAAAATTATTCTGATTACAATATTATATAAAAAAGTGAAATAAATAAATTTAAAGTATATGGATTGCTGAAAGATAAAAACCTGCAATCGAAATAATCTTTGACTTCATTCTTCACTTTTCCTGAACTGTTGACGGCCTCAAACACTATAGCGACACGATCAGGTCCTTTGTTGATGTATTAAAAAAGATATTTTATAAAATCAGATTGGTTGCACCACTCCACATTTAAATGACCTCGATAACGCACATACAACAACTCATGATAAAGGACAACATATCTTTTGTCACACTTAAAACCATTGTTTTCTACGTAATTATTAGCATGTCTCCTTCTATACACAGGATACTCATCATTATCAATCTTAGTGACATCTGAATAAGATTTCGGGAAAAACTTTGAGCACTTATCATCTTTCATACATGGTGAGTTGGTATTAGCTGCACCACAATGTCCATGTATCATGGAATATTTGATTACTTGGTATAACTCTGGTTTCTCTTCTTTGTCAGGAATTTCAGTGCATATGATATTGTCAATATGAGCAAACTTTGGTAATCTTTCTTTTTTCTTATGTTCCATGAACAATAGGATGTGAGAATGAGGTAAGCCACGTTTCTTAAATTCAACTGTATACATAGCTGAAAAGAAATTGAAATCAGGAACGTATTTTAAGAATGAATACTTAATAAATTAAATAAATAGTAAAGTTAAGAACTTACACGCAACTGAGCCTGAACGGATCCGGATATCCGGGGTTTTTGGGGATATCCATATCTGTATTCGTATCCGTATCCGTCAGATCCGTAGTTTTACTATCCGGATCCGTATCCGAAAACATAACGAAATCCTACCATTTTTCACACGAATACGAACATTTTTCGTAGGATAAATTTTCTACCATAAACCTACAATTTTTTTCTAAAAAACATAAGTCGTAGGAATGTCCTAAGAAATTTCTTACAGACTTGAATCGTAGGAAATATGAGGGACAATTCCTATGAAAATCCTACAGCACGAGAAGACGTAGGAAACATGGTAGAAAATTGGAAGGATTTTGGTTGGAAAGAAATTGGTAGGAATATCGTAGAAACTTTTCCTACCATATTCCTACGAAATAGGACTTCAATGCCAGTTGTAGAATTTTCGTAGTAATTTCTAGACTTGGATTTTCAGTAAGAACCGAAATAACCAAACCGATCTAACCGAAAATTTTGATTCTCGGCGTTAATTCAATAATCAAGTGTAAACCGATCGGCATATTAATTATTTGATTTCAGTTATCGGGTCCGTTTGGTTTGATGCTCAATAACCGATTGGTTTTCTCGGTTTAAAGGGCACACATATAAAAACTAAAAACCCTAGATCTAAATCATTTTTCGCCCTCTGACAAAAAACATTCTTCTCCTCTCTTCTTCTCCTTCGTCCTTTTTCTTCTCCTTCTTCCTTCTTGTTTCTTCTGCTTCTTCCCCTTCTTCAATTATGTCTTCTTCTTCTTTTCCACTGCTGCAACATCGATTTTCTCCGGCGTCAATCCATCTTCACTCCGTCGCCACCACCATTCTCCACTCCCTTCACTTCTTCACTCTGTCGCCGCCGTTCTTCTTTATTTCGTCATCGTTATCACTTCTTCATTCCATCAGCGCCATCACAGATCGTAGTTCATCTAACCCATCACAGATCATAGTTCATCTAACCAAAATAAGTTGTTTAGCTTCATGAATCAACACCGTAGATCGCCGCTTCAACTCTGGAAACTTCTTCTCTTGTACAATCTAACATTTTTAATTGGGTTTTGTTTTGCTTTAGACCGGCCCATTTACTTTTAAGATTATAAAGGTTTTAAGCCCATAATCAAGTTTGGTGAACCGAATAAATTGGAAAAAAATAATTCGGTCTAGTTTGGAATCAATTTTTAAGCTTATAACCAAACCGAAAAAATTGACTTCCGAACCGAATCGAGTCGAATTTTTATTCGGTTCAATTCGGCAAAATTTTGAAAATCCGAACAAACCGAATACCCAATAAACCGATCCAAATTGAATTAACCAAATGCCTAGGGCTAGTAATTTCGAAAAATCATTCTTACCTCTCTCCTACAAAATCATTCTTAATTATCTGTTTTACTGGATTGACGTTAAAAAAAAATTGAGTCGGATTTAGGGGAAAAAAAGAGATTGGGATTAGGGTTGGGTGTATTGAATTAGGGATTTTAGAAGAGTTTGAGTTATTTTATAAATCACATATTATTCAACTAATGATTTTAAAATCTCTTTCCAAATCTTATGTTATTCAAAATAGAATTTATTAAAAATCATTTAAAGTCATTTACAATCTCTTGTTATTCAATCAATGATTTGTAAAAACCATATCAAATTTATTTTTATTCAAAATTTAACAATCTTTTTGAAAAATGATTTTAAGAAAGATTTTAAAAGATTTCAAATTCATTTTTAGTTGAAAAAGAGGCAAACAAAATCACGCCCTTAAAGGTGTGATTTAGAGAGATTTCACAAAAAATTTAAAATAACATTTATATAAAAAAATACATTAAAAACTTTCTCTCTTCACGATCGATTAGTTCTTTTTTTTCTTCTTTGCATTCACTATCTCTCTCTCTCTCTCTCTCACGCACACACACATACACAAAACAACAACAAGACATAACACATAAACTTGAGATTCTTCCATCTCCAAGTTCCAGACATTTGATTGATTTGAGAACAAAAACAAAGATGTGCATGTATGTAATATAAAAAAAAAAAACAGAATCAGCAACATAAAAACCCTGAAAAATTGAAGAAAAACTCGAGATTGGAATCAAAGAGGTATGTATTCTCTACATCAGCTCCGATGATGTTTAATTTTTGTGTGTCTTATATATATACGTTATTGTAATCTGTCTGAATAATTTAATGAAAGGCATGAAACCTTAAATCCATCAATTTGGACAAAGAGAGACGATTAAAAACTGAAAAAGTGAAGAAGAAGAAAAACGATAGACTCGGAGAGAAAAAGACGAAACACACACTTTTATCAAATCTCTCTCCCTCTCTCTCAAATCCAACGCCTCATGATCTTACAACCAAAGAGAGATCAATTGTCGTCGCCGAGTTCCCGGAAAAGCTATCTCTGCTAGCGAATTCCTTGAATCCATCAAAGAAATCACAGAGGTGAAAGAGAAGGAAAGAGACCATAGCTTGCTCCTTCAATCCTGACAATCCATCAGTCGGAGATTGAACGATCGCACGGAGAACATCGATGAAGCGATCAAATGTCTCGTTACCACATTTATCAAATAAAATCGGGGGAACATTCGTCGAGAAAGACAAGGATTGAGAGCTTCACTAGGGTAGGGAAGTCTTTCTTCAAGAGAGATGAGAGAGCTAAGTCCACCAGAGAATCAATCTGGAAAACGGAAGTGAACCAGTCGCGAGGAGAGCCGGCGTCTCGGAAGTTGTCGATGAGAACGTCCCAATCCTGGATAGAGAGAGGTCTCGCCGTAGAGGTCATTCTCCGATCGAATCTAGGATTTGAATCTGAAAGAAAGAAAAATCAAAGTCATTTGAGAGAGAAGATAACAACAACGGCAAACAGGAGGTCCATAAAAGAAACAAATCCTTTGAAAAAGTGAAAAGAACTGGCACGAAAGAAGACTTGAGTTTTCGAGGTAGCAATATGATCGGAAAGTCGGCTTATTCATACATGGAGTATATCAGTATGTTGAATTCAGACATGAAATATATGCTCGTGCTAAAACATACAAAATCACTAACACCGTTAGAAAACCGTTAATTCATGCTAAAGTGGCAAATACGTGGCGTACACGTGGCAAAAAGGTGGCAAACAAAAAAAATTCCGGACAAAAAAATCAATGTTTTAGCATTTGAAGGGAATTGAACCTTTTACCTCTAGGGCAATATAAGATACATAACCAACTGAACCAAGATGTTTTATCAGTAAAGTTTTACATGCACATAATTATATATAGTTTAAACAATCCAAAAACTTTAATAAATTTTAAAACGCGAAAATAGTAAAATTTTCAAACCCGAGAACCGAACCTAAGCCGAAAAACCCGATCCAAATCCAAAATTTGAAAATACTCGAACGGGTCCTAAACTCAAAAACCAAATAACCGAATCCAAACCCGATCCAAACCCGAACCCGAATAGGTATTCGAACATTCGGGCTTCTAGAACAAGTGTTATTTAAAATTTACTATTATAATTACTATTATATTTTAATGGATATAAGTTAAGAATTTTAAAATTTTAAATATTATTTACTATTATAATTTAATGGATATTAGTTTAGAATTTCAAATTTTAAATACTATCTACTTAGGGTTGGGCGTTCGGGTACCCGTTCTGGTTTGGTTCGGGTTTTTGGGTTTTCGGGTTTACGCCTATATAATCCATTCGGGTATATTAATGGGTTTGGATCGGATTCGGGTATTTTACTTCGGGTTCGGATCGAGTTCGGGTTTACTCAAATAGTTGAAAATTGAAAATTTTGTATCCGACCTCTCTAAGCCATTCGAAAATACAAAAAAAAAAACTCAAATATTTTTACTTTAATATACCTAAAATTAACCAAAATATCTGAAAATACCAAAAATAGCCAAAAAAACCCTAAATATTTTGGACACATGGGTTATTACAAATATAAATATTAGTAATAATATATTAATATATACCTATATTTCGGGTATGTTCGGATATCTATTCGGTTCGGGTTTTCGAATTTTGAGTTTAGGACCCGTTCGGATATTTTCATATTTTGGGTTTGGGTTCGGGTTCGGATAGGGTTTTCTGTTAGGTTACGGGTTCGGTCCTTGGGTTCGAGAATTTTACTATTTTCGCGTTTTAAAATTGATTAAAGCTTTTGAATTGTTTAAACTATATATAATTATGTGCATGAAAGACTTTATCGATAAAATATCTTGGTTTAGTTAATTATGTATTTTTAGTGATTTTGTATGTTTTAGCACAAAATATTAAACTTATGTCTGATATTCAAATTATCGTTTAGTTGTTGTATGTTTTAACACGAACATATACTTCATGTATGAATTCAACATATTGATATACTCCATATATGAATAAGCCGAGTTTTTCAATATTATATAGAGTTTTTAGAGTTAGCAATACTATCATACACAACATTTCAAAATCATCTTAAGTTTACTTAAAAAACTTACTAAATCACTAGATTTTTTTTTTTGTAATCATAAAAAATCCTATAAATTACCTTGAACATTCTTAAATCATACTAAAATCCCTAAAAATCTAAATCCCACTAAATCATACAAAATACTTAGTCGAATACACCCCCTTGGACTCTCAACACCCAAATAGACGATCTAGATTTTCTAACTTCTTCCGGTTGATTGCGATGTCCCCACTCTCTCCATTAGCTCTCTCTCTCTCGATCGACGACTACTCTCTCTTAAACCGAAGACGGCGTCACGGGATGAATCTAATCGTCGGGGAACTTGTTTTTGTCGTTTGAACAGAAACTCGATTTGAATCTCCGGCGATCTGATCGGGATGAGTAGCAACGAGCTTCTCACCGTCGAGCCTCTCGACCTTCACCTGTAAGCTTATTTTTGGAGTTTTTCGTTGTTTCGCATGTCTTCTCTTCCCAGATCTAGATTATATCTGATTTACGATGTTAACGATTTTCATAATTTTCTTTTCTGATTTGATTATAGTTGAATGGAGGAAGCAAATCTCTTGCTCTCTGTATTTGACGAACAAGACCGACAATAATGTGGCATTTAAGGTGATTATTCCCTTATTTAGAGTTTTGAATTTTTTCGGATTTTGGAATCGAGAAGTTTTTGTGATTATCTATCGTGTATCTGAGGCTTCTCTTGGTTGTTTGTTTACGGTTAAGACGACGAATCCGAAAAAGTATTGCGTGAGGCCTAACACTGGAGTTGTTCTTCCGAGGTCTACTTGTGAAGTTCTTGGTCCGTTTTCTGCTCCATCTTCTTTCAGGATGGATTTGTGTTTTTCTTAATTTTCAGTTTGCCAAATTGGTTCTTGGTTTAGTAATTTGATGAATTTGTGTTTTTGTTTTGATCTTGTGACCATGGAAGCTCAAAAGGAAGCTCCTTCCGATATGCACTGCAAGGATAAGTTTCTGCTTCAAGGTGTAATTGCTAGTCCTGGTGTGGCGGCCAAGGAAGTTACTCCTAAGATGGTACTAGATTTCATCCCATTGTTGATTTGATATGGATTATTTACTGTTTGGTTTTGGTTTCTTAAAGCAGTTGTTTCTTAATTTTACTTGTAATGAAACTTTTCAGTTTAGCAAGGAAGCTGGACATCTAGTTGAGGAGACTAAGTTGAGAATTACTTACGTTGCTCCACCACGACCACCATCACCAGTTCATGAGGGATCCGAAGAGTGTTCTTCACCAAGGGCTTCTATCTCAGATAATGGACATGATTCTAAGTTTTCGGTAAGTAAATGTTAACTTAAGTTTAGATTTGAGCGGTAGACATTTTTTCTTTGTAGATTTTTATGTATTTTTGTGTTTAATTTTAGTTTCAAAGATTTAGCGTGGACAAAGCTGAACCTCAAGAAAACACATCTGAGGTATTTTCACAATTCTTCTAAGCTTGTAACCACCATAGCCATGTGTAAATATTATCTTTTGCTTTTACTCTGTTTAAAACCGATTAGAAAGTTAGGCTGATTTATTAGGTTGAGAATCTTTCTTCCTGTTGATTACTTAAAAGGTTCATTAACATTTTTAGAAGCATGTTCAGTGCTCAAGCCGTCCATTAATTTTTGTGCACCAAATCATCTAGCTGTTATTTTGACACCAAGTTACCAGGAAAATCTAGTCATTTTACAATATTTTTATTACAACTGAATTTTTAGTGATTTCAGGTGAGGGCACTCATCACAAAGCTAACCGAGGAAAAACAGTCTGGCGTCTGCCATTCAACTAAACAACAGACTTCAAAGAGAACTGTGTTCCTAAAATTATGTCAATGTCTTTTTATAATGTGTTCTTATAAACTCAGTGACTATGTTGTAAACTCAGTGACTATGTTACATATGTGTTGTCTCTTATAAAATAATTTGATTTTATATATATTATTTGGATTGATAATTCTTTTATTCTTTCATAATTTTGAATTTAATTTTTAAAATTAATAGAATTATTAAAACTAAATTAATTAATTATTCTTTATTAAGTTTGTAGGAAAATAGTAGGAAACTGATAAGCTTTTTTGGTAAAAAAATTGTACGAAATATTTTCCTACACATATTTTGGTAGGAAATCGGTCAAAAATTTCTTTACATTTTCCTACCACTTCTTCTTACGAAATTTTTTACAAACTTATTTTCGTAGGAAAATTTCTACGAAATTCCTACAATTCTCAATTTTCTACGGGACATTTCCTACAAACAAATTTGTAGGAAAACAGTCGTTTTCTTACGAATTTGGCCATAAGAAATCAGGTCGATTCTTGTAGTGACATCTCAATTTTGTCTGATTAAAACTAATGAAAAACAACATGTTAGTTTCTTTTGCTGAGTATACAACAACAACAAACTATTGCAAAAGTCTCCTACTTCGGAGAAGAGTTTGCCATTCATTATCCCTCTCTTGAAATCGGAATGCGAACCACTGTCTCATACTACTACACTTTCTCTTGTTTTTGTTGTTAGTGCCAGTAAAACCTTTTTCAATTCCAGGTCTCCATTCGTTTTCACCATAACATAACATAAAAGGATATTATAGTGCCAAATATGAAAGGTGAATTTCTTTGATCCTTTTGAGTCTACCGATATGTTTTTCTTGAGTAATAATATCAATTGATGGCATTTCGCTAACAAAATCCCCTGGTATCAATGCTGCAACTTCATATATTGTTGGAGTGCTATATTGTCTTCCATCAACCTCTAACCTATCACTAATAATTCTCATATGGAAATTCTCATTTGTTTTTGTGATAAACCTATTTCTAGTTGATATATCATGGTTTTTACCCGTTTTTAGTCATGATATAAGTCCTTTTTGTCGAGTATTTTCTCTAGTTTTAGAGTCTTTCAGGTTCTTTTCAAGATATAGGCGCTATGGAGCTAATTGGAGAATTTGAGAAGCTTTTGAGGCAATCCGGAGTTGAAGCCGTTCGGGAACAAGCGAAGCATCGATCGACACCCTTTGTTTGAGAGTTTCACGACCAGAAGACCAAGCATCGATCGATACCACTTATGGCATTGGTCGATGCCCGTGACCAAGACGCGAGACAAACCAGAGATTCATTCAGAAGCTTTTCTTATTTTTCGAGATAGATTCCAAAACGTTTTAGAACATTATAATTAGGTTTTGAGAGCCTCATTAGAGGACACCTTGTGATTTCTGGAGAGAGAGTTCTTCTGCAACAGAGTTTGAAAGAAGAATTCTTGAACCTCTTTGTATTTCTACTCTATTTGATTTTTATATTATGATATCTATTCTATTCATTGTGTTTGTTGCATTCACCATGTCTGAGTAGATCCCCTGTTAGGATTAGGGTTACTTAAGGGTATTTGATGAATTGTTAGATCTGAATTGATTGTTAGGGAATATTCTATAGAGCTTTTCACCTAGACTTGAGTTTAATGCTGATTTTAGCCTCGCGAACTAAAATCTGACTTTAGGTTGTTAATTGGCACGGAAGTGTGATTGATTTGCCTGATCTAGTGTTTGGTGAGCAAAAGCCCTATTCGCAAAGGAATTTGGTTTAGGGATTTTGTGAACAATTGAACTTGAACTTTAATGCTTGTTTAAATTCTATGAATTTGCAAAGGAATTTGGAATTCTAGGTTTAGACATAGATAGTTTTCGCAACGACAGTTGGTTTACTTTACATCTGTGTTTCGAGTTTGAAAGCGGAGCTTAATTTATTCCTGACAATTGATTTGATTTGATAATCCTGATTTACCTGCAAGTTTCCCTAAGCCTAGCTTTTCCTCCATTGATTTTATATCCTTGATTTACTTGCATTTTGTTATTTCTTAATTCCATCTATTCTGCTTAGCTTAGTTCTTATTTCTGAATCGATTGAGTGTCATCTTGAGTCTTTGTGGTTCGACCCCTAAATTACTATAGCGACTGCTTAGATACTTAGGGTTATTAGTTTTGAGCACATCACTAGTTGTTCTGAAGTTTTGCACATAAGAGTTTACATCATCTAGCATCTTCATAAACCCTTCGATGAGTTCCTTTCTCAAATGCTTGTTTTTTCTTTGAACATTTGAGGTTTTTCTTTTCCTAAAAAAATAAATAATGTATATTGGGAAAAATGTCAAAAAACCGTATACTTATTTTCGTTGAGTGTAAAAAAAACCTCAAACTTTGGTTGAATGAGTCAAAAGAACCCCGCCGTTAAATTGACTAACGGAAATCATTGACAAAGTTAATTCTCTGTTGACTGTAAAATCGAAACGACGTCCTTTTGATTTTGCCTTAAAAATTAAAATCATGTTTTAGCATTAGAAGGGATTCGAACCCTTTACCTCTAGACCAAATATGAGATATAAAACCAACTGAGCTAAGCTATTTTATCTATAAAGTTTTACATGCATGTAATTATATATAGTTTAAACAATCCAAAACTTTTAATCAATTTTAAAACATGAAAAATAGTAAATAGTATTTAAAATTTTAAAATTCAAAACTAATATCTATTAAATTATGATATAGTAAATAAAAATAGAAAAAAATAATCCGAAATTTTAAAATATCAAAACGGATCCTAACTTCAAAACCTTAAAACCTGAAAACTCGAACTCGAACATGCCCATGATATAAGAATATACTAATAATATATCAGAAATATTTATACTAGTAACCACCCAAATAATATTCGGTTTTTGGATATTTCACTTACTTTCGGGTAGATTTAGGTAAAAATATTCAAGTTTTTTAGTATTTTCGAGTAGTTTAGATAGATTCAGATACAAAAATTTATAATCAAGATTCTTGGGTAAATCCGAACCCGACCCAAACCCGAAGTAAAGTACTTGAACCCGATCCGAACCCGGTGATATATCCGAATGGATTCTAAAAGCCTAAACCCAAAAACCCGAAATCCCGAAAAACTCGTTATTTGGGGTGATATTGGATTCATTTTTTCCTATTTTTATTTACTATATAATAATTTAATGGATATTAGTTTTGAATTTTAAAATTTTAAATACTATTTACTATTTTTACGTTTTAAAATTGATTAAAATTTTTGGATTGTTTAAACTATAAATAATTACATGCATGTAAAACTTTACAGGTAAAATACCTTATCTCAGTTAATTATGTATCTTATATTTGACCTAGAGAAAAAGGGTTCAAATCCCTTCTAATGCTAGAACGTGATTTTAATTTTTTAAGGTAAAATCAAAACGACGTCGTTTTGATTTAACAGTAATAGTAAACAAAGAGTTAACCCCGTCAATGATTTCCGTTAATCAATTTAACGCCAGGGTTCTTTTAGCCTAGTCAACCAAAGTTTGAAGTTTTTTTGACAGTCAATGAAAAGTTGATAAATTATTTGATCCGAACTAAAGTTGAAAGTTTTTTTTGTATTTTTTAAAAGTACACAGATTTTTTGACATTTTTCTTAATGTATATTTGGAAAAATCACATTTTTAACTCTAAAGTGGTACCGAGACGCACTTTAAACTTTAAAATAATTTCACTCACACTATAAACCTTAGATTCTATTATGCTAACACTATAAAACCTTTAAACTTCATCATAAAATTCAACAGCACAATTACTACTGTTAACGGAGTAGTAACGTCCGTAAACAAAACCGTTAACATTTGTTTGTTTAATATAGATTTTGATTAATTTAATCTAAATTTAATTTAATTTTATCATTTATACAAGTTATATTACAAAAAAAAAACAGAAAAAAAAATAAAAGGTTCATACATGCTGAGAAGAGATAATCCATGGCTTCTCTCTCCGACGCCTTCTCTTTCGCAGCTCGATTCCTTCTTCACAAAAGGAGTGGAGTTTGACCAAATTAGCATATTCCCCACCAGAAATGGACCACTCCAATGGTCTTGGAGGGATCGAAGGCAGCGAATTCTGAACAATCATGGAATTGAACCTACTGGGAATATCACTGTTGGAGCGTCTATGAGACTTTCTCGGAGGTAGAGTCTTACCGACTCTCAAGGAGCTAGAAGAGGTTGAGTTACATCTCGTGAACGGCGATGGAGTAAACGAAGCGTTGCTGGTAAAACCGCCGGAATCTCTATCCTCCATGGAGACATCGTAATCTGGTTGTGCCGAGAGAGAATCGCGAAACAGAGAAGGGCTTAAGGAGGTAAAGAATCGAAGGAGAAGAAAGAGCTTGGCTGTGACATTGACTAGCTCCTGGGTTAAAATTGTGGGAACCGGGTTGTCGAGTCGTCGGGATCTGAGAATACGGAGAAGTCAGTGGGAAAAAGTTGGGGTGGGACGGAGGAACAACGATTCGTTTGCCACATTCACTTAAAGGCTTGGATAATTGAGGAGTAGAGCGGACAGGGAGGGAAGCAAGAAGGGGAGAAGGGAAATCAGAGATTGTAGTTCTGGTGAAGATTAGGGTTTTGGGAGAAGATGAAAGAAGGAGAGAGGCGATCGAGTGAAGATGAAGGGGGGGGGGAAATCAGAGTTTTTTTTTTTTTTTTTTCTGTTCTTTTTTTTTTTTTTTAATATAAATTGTAATAAATAATAAAATTAAATAAAATTTATATTAAATTAATCAAAACCTAAATTACAAACGGAAAAAGTGTCAAAATAAACACGAACTTGATCAATACGGCCAATTAAGGCATGTATTCACGTATTTCCCAGATTAAACACTTATTTATAGTTGACTTTTAAATGAGGCATGTATTTCACGTTGACCAGGCCAAATGAGGCATGACGTTAACATTGACTTAAACCCGTTAGTTTGATCCGTCAGTTGACTAAACGTCGTGTCTGCTTTGGCTTGGTCAACTTAACCTTCATGATTTAAATGAAAGTCAACTAAAAGTTAAGGTTTTATTTAGTTTATATATATATTTAGCTTATATATATATATATATATATATATATATATTTAGTTTTAATATAATATTTAATTTATATATATTTGTCTTATATATATATATATATTTAGTTTAATATAATATTTAGTTGAAAAATTCCTTCAATACCACTATATAAGTTATATTTTCCAAAAATACCATAATAAATATTATTTTCCAAAAATACCATTAAAAATTTTTATTTCTAAAAATACAACAAAATTAAATACTGAATTATAAGGGTTTATAATTGAAATATTTGGGTTTATGTTTAGTATTTTGGGTTTAGGGTTTAGTATTTTGGGTTTAGGGTTTAGTTTTGAAGGTTTAGTGTTTAGTTTTAGTTTTGTGGTATTTTTAGAAATAAAACTTTTTTGTGGTAATTTTAGAAAATAAAACTTGTTATGGTATTTTTGGAAAATAAACTTATTTTAGTTGTATTGAGGAGAATTTTTTTATCTAGTTTGTATATATATTTAGCATATATATATATTTTTAGTTTTAATATAATATTTAGTTTTAATGTAATATTTTCATCAATACCACTAAAATAAGTTTATTTTCCAAAAATACCATAACAAATTTTATTTTCTAAAAATACCACAAAACTAAAACCAAACCTTAGACCCTCAAAACTAAACCCTAAACCCTCAAAACTAAATCCTAAACCTAAAATACTAAACCCTAAACCCAAAATACTAAACCCAAACCCATATCTAAATTATAAACCCTTATAATTCAGTTTTTAGTTTTGTGGTATTTTTACAAATAAAACATTTTAATGGTTATTTTGGAAAATAAAATTTATCATGGTATTTTTAGAAAATAAACTTATTTAGTTGTATTTGAAAGAATTTCTCTATATATAAGCTATATATATATATATATATAAACTAAATAAAACTTTAACTTTTAGTTGACTTTCATTTAAATCATGAAGTTTAAGTTGACCTGGCCAAATAAAGCACGACGTCAAGTCAACTGATGGACCAAACTAACGGGGTTAAGTCAATGTTAACGTCATGCCTCATTTGGCCTGGTCAACGTGAAATACATGCCTCATTTAAAAGTCAACTATAAATAAGTGTTTAATCTGGGAAATACGTGAATACATGCCTTAATTGGCCGTATTGATCAAGTTCGTGTTTATTTTGACACTTTTCCCAATTACAAACATATGTTCACGGCTTTGTTCACAGAAGTTATTGTTCCGTTAACGGCCGTAACTCTGCAGTTAAATTTTGTAACGAAGTAAACAAAAACACGAGTTTGGAGGTTTATAGTGTTAGCCTAACATATTCTAAGGTTTATAGTGTGAGCGGAATTCTTTTGAGGTTTAAAGTACGTCTCAGTGTCACTTTAAAGGTTAAAAATACGATTTTCCTATTTATATTTACACACTTGTTCACATAGTGTCACTTTAAAGGTTAAAAATGCGATTTTCCTATTTATATTTACACACTTGTTTACATATAAGGTATTATCATTAAAAAAAAATTAAAACTAAAGTGTAACTCACCCCAACACAGTGGCTCTGTTGCCAATTTCATTTTCAGTGTCCCCAATATATAGTTGTAAGAACTTGGCAAAATCACCGTTAGGTGGTTTCATACTAACCATCAAATGATAACTTCCTCCATGTAATTTAAAACAATTAGGTCCTCTGCCTTTAAGAACATAACGACCAACCTTCTCACCAAATGAAGTCATTGCAAATACATTGTTATAAGGCCTAAGATTCGTTGGGTAGTATTTGCTTAGATCGTCTTTACCAGTAAGCAATTCAATAAAGAATATAGAAGATTCCCTTAAAAGTGGTAGTTTAACTGTACCAAGACCACAATTAGTGAAATTTTAGGTCTCTTCTGGTTCCATCTCTTGTTTAAACATTCTTCATACCACATTTTTGCACCACAATACTAAAACTTGTAGTCAGGATCACCATGGTCGAGATATGCTGATGAAATTTATCAGTATTTTTTTTAGTCACAAAAAATAAGCTTCATTCAAATAGCAAATGGTACGAACGCCGACTTACCGGGAGAATCCGCTATCAAATTGTTCTTTCGAGGAATAAATGAGAAAACATTGTTCGAAAAGGACTTAACAAGGTCTCGAATGTCTTCTAGCAAACCATGGATCTCATTGTATGAATCCAATGAATTCAGTAGTCGAACCAACACCTGGCTATCCGAAAGAATTTGAACATCATCCAGTTGCTTCTCCTTAAGCGACATTAACGCTGCCCGTACTACCATTGTCTCTGCTACCAATGCTGAGCCAAAATGTTTTTCTACCATAGTTGAACTAGACTCAAAAGAATAGTCTCTTCCTAGGAGAATCCATGCCAAACCGCTTCTCAGTGAAACCACCTACCAAGAAGCATCTACGAAGCAAAGAAATCATTGTTGACATCCACCCCTAGGCTTATCCTTATCTAGACTATCGTCATCCAACTGGCGGGGTCATTTTATAGCTTCTTATGCTGCAGCCCAGGCTTTTGCCTCCGATATGGCTTTGGTGACAATCTCCACCGGCGTGAAAACCTTATCTTTGAAGAGGAGCTTGTTCCTAGCAGTCCAAATGTTCCAGCAAATACATGGAAAAGGAGATATCGAGGTGCCGACAGGTGTCAAAGAAGATATCTGACTTTAGGGAGAGCTTTTGCACACCATATTAGTTTTTGCCACTCAAAATCTCATTCTTCTTGCGTCACATTAAACCACCGATTGCTTCCCATATCCCGATTTAGCAGAATATTGACCATTCTTCACCGGAAGCCAGGCTAAAGCATCTAGGCGCTTTGATGAGCTTGATGGGATCGACATAATGATATCCTCATACTGAGGTAATAAACTTCTTATATTATCAATACTCCATTGGTTGGAAGTGGTATCCTTTAAGTCATTCACAAAAAGATCATCAACGTTTGCTAGGGCTGGGCCTATTGGAACCATAGGCGCTTTAGATGATAACCATGGTTGAGACCAAATTTTAATTTGAGAACCATCACCGACATGCCAACCCAATCCTAATTTTAGTACTTCTCGACCAGCAAGAATGCTCCTCCATCCATGTGAAGAGTTCGTCGGGCATTGGACCTCCATAAAAGAGGAATCGTGACAATACTTCCCTAAGATGACCTTCGCAAACAAGGATTCTGGCGATTGTAGAAGTCTCCAACCCAGCTTAGCTAGGAGAGCATCATTAAATTCTTCAAAATCTCAGAACCCTAGTCCTCCTACATTTTTCGTTTATCCGGTTTTATATATATTTAGGAACGTAAACTTAGTTTAAATAGATGAGAATATAGTATATTAATTAAACTGAAGAAAACATATACCTATTTTTTGAGTATAATGTTCCAATGTAACTCAATTTTTCTTTAACACAGAAGAACGTCACTTTCCATTCGTTAAAATAACAGATATATTGGTGCTCATATCATATTTTTCATTTTTCACATCTGTTTCTTGATAGCAACGTTGAGTAATTTTTTCTTCAAAACTACTGTCTCTGTATAATTGTTCCAAGTCATTTAACTCATCTACTAATTTAAAATTATCCTTAGGATCAAAGTAAGTGTTTTATTTTTCAAATGAAAATACTATTCACAAAGAGGATAATTATGCAAAGAAACAGAAGAAAACTGACCATCAGATGAATGTAGGGATATAGCTTTTTTGAATTCTTCTTCCAAATTTCTAACATGATCCAATGATATGTATTGATTTGGAACTATATCCTCTTGTATCCTTTGCGCGATACCTTCCAATGAATAATTTTGGAAAATTAAATACCTTAAACTCATCAAAATTATACTTATAAAACATACTCACGGTCTGCTGATCCGTTTCCATAAATTTGTATCACATGAACAAGTTTCCTTAATCTTTTATGTTGAGGCTTGTTAGTTATGTCTGCTAGAACGAGTTTAGATGGCTTTTTAATTGTTGGTGATAGTGTTAGGCTAGCAGAGGTGAGCTAAGACGTTTCTGAGCATTTTATGTCTACCAAATTAACATAAAATCGATTATTACAAATGTAAAATGTTGAAACTTGAAAATAATTAAAATAAGAAATTTATTAACAGTAGTTCTTTTTGGTGTTTTGGTTTTAGATGAGTATGTACTACCATGAATGTTCGTCAAACCTGGAAAAATGAATACTCAAAAAGAGTAATAATCGAAATGTTATATGATATATGCTATGTAAATTATGGACTATTAGTTACCACTTCCATATAAGAAATTCTCTTTTGCTTAAGATGGTGTATCATTGCGAAGAGATTTTGAATGAGAAATGCTCCTTTCAGGCAAGTTGGTAATGTCTTGTAATATTTTATCAAAAATGGTCCATCTTGTTGTTGGTGATCTTGAAAGTGTAGGAGATTGCATCTGAGACGTAGGTTCTCACCAGCTTATGTATATTTATAAGTTTAAATCATTAAGTAAGAACAAAGTATAATGAAAAACATTGAACGGTAAATTAACAATCCAAATCTTACTTGGTGCATATTTTTTTTTGGGTTTTGTATATGGTGTACTTCTACCCGCTATCGTCAAAAATGTAAAATACTCCAACTCATAATTAGTATTAACAAATACTGAGCTTAATTAGCTACAAATTGTATCAATTAATATTTAAGAGTAGCAGTTACCACTTCCAGAAAACACAATCTGTTTTGATGAGAGTGTTGGAATACTTATAGGTGTTGAGTATGAGAGATGATCATTTTCGGAATGTTGGTAATGTCTTGTAATATTCTTCCAAACATGTTCCTCTCTTTGGTGAAGGACGTGAGAGACGGTGAGTTTGTTAACACTACAGGCCATAAATTATAAAACGGGTTTTAATAGAATTTTGGCTTGACATTAATATGTTACATACATGATTTAGGCAATTGTAAAGTAGTAAAACGTATCCTGCAGAACATAATGGATGCTTATTTAGATAAGCCATACTTTGCCTACTAATGCTATCATGTACGTTATGAATGTCTTCTAAAATTCTATTAATAACAGATGTAAGAGGAACAGAAAATTCTCATTAGGTAGAGCATCCTTGATGATCATATTTGGAAAAGGAGTTGATCCTATTTCCTAGGATGTGTTGAGAATACCCTTAGATATGAAACCCTAGTTCAATATGAGACATTCAATAGAAATCAATCCCTTGAAAAATACTGGTTTTTGTGATAATGACAATATTCAGGAATAATAAAACTCTTGCATATATGCTAATATTTCCAAAAATTATACATTGTAATCAAGTATGATGACTATCTAGATCTTATTCATTAAGAAATGGAAGTATTGATCCGAATATGATATTCAAATTCATAAGTAATAGGCAAAATAAATTACTAAAAATACATTTATAATTTACTTATTACGCATATATATATATTTTATTCAATTCATTCCTAAATATCTTCCTTCGATATATGAAAATCAATGTATGATCCTTCAATATAGACCAGGCCGACCTCATGATATATTATAGTTACGGATTCGATCGAACAATATCTTATAGTTGATATAAGTATTTAAAATAATATCAAATATAAATAAAATAAATAGAAGTATGTTAAATATATAAAGAGATTGAGGTTCTAAAGATTCCGATATTTATTTAATGCAATATCAATTAATACGATATATATATATATATATATATATATATATTTTAATTAAAAGTGTCTAATCTATTACTAATCACAAATCCTATATATGACAAAGATAGAATAATACTTCTAACTATAAGAAATACGTACCAATATTAATATATATAGGATTAGTTGTGGCTTAAAAAAGGTAGCTCAAAAAAACCACAATAACATATACGGTTCTGTTGTGGCTTATAAAAATATTACAAAAACAAACTTTAACTAATAAGTTCGTTACATAATAAGAGTAGGGAGTTATTCAAAATTCTTCTACTACCTCTACTAGATCATTTTCATTAATACCAGCATTGATCCAAGTGCTATATAGTAAAAATCCAATAAAATATGAATAACATAAATCAGGGTAATCCATTAACATAAAGTTACACTATATCACTATGAATCAGGAAATTACTTGGACATGACCATTTATGGAAGGTCAGGATTGAGACAGAATCTTTACCAATCCCATTTAGTAAACAAATATCATTCACCTAAATGAAACACCAAAATATATATAAGTTAACGATAATGCTAAGTATTCACGAGACACGAACCTAAACAAAGAGAACAACCATCAACAAAATTAAATGTTGGATACTTGATTCATCATACCTTCAAATGTTTCAACCATTCCAAAGCGTATGAGACAAACAACTGGAAGCTTAATTTTTTTTGACATCATCGCTAGGGTTAAACCACTTATCAACAAAAAATTCCCAAAAGAGACCCATCGCAAAACAAGTCAGGTTGATACCTCTGCAATATTAATTTTAATTAGTCATGTAGTACCACTGATTAAGACAATTTTATATGTTAACTCTTCTCCCTTAACATGATACCAAAAATTTCAGTGTATAAATAAACATGACATACCGACTATCTCGCAGAACAATTTTGATGAGTTTGAATACATCAGCATTACCAAATTGACAGACAACAAAAAGATTTTTTTCAGCATTGGACAGGCTAACAACAACACCATATGCATCTACATTAACTGATAAACAATATTATACTAAATCAGTTCAAATATTGTAACAAAGTGAGTAAAAGGAACATATTGAACAATGGACAAATCCACACATACCACCGCTTTCATGAAAGATAACGTGATAAAAATTGCTCATAGACCTTGGTCTAACGTGAACCATCCTAGTCCTGTCGATACATTTGATTTGATATATATACCGTGATGGCCTCAACCATTTGGTTGGGTTAATAACCCTAAAATCCATCAACATGTACCATTCTCCTTGAGAGATATGACTTTCAAAAGGATGTTCATAGGAGTATTGAGGGACGGTAGCTTCAATACGATTGCCCTATACATCTCAACATCAATCGTTTTTTTTAATAGCGATTTTTTTTTAAAAAATGAAAAATATGACTGAGAAATTGAGAAACAAAGTCGCATCTTTCCTTACTCTTTCATCTGCGAGAATCATCGATGTCATCCGACTAAATCATTCAAGTGGGGTTTCTATTTTCTCTATACCTTCACATAAACCTTCCACAAAGTTATGCTTGGATTCAGATCGAATACCAACTGATAATTCACCATCATTGTATGCTAGAGAATACTAATAGTGTGGAAGATGGACAATTTCCCAGTAAATATGTAAGCACTATATTTATTGAATTATATATATATATATATATATATATATATGTTTCAAAATTTACTTAATTAAATAAATTTAGACACTTGCTCGGTTTAATTCTATTGGCTTTGGAGTACACTACACAATTTTTAATACATGCACATCAAACTAATTATTGCAAATATGAAGCAATAATATAATGTAGTTTATTTAAAATAGGTTATGATGATTATAGAGATAGATATCTACAAATGCAGTCAGCTTTTTAAGTTTTAAAAAAAACAATCATATCAAACCAACTAACCCATTTTCGAAAAGAAAATACTTGCATGGTCATTGTTTTTTTGATAAATACATTATTGGTAAATGTATATATTGAACAAACTATTTTTTAACTAAATAAGGGGAAAAAATAAATTTTATTAGTGTAATAAAATGGTAATCCAACAATCAAAATTTAATTTAAAAGGGATAAAAAATGACCTAACGTATCAATAAAGGAAGAAACAAACATATAACTTGAATCATAAATATAAAAGCAAATTAAAAGAATTCCGAATATTGTTCAAAAACCATAAACCAAATAACCAAATGAAAAGAAAAAAAAAGCAAATAATAATAGAGTTTGAATTGGATAAAAAACTTAGGGATGTTTAGGTTCGATCTTGACTGAAACCCTCTTGTTCATGGACTCTTCACTTCTCAAAACACCATTAGACTCCACATCGTTTGAATCTAGACATACTTCTTGAGATGCTTTGGCTCGTATTCTGCAGCAAGATAATTGGCTATGTCGGCATACCATGGTTGAGCAGGAGTAGCTACAACAGCTAGAGATTCCTCAGCAGACGAGTCGTCTGTAGCCAAAACAACATCTGCAGGTAACGGGTGTCGACCGACACTGGAAGGGTATCAATCGACACCGAAGTTCTGGACTCAGGGAGATTGCAGAATCTTGTGAGAGTATCGACCGACACTGGGTGAGTGTCGATCGACACTGAGGCTCTGTACTTGCAGAATCTCGGCAGGAGTACGTCAAATCTCAGTCTCAATGAAATAAATCTTCTCCTCAGGTAGGGAATCATCAATAGGCACGGTTTCATCGATCCTCATTCGCGAGAAGTGGTCTGCAACTCCATTCTATACACCATTCTTATCCTTAATCTCAATATCAAAACCTTGGAGCAGTAGAACCCAACGACAGAGGCGAGGCTTGAGATCCTTGTTCTACAGCAGATATTTGAGAGCAGCATGATCGGTGTGAACGGTCACCTTACTCCCAATCAGATAGGAGCGAAACTTCTCAAAAGAGAAAACAATGGCGAGTAACTCTTTCTCTGTAATACTGTAGTTATTCTGAGCATCATCTAACGTCATGCTGGCATAGTAAATGACATGGAGCTTCTTGTCCTTCCTCTGACCTAGAACTGACCCAACTGCAAAGTCGTTCGCATCACACATAATCTCAAAAGCGAGGTTCCAATCTGGTGGTTGAACAACAAGAGCACTAACCAATGCCTTCTTAATCTGTTCGAATGCGACAAGACACTCGGGTGTAAAATCGAAGGTGATATCCTTACAAAGAAGAACAGTAAGTGGGCGAGCTAGCTTGGAGAAATCTTTGATGAATCGTCGATAGAAGCCAGCATGACCAAAGAAACTCTGAATGTCCTCCACAGATGTTGGTGGCAGAAAGCTTGTCATAACCTGAATCTTAGCCTTGTCAAGTTTGATCCCAGACTTAGAAACTTTTTGCCCCAGAACAATGCCTTCCTGAACCATAAAGTGACACTTTTCCCAGTTCAGGACCATATGTTTCTCTTCACACATCTGTAGTACCTTGCATAATTTGTCTAGGTAGCCTTTTGAAGATCCGTAAACCGAAAAGTCATCCATAAACACCTCCATAAACTCTTCGATCATGTCTGAGAAGATCGACATCAAACATCTCTGGAAAGTGGCTGGAGCATTACATAATCCAAATGGCATTCTCCTGTAAGCGAATGTGCCGTAAGGACATGTAAATGTCGTCTTTCCCTGATCGTCTGGATGTATCGGGATCTGGAAAAAGCATGAGTATCCATCAAAGAAGCAGTAATACGGGTGACTTGCCAGCCTCTCCAGCATCTAATCGATGAATGACAGTGGGAAGTGATCCTTTCTAGTAGCAGCATTCAGCTTCCTGTAATCGATACACATCCGGTGCCTAGTGATCGTTCTTGTCGGGTTCAGCTCGTCCTTCTCATTCTTCACCATAGTGAAGCCTCCTTTCTTAGGAACCACATGAACTGGACTGACC
This sequence comes from Crucihimalaya himalaica, assembly GCA_004349715.1. Classification (NCBI taxonomy): domain Eukaryota; kingdom Viridiplantae; phylum Streptophyta; class Magnoliopsida; order Brassicales; family Brassicaceae; genus Crucihimalaya; species Crucihimalaya himalaica. The sequence continues at coordinate 496,607 of SMJT01000121.1, forward strand.
CAAGAACTGTCAGAGATAGCGTAGATGATCCTTGCTTCCAGAAGTTTCATTATCTCCTTTTTCACCACTTCTTTCACATTCGCGTTAAGTCTCCTCTGATGTTCGATCGAAGCTTTTGACTTGTCCTCCAGATGAATCCGATGCATGCACAAGTCCGGTGATATACCTGAAATGTTATCAAGAGAATAGCCGAGAGCTTTGCGATACTTCTCAGCAGTAAGGCGACCTCTGCATTGTTTAAGGAAGAATTAACAATCACATGATATGTGGAGTTAGGGCCAAGAAAGATATACCTTAGATTGGCTGGAAGTGGTTTAAGTTCAAGCTTAGGAGCTCTCTCCTCACTCCAGTCGCCAACTGAATCAGATCGTGTAGGAGTGACGACCAATCCCTCAGGCAGAAATGGCTGGTGTCGATCGATACCTTCAGCGGTGTCGATCAATGCTTCATGGCTGTTGTCAAGCATCTTGGCGTACCTAGCAGCAACTACACTTGAATACACCTCTGAGTCAGCTGAACTGACTAGTGCTCTCTCTAGCGGGTTCTCAGGATGTAACCTCATGAAATACTCGGCCGATATGTCGTAGAAGGTGTCGACGAAGAATGTCTGCCCATCAATGGTTGGCTTTTTCATCATCTTCTCCATGTTGAAGGTCATGATCAGATCACCAATGTTAAGGGATATCCTCCCATTCTTGCAGTCGATCGAGCTTTGGCTGTAGCTAGAAAGGGTCTGCCAAGAATCAATGGATCTTTTGGCTCTGCGTCGTACTCCAGGACTATGAAATCAGTTGGGACAAAACAATCTCTGATCGTTATTGGAACGTCCTCAAGTAATCCTTCGGGAAATCGAACTAAGCGGTCAACTAGAATTAGAGAGATTCTAGTTGGTGTGAAGTCTTTCATTCCCATTCTCTTAGCCATGGAGTATGGCATAAGGTTGACACTGGAACCAAGATCGCAGAGAGAGCGCTCAAACCTTTCTTTAAAGATCGTACAATCCAAAACAAAACTTCCAGGGTCTGGTAGCTTCTCTGGAATCTTGTTAAGTAGGATCGCACAGCAATCGTGGGTAATCCTCAGCACTCCCTCTTCAAGGTTCACATTGCTCGATACCATTCGCTTGATATATCTTATGAAAGCTGGTGAAGTCATGATAGGATCGACGAAAGGGAGTTCAACAACCAACTTCTTTAGCATTGCCCTGCATCTGGCTTCTTCCACTTCCTTCTTAGTCTTGGTAGGTGATCGAGGGAAAGGTATCTTAGGCACGTGAATTCTTCCAGTGTTCACCGCAACCTGCTTCTTCTCGATATCCAGACTAGTGTCGATCGATACTGGTGGTCGTGCAGCTTCCGCAACAGATCGTTGAACATGTATTGATCGATGTAGGTTGGTATCAGTCGACACTGGGTGAGTATCGATCGATACCGGTGTAATTTCAGGAGCTTCACCATTTCTTTATGATCTAAAGCTTTATAAATGGTACTAGGCGTAATGTAGAGGTTAGTCTCAGCAGCAAACTTAGACTGCATATCATGTATCTCTTGAGGCGACAATGGGGCAAGCTGAAACTTGCGTTTCTGAAATGTGAGGGAGTGGGTGTTGGTGCGACCATTGTGCACGACTTCTCTGTCGAACTGCCATGGGCGGCCGAGCAGGAGGTGTCCTACTTGCATGGGAACTACATCGCACAGAACCTCATCCTCATACTTGCCTATTCTGAAAGGCACTTTAAATTGCTTCTGGATTCTGATTTTGGTGTCAGAATCTAACCATCTTAGTCGATATGGTCGTGGATGGGGGCTTGTCTTCAGTCCTAGCTTATCAACAAGAACTCGACTTGCAGCGTTAGTACAAGAACCTCCATCTATGATTAGACTACATACCTTGTTCTAGACTGAACAGCGAGTAAAGAATAAATTCTCTCTCTGGAGGGTGTCAGGATCACTCATGGCACTTAGAGCCCTGCAGACAACTAGCATGTCGTCTGTCTCCGGGTAAGCTATCTCCTCCTCTGAATCAGCAACCTCTAAGGTCTCCTCCTCGTCTTGGGATTCATACCCTCCCTCTTGTGTAAGGATCATAACTCGCTGGTTGGGGCACTCCCTTGCATAGTGTCCTTTTCCCTGACACTTGAAACAAGTTATGTCTCCAGCTCAAGGATTAGGAACAGAAGACTTACCTGATTCCTGACGGTTGTTTCTAGGCGCCTTAGAGGCTGGTCTCCTCTCCTGAACATTTGTTGCCACAACTTTGTCCTTGTCAATGCTACTGGGCTGGGGTGCGTTCCATTGGGTTCTAGGAGTAGGTGCGCTCCATTGACTGGGTCTAGAGCGGCTGGTTGCTGCAGCCTTCTTCTTGATTCCCTGTTCTGCCTGCATAGCTACATGCAATAACTCATTAAGATCATGACAAGGTTGGCGTTCTACCTTTATGGCTATGCGATCATTGAGTCCATCAATGAAATGACCCATGAGCACTTCTTCACTCTCATCTAATGCCATTCTGTTTCTGAGCTGCTCGAACTCTTCAAAGTACTCCTCCACACTCTTAGTCTTTTGGGAGAGTTGTCTGAATTGTCGCTGCATCTCTCGGTGTTAGTGTGGTGGAACAAATCGCCTCCTGAAGTTGAACTTCATTGCTGTCCAAGTTGTGATTTGCTCGAAATTGTTTCTCCTTCGGTCCTTGGTTTCTCGATCCCACCAGGATATGGCGTGGTCTGTGAGCTGAGCTGAAGCAAGGGCTATCTTCTTCTGGTCATTGTACTCTTAGTAGTCGAAGATGTACTCCATGCGCCTCTCCCAGTCCAGGTAGGCTTGCGGATTAACTCTTCCTGCAAAAGTAGGAACAATTAGTTTCAAGTCCTTGAATCCTCGGTTAACTTCCCTTTCTGGTCGTGGGTGTTGAGCATGTTGGTTCCTCCTCCTTGCTCTGGTGTCGAGGATGTGGTCATTTTCCTCATCGTCGGCTGGCTCTTCCTCTCGGGGGAGCTCTAGGCGACCAACTCGTTGCTCGATTCGTCCAATCTGAGCGGCCAAGTCGTTCTTCATGTTTTGAAGAGCTTCTAGCAAGGAATTGTTGGGGTCGGCATCCACTCCGACCATGTTAAACCTGGTTCTGCAAACACTCGGAAAAGCGATCAAGGGACTAGGGAACAGGATGAATAAGCCAGGAATTATAAACCGAAAAATTATAACAAATTAAATGATAACCAAACTAAACCACAAAATAAAATAAACCAGCAAATTAATTTAACCCAAACGAAATTAAACTTAAACTAAACCTACTTAATTTAAACCAAACAAATCTAGCTAAACCAACTAATTAAAACACTAACCAAATCAATTAACTAAACCAAATAATTAAACTAACCCTAACTCAACGACACAAAACCTAGACCTAATAAGAAGCAAGCGACAAAAGAAATCAAACCAGAACTAAAAACCTAAACAATGACCAAACAAGATAATAACGAACAAAGCTGATCAAACGATTGAAAGAAATCAAACAAAGACTGAAACCTAAACGGATAACAAACAGAATAACAAGGAAACAATCGACTAAACAACTAACACAAACGATCAAACTGAACAAATAAAGCAAGAATCGAAACAAGGAGACTTACAAGGGATCAAAACCTAAGCAAACAAAACAGAACAAGCAACGAACAAGCACAAGACATATCGAACAAGGGACAAAAACAAACGAATGGAAATAAGAAAAGGGAAAACGAATGAGCCTGGTTTAGGAGCTTTGGCTCTGATACCAAATGATGCAAGAACAGGATGGTGGAAGCGTCACAAGGGCTGGACTCAAGCCTCAACTCTTTGGACAGCAAGTGGTCGGGTGGTAAGCGATTGAGAAATGGATGAATGAATGAGATGGTGATCGATTGAAGGGATGAGGATGAACAAATGGAGGGTGGTTCGATGGTGAAGATGGAGTCGCCACACAAGGGTGATTGCTTGTGATGAGACAGATCACTAGGTCGCCTTGATATTACTCACAAGGAAAGCTAGAGATTTAGGGTTTCAGAACTCTTTCTCAGAGAACGATGAAGAACTGCGTTATTTTATTGATCGCTAAAAAAATGATACACGGCTGCTAAGGAACCTTATAAAGGGGCTCGTGCAGCTGATTCTTGGGCGAAACCCTAATACAAATACTAATCTATAGTCTTAAAACATAATGAAATAAAAAATGCATAAAATAAATAACACCTAATACAAACTATGAAATAAAATAAACCTATCTTCTAATGGACCTGCAAAATGAGCAAACACAATATATTTTAATAAAATACATACCTTATAGTGGGCTGGTCGGAAATGAGAAGGCTTAGTCGAATTTCATAGTCTCTCTTCATGGGCTGATCTCTGACAAGCTTAGACGGGCTGAATTGAGAAAAACATCTTCAAGTCTTGGGCCTCTTGAGTCTTGGTCGAATTCTTCATGTCTTGAGCTAGGAAGCCTTGAACAGCCTTGTTGAATAATCATCTTAGTCTTCTAGTTCCCAAACGAGTTCTTGGCGGCTCTCTCATTGCGGTAATGTCTTGAATAACAGAAGCATCTTCAAGGTCTTCTATAGGAATCTTGTCTTCAGCCTCGATGTCCTCATCAACAACACCGAAGGTATAGCCTCTACCAAAGCATTCTTGAAATCATCCTTTGACATTAAGGACCTTGGTGCTCTAAAGTACTTCCTAGGGATTGAAGTGTGCCGCTCTCCGTAAGGCCTCTTTCTTTCACAAAGGAAGTACACCCTTGACTTGTTGAATGAGACAGGAAAGCTTGGATCAAAGCCGGCCAAAACTCCTCTTGAAGATGGCTACAAAGTCAACCGAAAGGGGGAGAAAGAAGATGAACCATTTGCGAATGCACCTCAATACCGGAGACTAGTAGGTAAGTTGATCCATCTCACCATTACAAGGCCTGATATCTCTTTTGCCATGAATTAGGTAAGTCAACACATGCAAACTCCCACGGTGTACCATTGGAGCATGGTGGAAAGGATTCTAAGGTACCTCAATGGTAGTCTGGGTCAAGGCATTTGGATGGGAAAGAATGAAAGCTCGGAGATAGTGGATTATTGTGATGCGGATTGGGCTGGAGATAAAGGAGATAGGAGGTCCACAACCGGTTATTGTACGTTCGTTGGAGGCAACCTTGTCACTTGGAAGACCAAGAAACAAAAGGTGGTCTCATGTTCAAGTGCGGAAGCGGAGTACCGAGCTATGAGGCACATTACCAACGAGTTGACTTGGCTCAAGGCTTTCCTCAAGGATCTCGGCATTGAGTCTACATCTCCCATCACCTTACATTGCGACAACCAAGCAGCCATCCACATAGCTACAAACTCGGTTTTTCATGAACATACCAAGCATATAGAGGTTGATTGTCATAAGGTTCGAGAGAAGATTGAAGAAGGAGTGATTCTCCCGTGTTATACAAGAAATGAAGACCAATTGGCGGATATCTTCACAAAGGCAGCAAGTCTCCAAGTGTGTAAGCTCATCCATGACAGACTTGGCCTTGTTGATCTAACTCGTCCTTGATCAAGTCCCCTCGTCCATGGTGATCATACTCTTTTTCCCTTAACACGGTTTTGTCCCATAGGGTTTTCCGTGTCTAGGTTTTTAATGAGGTGACTATCATGGACAATCCAAGCTTAGTCTCCAAAGTTCTTTTGCGGCTAAGCTTGAGGGGGAGTATTGATCAAGAAGAAGAATAAGCACATTCATCCGTACGGTACGTCCGCAACGTACGGGCGAACCATGAATAAGGCCGAATCTATGAGGGCTTGAATGGGAGAATGGGAGAGTGTTTTAGAAGCTGGTTTAGGCCTCACAATAAATCACACATTCAAAATGAAGAGAGTGGAGCGTGGAAGCCACCTCCATGGTGTGGACCACTTCATTCTCTCTCTGGTGTGGACCACTTCATTATCTCTCTCCGGTGTGGACCACTTCCTCTCTTGGTGGCTGCGCTTCTCCTCCTTCCTCTTTAGGATTCTTTGTAAACCTAGGAGCTAAGATATATAAGCCACTCATTTGTAATCACCTTACTTTACTCTTGACACAACTTTATTCTCCATTTACTAATGAAATCGATTTCTACCTTTCTTCTTCTATTCTCCATGGATTTTCATGATTCTTCTTCCTAAATCTCTCTAATCACATTCTCTATTCTCTAATCTACTTATTCTTACATCAAGCTCTATAAACACTAACCACAAAGATGAAGTGCAAAAAAGAAAATTTGGCTCAGGATTTAGAAGGATTCTGCTAGAGACATGAGAGTCTTCTAGTTGATTGGTCAGTCTTTGGATTTTTCATTAGTCGATCTAGAACTGATTCTGTAACACTGGTCACTCAAAAGCAAGGTCAGAACAACAGATTCAAGAAAAAGATCATAATCTCCAACATGTTTTGACTCAATAAAACAAATTTTGATTCAAAAACGACTGACTCTAAGAAAAACAAACACAATGTCAGCAACTACCTCCCCCAGACATAAACAACACTGTCCCTAGTGTTATCAAGCCCAGAGATGGCAAAAGAAAGCAAAAGAACAGAGTGGCTGGATGAAGTGCACAAAGTTTACTCGTGTGTGATAGTGGGTATCGACCGATACCAAGAGTAAATCAGTCGATACAGGCACCTCGTTCTCGTGAAATGGATGCCAAAAATTCGTGCCCAGAGAACCAGATGTTAGATCGAAGCACTGTTAGATCACTAGCACAAAAGTTAGAAGCAACAAGATCATAATAAAGCCACAAGTTCAACATAAATAAAGTATCGCCATGAGACATAATAGTTTAAAGGAAAAGAAAAAGAAAAAGAAAAAGAACAGGGAAAGAAAAATGTAAAACCACAGGAAACAAAGAGTCTAATCATCTGAATCATCGTCATCGGAGAGATCAAAAGGAGAGGAAGGTCCAGGTGCTGATGAACGAGCATCCGTAAAAGATTTGCAGCTGCAACAAGAGACAGCTGCCCAAATGCCCTGTTAGCTCTCCACGACATACCTCTGAAAGGTGGCAGTCTCCATCGGCAGATCCGGAGGTGGAGGAAATGAAGGTGCAGGAGCAGACGTAGGCCAGCTTCGTGAACGGTGGGGTTGACTTCCAGCAAAGTTAGGAGTGGGTGCGGCATCAACATCTGTCCGAGTAGAGGGGATGCGTGACAGAGCGCGTACACGTGTAGCTGGGGCAACCGAGAGCAAGCTGGGATCTAGATCGAATCGCAGCTCAGAGGCATCGCTGGTAATAGTGGTTAGTGCTCGGTTGGGGAGCTGCACAAAGAGCTCGCCATCTGTCGTGGGAAGACACCAACGCCGTGTTGGCTTCAGCCAACACATGTGCTGTAGATTTTGCTCATCCATGAGGGAGCGGGCTGTGACAATCGAGCACTCTGAAGTGGATATGCCGAAGTGCCGAAGATAGGAGTGAGGAGACTACCAACCAACTCGGTCTTCTGCGCAGTGGCGTAGTTGCGTCCGGAGAAGGGCTTGGTCTTCAGAGAGACAAAGTGGTGCGCGAAGATGGCACCCATGTTGACTGCGAGGTTTAACTCGGGCCACTCATATTGATCCTCCGGAATGAGGTCACCGACAGCCTAGTAGAGGAGTATCAGCTCAGAGATCCGCATCTTGTTCAGCTCCATCTTGCAAAGGAGAGTGTTGCTCAATATGTGGATCATGCATCGAAGACGTAGGGTGGCGAACGTCTATCTGCGTGGTTGTCTTGGAATAGTAGGCTCCAAGACCGATGTGTCCCCTGAAGACCTAGAGAATGTGAAACTGAGTAGGCAGAGCTACTTGCCTGAGGTCAGAGATCGGCAGCCTGTAGCGTACGCCCCAAATCAGGAAAGTCAGAGTGCCTTCCAGTGCATCGCGGTGGACTTCATCTCTGTAGTAGATACGTGCGGTCGCAAGAAACTGTCGGACGAGGTCAAGGTAGAGGTCGTACTACCGCGTGTGCAACGTTCCCATGCCAATCTTGTCGAGCATGCCTGAGAGCTCCACATTGATGCCCGACGGCGCATAGTGTGAGGGTCAATGAAACGCGTAGGAACCACAATGATGCGCATCCATTCGTTGTAGAATAGCGTATCATAGTTGTCCCACTCTTCGGCGATAGGCCGGTAGATGCAGGCCTCGCTGTCGGTCTCCTCGTTAGGCGTACCCACCCAAGCTCTCCTCAGAATGATCCTCTTCCCCTCTAACTTAGGCCAGGAAGGTCTAGCAGCAACAGCGGGCGCGGAGGGGACGGTGTGCGGTGTGGTGCAGCTCGCAGGTCGCTAGAGTGGACCACGTGAATGCTCTGAAAGCCAGTGTCGTTGGTGAAACCTCCTTTGACCTTGTAACGGTCGTCGGTGAGACAAGCTGTCACAATGCCGGCGTGCCAAAATGACCCGTCGAAAGCCTCCACTGGATCCTGTAGATTGTACTCATGTTGTGGTGGATTAGAGCCTGAAGCTTCCTAGTGTTGTGGCTTCTTTCGGGGTGCCATCTGCAAACAAGTCACACCAACTTAATATAATTCCTATACCATGGCAGTAAGTAACACATCAGCAACAATCAACTATACACGTCCAGTTCGACAGTTTATCAAAATCACAACCGTTGTCCACATTGTCAGGAATCGAAAATCTAAAAAATTCCAACATGGAAATCAAGCACATTCAATCCTATGGAGGTGTCGAAATGCTTCTAAAACTGTCCAGGAAGTGAGAATCATGCAAGAAATTAAAACACAAGAGGCAAAATCGAGTTCCTCAAACCTGTCATCGTATCTATAGATTGAGATTTCGAGTTTCATACCTTGCAGATCAAAAAAATGGATGCTAGAATGACAATGAGGATGAAAAAACGATTGGATTAAGCTTTGGAATTGCTCATATCGGTGAAGAAATGAGAAAGTTGTGAAAGAGTGTGGGAATGGTGTGCGGTGTCGAGCGATGGTGAAATGAAGAAGAAGAAGAAAAACCCGAGGGTTTTATATAGAGACTTACCTGGGCAGCGGGTATCGACCGATACCGTAAGTGGTGTCGATCGATACTCGTGATATGCTAGTGCTCCATTTCCCTAGACGTGGTATCGATCGATACTGACTAGTATCGATCGACACTGCTCATCTGAACCTGATTCACGTGAAGACACAAGACACAAGATCGAAAATAAAAACGAAAGAAAAGACCTATGTACAGGCTTACCAGTGGGTTGCCTCGCACCAAGCGCTTGTTTAATGTCATTAGCTTGACATGGTAATCTTTCATGCAATGGGTGGTTCAGCCATAGACATTATGTGGGCGTCTGGGATAGCAGCTTTCCCCCTATAGTGTTGCTAGTTCCAGAGAAGGACGACACATGGAGAATGTGCGTGGACTGCCGAGAGATCAACAATATCACTATCAAGTATCGCCATCCGATCCCGAGACTAAACGATATGCTTGATGAATTAACTGGAGCTGCCATTTTCTCAAAGGTAGACTTAATAAGAGGATATCATCAAGTCCGAATGCATAAAGGAGATGAGTGGAAGACCGCGTTCAAAACCAAGAAAGGGTTATACGAGTGGCTCATAATGCTGTTCTGATTAACCAATCCCCCGAGCACATTCAAGCGTCTGATGAACCAGGTTCTTCGTGCTTACATTTGTAAATTTATAGTATTTTACTTCGTTGACATATTGGTTTATAGTAAATGCTTTAACGATCATCTTCGACACCTAAAGATTGTTTTACAAACGTTTCGAAAGGAAGGTCTATATGCCAACGTTAAGAAGTGCTCCTTTTGTACTAACAAGCTTGTCTTTTTAGGCTTTGTTTTCAGTGAGCATGGATTGCAAGTGGACGAAGAAAAGATCAATGCAATCCAAGAATGGCCAACGCCTACAACCATCAGACATGTTTGGAGATTCCACGGATTGGCAAACTTCTACCGCCGGTTTGTTAGAGATTTCAGCACTATAGCTACCCCACTTACGGCTGTCATCAAGAAGAACGTACCATTCTCATGGGGAGAGTCACAAGAGAAGGCCTTCAACACCTTGAAGGATCGCTTGACACAACGACCCGTTTTAGCTTTACCTATTTTTGACATAATGTTTCAAGTGGAATGTGATTCTTCAGGTCTCGGAATAGGGGCTGTGCTACACCAACAAGGGAGGCCAGTAGCATTCTTTAGTCAGAAACTAAGTGGAGCCTCATTAAATTACCCCACCTACGACAAGGAGCTATACACCTTGGTGCGTGCGCTCAAAACGTGGCAACACTACCTATTGTCAAAAGAATTCTTCATTTACACGGACCACGAGACTCTAAAGCACTAAAAAGGCCAGACCTCACTCAAGAGAAGGTACGCCAAGTGGTTAGAGTTTTTGGAGACCTTTCCTTACAACATTAAATACAAGAAGGGAAAGGAGAACGTTGTTGCGGATGCGTTATCTAGGAGGCATGCCTTGATCACAACTATGGAGGCTAAAGTCCTAGGATTTGAGCATATCAAAGATCAATACGCGACTGATCCCGACTTCTTAGAAAGCTACAAAGAAAATGGTAAAGGAGTTTATGTTGCCTTCTACTTACAAGATGGTTGTCTTTTCACGAACAAGAGGCTGTGCATTCCGCAAGGATCCTTGCGCGAATTGTTGCTTAGGGAGGCTCATGGAGGAGGCTTGATGGGCCACTTTGGAGTCGACAAGACCCTAGGAGTTCTGGTGGACCATTTCCATTGGCCACACATGAAGAAGGACGTGATGAAGTTTTGCTCAAGATGCATCACTTGCCGAAAGGCCAAGTCCAGGTTACATCCCGATGGTTTATATCTTCCATTACCTATTCCTAATGCCCCATGGGTGGATATCTCTATGTAATTTTTGCTAGGATTGCCCAAGATTAGGCACAAGGATTCGATTTTCGTAGTGGTGGACAAATTCTCGAAGATGACACACTTCATTCCATGTGCCAAGGTAAATGATGCTACATAAGTATAGCTGATTTGTTCTTAAAAAAAGTGGTTCGTTTACAGAGAGTCCCTAAGACGATTGTTTCTGATCGAGATGCTAAGTTCCTTAGTCACTTTTGGAGGACACTATGGAGATAATTGGGTACCAAAATCCTATTCTCTACTACTTGTCATCCTTAAACGGATGGATAGACCGAAGTGGTAAACCGTACCCTTTCCACTTTATTACAAGCAACCATTGGTAGAAACTTAAAGAATTGGCTAGATTGTATTCCATTCGTTGAATTTGCTTACAATCGTGCTACTCACTCTGCTTCCAAGTTATCCCCTTTTGAAGTAGCCTATGGATTCAATCCTTTGACACCAATGGACCTATCCCCTCTGTCCTAAGCCGAACAAGTAGACCTCAACGGATTAAACAAGCGGAGTTCGTCAGAAAGCTCCATGAGCAAGTAAAAGCCAATTTGGAGAAGAAGACGGAGGAGTACAAGAGGAAAACTGACATGGGACGTAGAAAACTCGTATTTGAACTAGGCGAAAGGGTGTGGTTACACATGAGACCCGTAAGGTTCCCACATCAGAGGAGTTCCAAGCTATCCCCGAGAGGCGATGGTTCATTACAAGTCCTAGAGAAGATCAATGACATCACCTACCATCTTCACTCCCAGGAGAATCAGTTTTGAGGACAAAACATCTGGAAGAGGGAGGGAATGATGAAGACATCATATCCGTGCATCAGGAACCGGAGATACCCTCAGTCCAACCCGATCATATGACACGCTCCAGGACCAAGAGCCTTCGTCAAAAGTTCAACCTAGTTGTGGAGAAGATTTTAGGAGGCAATGAATCGGACAAAACTAGCCAAACCTTGCCCGAACGGCTAGAAGACCCACACATACCAGATATGGACCTCGAGAAGGAAAAGACAGGGCCAAGGTACATTCCCTTGAGCCAATTTGAAAGAAATGACTTGGTTTACCTCTTGAGAGGTCCAGGAACTGAAAACAAGCAAGAAACTTTAAAGAAAACTATCGCTAAGGCTGATTGGCACGAGAGAGACTCCAGACGCACATAACTTAGCCGCTAGTGATCAAATGAGCCGTGAACAAGCTGTGAGAGTTCTGATCGACAAAGCAAGTGGAGATCACGACTTGGATATCTCAATTATACTCAATGATGAGGATTCTACTGAAGACCAAGCGAGGAAAGCCCCAACACAAGCCGAGAACGAGTATCATCAAATTTGCCCACTATTGCGCTTAAACAGGGTATGTTTTGTCCATATGTTTTGTGCAGGTACTTAGGCCGGGCCTAGTGGTTAAAAAGCGGACCAACAACAAGGGAGACCATGGTTCAAGGCCCATATAGTTATTTCTTTTAAATTTTCTTTTTATGTATAGCGTGAAGGACTTTCCAAATTTGGATCCCACATAAACGCCTTGTAGTTTTATTTTACAAGTCATGTTGTTTAAAGTCTTTTAATGTCGTTTTTCTTGAGTCGACCTATTAGGTCACGAGCTGAAGGACCATTATATATGGTCCCCCTGAAGCCTTGTATTCTTTTTTTTACGCCTCATATCAATAAAAACTCAAACTTTCTTCACTTCTTGCAAGAACCCTAGTTTAAGCCTTGTGTGTGTGATTCCACAAGTCTTGAGCCGCTGTATCAAAGAGCTTTCCATCCTCTTTGTGGTGTCATCGCTTCTCCATCGCCTTTCCTTTGTAACGATCCCATTAGAGAGAGCTTCTAAGCCAACTAGTTAGATTTTTACACCGCCGGTTGTTGTAAGGCTTGTTTGAGGCTTATATTATGATCATTCTTGATTCATTGTCATTTCCATTTCACGAACGACCCAGGGGATCTTTTCCATCTTAGAGATTGAAGCAATAATACCATATGTATCTACATGGCAAATTAACATTAACAAAAGAAAAATGAAGTTTTGAAATTATTATGATTTAACTAAAATATACAGAATGAAAAGACTAAATTATGGTAAACATACCAACATGGAAATCATGGTCAAGTAGCCCAAATTGGATTGCTCGAAAGGTCTTGAACTGGAAAAAATACTAAATGATCTTGGTATATCAATCTCGATCCTAGTCTCTTGGATGCATTTTATCTGAAACCTATGAGAGGAATTCTAAGCCGTTTTGGAGGATTTATAACCATAAAATTATAAAGATGGTACCATTGACCTTCGAAGATATCTCTCTCAAATGGAACTTCGTAGAATCCAAAGGGTATGGTTGCTTCTATACATCACCCCAAGAGAAGAAGTAAGAATAATAGTTTAAAATCAAAAGTAAACATATGATATAGATTTATAAAACTTTCAATTGTTGCTAAAACATACCCTTTCATCAACTAACAACATAACAGTAGTTTGCCCAAAAAATTTGTTCTGCATCTTCCAAACACTCAACACTTTCACAAAGATTGACCATTGTCTTGTAGATGGGCTTAATTGATCGATAAAATGAAAATTTGGCATGGCCATTGTGAAATCCGAAAGAATTTGGAAAGGTTTAATGAATCGGGGAGTAAAAATTGTGAAAGAGGAAGAAGTAAAGTTATTATCGTTAAAGGAATATGATAAAATAAAATAAACAGTTTCTATAATTTATTTATACGTAAAGACACAACGGTTTACATAGATATGATAATAAGTTTGGACTTCCTTGCATGTATTTTAACTCATGCATATGAAATATATCATATATATAGTTTATTATTTATAGTTGCAATAAATATAAATATGGGAATATATTTATATTTATTTATAGTTACAATAAGTATTGATTTCATTGATGAAACCTTCTGATGAGTTAGTTTATTATTTTTACTACTTATTGAGTCAAATCAAATAGAGCAATTGCACTTATTCAGAAAATCATTAAACGTGAAAATATGGTATCGTCACTTGTCAACTGAATTAAAACATTTTAAATTATGAGGTAACTATATTACATGAATCATTTATTATTCGTTAACAATTAGTAATATAGGATACGATAAAAGTGTACTTAATTGCCATTCATAAACAAGAGAGAAAAAGTTGAAATCATGGGTTGTACTAATTGTTTATAGCTCTGTTGACGTGGAAGAAGATAGGAAAGGCGACTAGGGTTAATTGAGTGCTTGTGGTGAGACGGCCGCCGTCTGCCATGGCTTCTTCACCGGCAGAATCTCCTCCGAATTTTGAGGGACATCAAGTAACGCAGACAAAACAATCATATTCCTCCATCGTTCGAAACAAGCCAAGCCTTTCTAGACATCATATCTCTATTTCATACTTAGAAAGAGATGTAACAATGCAGATTCCAGACGACATTCTCGAAGACTCTACTCCCCTATGGGATAATTTTTTGATTGGGCAACCCCACTTGTGGCAAAACTTCATGTCATCGTCAACAAGAATTGAAATCTTAAAGATAAAACAGTTAAGATCGACATTTTTGCTGTTAATGACACAACCGTCAAGTTCAGGATCAAGGAAAGTGCAATCCGAGATAGAGTTCTAAGGAGAGGTATGTGGAAGATTGCATATGTGCATATGGTGGTGTCCAAATGGTCTCCTATCTTGCAAGAAACCCATTCAGACATTAAGACTATTCCTATGTGGGTGATTCTCAATCATATGCCACATAAGATGTTCACGAGCAAGGGAATGGGTTTCATTGCTAAAGCAGTTGGTGATCCAAAACTGTTGCACCCAGACAAGGAGCTTTGTATAAGCTTCGAAGAGGCAAAAGTTTTTGTTCAGGCTGATTTGTCAAAGGACCTGCCTATATCATTCCGGTTCAAATCTGAAAAGGGGGGGGGGTGGATGCTGTGATTGAGTTCAAGTATCCGTGGTTGCCACCAAAATGCAAAACATGTTTGAAATGGGGTAACTTGATGGAAGTATGTGTTATAAATAAGGGGAAGCATATTGCGACATCAGTAACCCATGAAAAATGTATTGACAGTGAGATTTCGGAGCAAAGTGGTATAATATCAAATCAGATTATAAATAAAGCTGTGGAGCTGATCCTGTGGAGAGGATCCCATTACAGTCTGATACGGGGAATGACGCTGATGACATGAACTTGGCTAAAGATGTCATGGTTTCAGCTGAGGGAGGGGATTCAATTTCAACTCCGGAAGAAATTGTGGATTTGAATAAGCCATATTTTGTGATATTGGAGAATAAGTCAGATGAAGGGGGTTCTTGGAGCTATATTTCGCTAACAAAAGCTAGAAGACATCTAGAAAGTCGAGAAGTTCAAGAGAGTGTTATTGCTATATTTACATCTCGGTTTTCGGTTCTTGCTGACGACAAAGGTGATGACATGGCTGAAAAATCAACTTCAGAGGAGGTAGAAGATGGAGAGATCTGTACTCATATTACAATTCGAAAGGATTCTTCTGATGAGCTGCACTCTAGACCGTTTCTCCCTCGAGGCTCTAAGTCCTCTCATAAGTTGGTTCTTGATTCAAGATCTCTTGGCACAAAGGAGAATATCCCTGGTGTCTTCAGTCGATGGAACCAAAGGAAAATTCCTTAATGTCTGGTTTCTTCTGGAATGTTCGCGGCTTCAATAAAACTTCAAAACATTCAGTCATCAATAGTTGGATTAGCATTAGTGATATGCAGTTTGGTTGCCTATTAGAAACGAGATTCAAGGAAAATAAAGCAGCTCAAGTTGTAAATAAAGATTTTCAGAACTGGTCTTTTATGTCTTATTATGAATCTAATCAACTTGGGCGTATTTGGGTTGTATCAAATGAGAATACAAGGTTAACTCAAGTTTTTAAGAGCAGCCAAATGATTTCGTTTTGGGTACTACTTGAGGGAGCAAAAGAAGAGTTCCTCTGTTCTTTCATTTATGCATTAAACTTTATGGAGGAACCTCGAGCGCTTTGGGACGATATTCGCAGTCATCAGGATTCTTCAGTTTTCATGAAGAAACCTTGGATGCTTTGCGGAGACTTCAATGAAATACTAGATATGCAAGACCACTCTCTTGCCCAAGACTCCTCAATGACGTCATCTGGTATGAGAGAATTTCAATAGTTAGTACAACATTATTCGCTAACAAATCTGGTTTCTCATAGCCCTCACTACACTTGGTGTAATAAACGTGAGGAAGGGTTAATTTGCAAAAAAACTTGATAGAGTACTTGTTAATGATAAGTGGATGCAGGCTTCACCATCTTCTTATTGTGTTTTTCAATTAGGCGGTTGTTCAGATCACTCTCAGGGCAAGATTAATAAGATATTGGAGATACGTTGGGGATACTCCACTAGAAAGCCCTTTAAATTCTCAAATGCTCTTGCTAAGCTACTTCAGTTCCAGGTTTTAATTGTTGATTATTGGAAGGATACAAGCCATCTTCACATCTCTACAACAACACTTCTTAGATTGTCAAAAACAAATAAAGGCGTTGAAACTACCTTTGCGAGACTTGGGGAAATCTTAGCTTAGCGATATTTCTCATCAAACTCGGGCTGCGCTGGAATATCTCCGGATAAAGCAAGATACAACTTTAAGTGATTCTCAACCTCAATCGGCTGCAGTTGAATCAATGGCATATAACAAAGGGAGCATTTATCGAGCTTAGAAGAAGGTTTCTTAAAACAAAAAGCTAAGCTTCACTGGTTAAATGTGGGTGATAAGAACAACAAATATTTTCACAAGATAGCGGAGGTTCGTAATATGCAGAATTCAATCTGAGAGATCATAAGTCATAATGGGGAAGTTCACAACAAATGAGGAAATAAAAATAGAGGCTGAACGTTTTTTTAAGTAGTTTCTCTCTGTTAAACCACTCGATTATCAAGGCTTGGAGGTTGTAAGCTTGCAACACTTGCTGAATTTGTGCTGTTTATTGGTTGATCAATCTCAGCTTATTCGTGAAGTTACAGACAATGTGATATACAAAGTATTGTTCTCCATGCCAAATAATAAGTCGCCAGGACGAAACGGGTTTACAAGGGAGTTTTTCAGGTCCTTCTGGCCTATTACTGGCAGATATTTCACCACAGCCATCAAGACATTCCTTGTGAAAGGTTTTCTCCATAAAGGCTTAAACTCAAAAATTTTGGCACTTACTTCGAAGAAGGAAACTGCTAAGGAAATGAAAGACTATCAACCTATTTCCTATTGCAACCTTATTGTCAAAGCTCATTTCTCTTAATCAATCTGCCTTTGTGGTGAATCGGCTTTTGATGGAGAATGTGTTGTTGGCAATGGAAGTAGTCAAAGACTATCACAAGGATTCAATCTCTCCGCGATGTACCATGAAGATAGATTTCTCCAAAGCTTTCGATTCTGTTCAATGGGATTTTTCTTCTCAATGTTCTTGTTGCTCTGAACTTTCCTCCACAATTTATTCATTGGATAAGTTTGTGCATTTTGACTGCCTCTTTCTCAGTCCAAATATATGAAGAATTAGCCGGTTTCTTCAGAAGTGAGCGAGGTTTACGCCAAGGTTGCTCTCTTTCTCCCTACAGGTTCGTATCACACCTTATACCCTAAAAACCCTTTTTGTTCAAACCCCATGCATTCTTCTGACCATCTTCATCTGTGCATTCATGTGCATAAACTATGAAGTATACAGACCGAAATAACTAACCTTTCACTAGGATTAGGGATGTTAGACGTAATATTTTTGGATGATTAGAAATTTCTCTGTAAGTTTAGTCTTCTTGACATAATTTTAGGACTTGTTAGAGAATGCTAGAAAATGTTTGGAAAATGTTTGTATGACAGAACTGGTCCCACCCTTCCTCTAAAAAAAAAACAAAAAAATTATGATGAATAAGGAAAGTAGAAACCAGAAAAAGTTGAAATTTTATTTTAAAAGCATCAAAAGAATTTCTTAGTTATTTCTTAGGGATTTTATCAGGTTTTAGGGAAATAAGGTAGTCTAGGTGAAAGAAAAGCTATTTATGCATCAATTGGTATTTGTCTCACTGTGATTATGCATAACGATTTGCATCCTAGACTTTTAGAAGAAAACCATAAACACGAGTCACCTTAAATGGTTCCTTACCAAGACCTTAGCATGTTCTATATCCCCTATGTGAGAATGTATGCATGTTAAAAGGCTAAGTTCATTGTCTTCAAGAGTTCTTTGCGATATCGGGATTCAGAGTATAGGATTATGACAAGTTCATGGTTAAGTGCACAAAGTAGGTTTTGCTCTCTTTCTCCCTACATGTTTGCCATATGTATGAATGTGCTTTCTAGGCTATTAGACAAAGAGGCCACTGAGGGGTGACTTGGCTATCATCCACAATGGAAAGTTTTAAGTTTAACTCACTTATGTTTTGCGATGACTTGCTGGTTTTTATTGATGCAAGACAAAATTCAGGTGAAGGAGTCCTGAACACCTTTGATAAGTTTGCTTATTTTTTGGGGTTGAAGATAAGTATCGAGAAGTGAATTCTATACATGGCTGGTGTAATAGGGAATTCAGGAAACACGTTTTTTTTGCAGTGATTCCATTTTGCTTCGGGAGCTCTTCCAGTGAGATATTTGCATTTCCCTCTTCTCACGAAGCAAATGTACGAGGCTGATTATATGCCGCTTCTAAAAAGAATTTGCTTGCGTTTTACATCCTGGACATCACGACATTTTTTGTTTGTTGGCTGTCTTCAGCTCTTGAGTTCGGTCATAGCTGGGATTTCAATCTTCTGGGTTTTAGCTTTTCGCCTCCCAAACGGTTTTATTAAAGAGATTGATAAACTTTGCTTTGCTTTCTTGTGGTCCAGTCGAGAGCTAAAAACGTCAAAGGCAAAAATTGCTTGGAAGGAGGTGTGCAAGGTTAAATGTGAAGGGGTCTTAGGTCTTATATCTTTTCATGAAAGGAACAGGGTAAGCTGTTTGAAACTGATATGAAGAATATTGTCTTGCAAAGACTCCCTTTGGGTTAAATGGATCTCGAGTAATCTCATTGAAGATAAATCCTTTTGGAATGCATCAGATTCAAAAACTAGAGGCTCTTGTATGTGGAGAAATCTTCTCAAGTATAGAGACAAGGCAGCTGAATTTCATAAAAGAGAGATTCAGAATGGTCGTACAACATCTTTTTGGTTTGATAATTGGTCAATTTTGGGTCGGTTACAGAGTATTGTTAGTAATAGAGGCTATATCGCTCTTAAATCGTCTTCAGCTATTGTTGATCTGGTCAAACATACTTATAGACGTCAAAGACACTCTACTGCTATTTTGAATGATAATGAGGATGAAATACCTAGCCTCTCTCTTACTACACCTGAAGACATCCCTTTGTCGAAGGACAAGAGCTGTCACTATAACAACATATGACGAGCAAGGAAACAATGGTCACGATCAGAGCGGGAGGTATTTTAAAGGACTGGTATAAGGGTGTCTGGTGCCTTTGTTCGACCCCTTAATACTAATTCTTCACTTGGCTAGCACTCAATATTCGTTTGGCAACTGGGAACACAATCAAAAGCTGGAACTTGGGTGTATGATAAGAGTGTACTTTCTATGGAGTTGAAGAAGAAAGCCGAAATCACCTGTTTTTCCAATGCTAATACTCCACTACTGTATGGCGCTCACTCATGAATCGTTTCTTGGCACAAGATTTATCTACCTGTTGGGACCACATATTCGGCATTCTTATTTGCTCTGGCCACTCTCGGTCCAATATTTTTACATCCATTACGCTTTCCAAACCTCGGTGTATCACAGTTGGGAAGAACGGAACAGAAGACTCCATGGAGAACACCCTGCAACTTCAGACCGTCTAATCTCTACCATCAACAAAAATAATAGAAACAGATTTAGCTCCACCCAAAACCAAGGGGACGGTCGCTACAATGAGAGGCGCCAACTCTTGTTTGCTTCATGTGCTTCATAAATTTTCAATGTATTTCTAACCTCAAAAGCAAACTAAAACGATAGTAACAATCATTGTACAAAAAGTTTTGAATAAATTTTACATTCTATTCAAAAAACAAGTGTACTTAATTGTGGAGTGTATAATATATTTCCTTAACATTTATGTTCAAACCTTATACCCTAAAAACCATTTCTGTTCAAACCCCATGCATTCTTCTGACCATCTTCATATGTGCATTCATGTGCATAAACTATGGAGTATACAGACTGACATAACTAACCTTTCACTAGGATTAGGGATGTTAGACGTAAGATTTTTGGATGATCTAAAAATTCTCTGTAAGTTTAGTCTTCTTGACAAAATTTTAGGACTTGTTAGAGAATGCTAGAAAATGTTTCGAAAAATATTTTGATGCTTAAGTTTGTATGACAGAACTGGTTCCAACCTTCCTCTAAAAAAACAAAAAATTATGATGAATAAGGGAAGTAGAAACCAGAAAAAGTTAAAATTTTATTTTAAAAGCATCAAAAGAATTTCTTAGTTATTTCTTAGGGATTTTATCAGGTTTTAGGGAAATAAGGTAGTCTAGGTGAAAGAAAGGCTATTTATGCATCAATTGGTATGTGTCTCACTGTGATTATGCATAGTGATTTGCATCCTAGATTTTTATGAGAAAATCATAAATACGAGTCACCTTAAATGCTTCTTTACCAAGACCTTACCATGTTTGATATCCCCTATGTGAGAATGTACACATTTTAAGGCTAAGTTCATTGTCTTCGAGAGTTCATTGCGATCTCGGGATTCAGAGTATAGGATTATGACAAGTTCATCCATAGTTATCACATAGTTATCACAAGTCATAATCACATAGTCATAATCACATAGTTAAGTACACAATTTTCATCCATAGCAAAGACGAAGCCCAAGAAGAATCACAAGTCTGAATCGAGTATACTGGAATAACCTGACTTCTAAATTCAATAACTTCTTCGTCTAAACTCCGTTTGACATGATTCTTCTTTAAGGAGCTATGCAATTAAGCTGAGAATATTCTCCAAGTGGTTTGAGGCGTTGAATCGTCTTGTTTGAACAGAGACACTTTGAACAGTGAACATATGTTTGATGGTGTCATCATACTCTCCCTCTGCAAAAAGGATTTGTCCTCAAATCTTGAGATAGGAGTGTTAAGCTCTGATACCAAATGATATAGGAACCAAAAGGATGGATCCTAAAGTGTTGTGGATGGTAAAACTATTGTTGGACTAAGGTCACTCTCAACAGATCCAAGTGGATGGATGATGGAAAGGAAGTGATAAACGATGGTGAACTGGAGCTAGACTAAGATCACTCTCAACAGATTCAAGTGGATTGATGTTGGATAGAAGGTGGATTGATAGCACTACAATGGCTATGAAAAAGCCTTTGATAGAGGTTGACAATTGTAGTTCAAAGGAATCACACACAATAAACATAAAACTCCAAAATACCAAGATACATATTGAAAAAGAGAACCTCTCTATTGTTTACTCCACTCTTAACTCTTTTTTTATTCATAGTAATGGGACTCTATATATAGAGAAAATACATCAAAAGCGTCCATAGTAATAGCTTAGCATGCAGCACATTTAGAGAAACAAAATTCAAACTCTACACTGCATGTAAGAGAGAGAAACACACATAACTAAATGCAGTCTTTGTAATGGACGAAAATGGATCTTCCTTGATTGTTTATGGGCTGGATCCAACTCGCTGGACTTCTATGATGGACCAAGATTATATAACAAGTCGGTTCATAGCTTAGTCCATTCTGGTCTGATTAAAATAAGTCAATGAAGGTGTACATGTCTAATTCGGGTAAACTGGGATTCACCTGAATTGTAAATTCTCTAACTTCTTCGTTTGAACTCCATTTGATATGATTCTTCTTGGAGATGTACATAAATTGAGCTGAAAATATTCTCCAAGTAGTTCAAAGCCTTGAATATTCGTGGTTGAATATATACACTTTGAATAGTGAATATATGTCAGATGACCTCATCATACTCTCCCTCTTCAAAAGGATTTGCCCTCAAATCTTGAGATGGGAACGTTAAAGCTTTGATACCAGATGATGTGGGGACCGAATGGAGGAACCCACATGATGGATAGATGGGAAGAAGCAAATGGTTGTCAACACTAGTCTGCCTTTTCGTTGGATGATAAATGGCGGAAATCAGTCAATGGTCGAAAACACTAGTCAACATATTCAGTAGCGATGTAAATATGAGACATCAGACATATGTTCACTGCTTAAAGTGTATCTATTTAACCACGAGGATTCAACGCCTCAATCACCTTGGAGAATATTTTCAGCTCAATTACAAAGCTCCTCAAAAAAGAATTATGTTAAACAAAAGAAGTTATTGAATTTACAAGTCATGTGATTCCAGTTTACCCGATTCAGACTTGTGCGCATTTATTGAAGAATTCCGGCCAGACCAAAAAGAGTTATGCTACAAACCAACTTCTTCTACAATATTGGTCCATTAGAGAAGCCCAAAATATTGAATCCAAATCTGTCAGGGAAGATCAATTTTCGTCTATAGCAAAAACCACATTTAATTATGCATATTTCTCTCTCTTACATGCATAATAGAGTTTGAATTTCATCTCCCAAGATGTTGTGCATGTTAAGAAACTATTATGGTGAATTTGTTGTAATACCTCTATATAATGAGGTTCACATCATGAAAAAATAGAGTTAAGAGT
The DNA here is from genome assembly GCA_004349715.1 of Crucihimalaya himalaica. Taxonomy (NCBI): domain Eukaryota; kingdom Viridiplantae; phylum Streptophyta; class Magnoliopsida; order Brassicales; family Brassicaceae; genus Crucihimalaya; species Crucihimalaya himalaica. The sequence goes on from SMJT01000121.1 coordinate 519,192, forward strand.
TGAGTAAAAATTATAGTGGTTCTCTCTTTCAAGATGTGATATCTTGGTATTTTCGGAGTTTTATGTTCATTGTATGTGATTCCTTTGAACTAGGATTGTCATGCTACCATAGCCTTTGTGGTGCTATCGATCCACCTTCTATCCATCATCAATCCACTTGAATCTGTTGAGAGTGACCTTAGTCCACGGACAGTTTCACCATCGTTTATCACTTCCTTTCCATCATCCATCTACATTGATTTGTTGAGAGTGATCTTAATCCAGCGACAGTTTCATCATCCACCACACTTCTGGATCCATCCTTTTGGTTCATATATCATTTGGTATCACAGCACCACTCTAAACTCAGTTCTATCATTCTATCAACTTTTCATCTTTTCGTTTTTCTTTCATTCATCTTCTATCTCTTCATCTTCTTTTTTCTCTATTTTATTTTCACTACAAGAAAACAGCGTTTTACCGACTACAAATGGCGACTAAACAATTAGTCGCTAAAAGTTGCGAATAATTAGCCACTCTTTTCCGACTATTTGGTGACTAATAACATTTAATCGTAATTGAGTCGCTCCTTTACGACTAATCAGCGTAGTAGCTACAATAATCGCTATTTTACGACTAATTTACGACTACATTTCAGAAAGTAAAATATAGTCGCTTAATAGTTGCTATTTTAGCGACTAAAAATTGACTATTCAGCTGGATCACTTTTTTTATTCTGACCGGTCGCAAAATAGTCGTAAATGAGTCGTCAAATAACGGCTAATGAACAGTATATTTTAATCTAGATGTACACTCATTTTTACTCATTCACTTCACTCAAATATTCTATCATTCTCGAAAATCCTTTCTAAAAATATAATTTATTTTTCTAAGAAAAAGTCTCATCCGTTTCTAGTTTTTGTAATAGGGTTTGTAATAGGTTGTCGTAAAAACATTATATATATATATATATTATGATTATTAAATTTTCCTCTAATTGGTTGGTTTTTCTTATACTTTTTAGAAAATTACTATCATTCAAAAGACATTGAGTAAAGAAATTTAAATTAACAACACTAATTAATTTTTATGTCGATTTAAAACAAAGTCAAAAATGATTAAAAGAATAAATTTTATTCAAATAGGAATAAATCAAGATATATATAATTAAAATAAATGATTAATTGTAACTTTGTTAGATTTTTCTATTGGTGAATGATTTTGAATAGACATTTATCAATATTATACTATATAATTATTTTTAAAGATGATTAATCCTATTTTTAAAATTTTGAATTTTAGTTTTTTCTTACAAATTTTAAAATATTAGATTAAAATTTCACGTATGCATGGTACCTAATCTAGTTATTAATAAAGTCACTACTGATTATCAACTAATTGGCGACTACATGCAAAAAAATTCAAAAATATTGGGCTAACTAAACACACCTAATTTCCTCCCCCCCCCCCCTTTTTTTTGTCAACACCTAATTCCCCCTAAGTGTCGATAATTCCCAGTTATCAACCCTAATTCACGATCCTTCTTCCCCTTCTCTCATCATCTTGAAATCCTAATCCCTAATTTCATCGATTGTTCTTTCCCTTCTCTCATTTTTTTCAAATCCCTAATCCCAGTTACGAATTTTGTTTGGCTTGATTCGGCGATTCGACATGAAACTAATTCAATCGTTTTGGTTTCTTCTTCCTCGTGGTGATGGTTAGGTTTCTTTCTATGATCCTCTTCGTGATTTCATTAGAGTTTTCAATCGTTTTTGTATCTACCTTTGTTTTAGGGATTATGTTTTGAATCTAAATCTCAGAAAACGCAGTCTTTGCCGAATTTAAGAAATACGAAAAGATGAGACCACCGATTTGCGGCAGCGGAGGTTTCAGGGGAAGGGGAGGACGAGACGACGGCGGTAGTGGTAGATTCGGTGGAGGAGGATGACGATTTGGTGGTGGAGGAGGACTATTTGGTGGTGGAGGAGGACACTTTGGTGGTCGAGGCGGTTGCTTTGGTGGTCGCAAAGACGAATGTCGTCCTATTGAAGTCGTGGGTTTGTCTCTATACTTGACATAGCTTTTACTTCTTAATTGATTTATTAAATAAACTATTAAAGATGTTCAGAGTTTTGACATGAATAAGCTGATTCTTGAATTTGTAGGAATAATGTAGAAGATTCCTTATTTTAATGCTCCGATCTACTTAGAGAACAAGACTCAGATTGGGACATTTGATGAAATATTTGGCCCTATTAATGAATTTGTAAGTTCTCTGCCTCTTTTGTCGCCCTCATCCTCTTGTAGGCAAACAATAGGATGATTCGAATTAAGTAGGATGATTTGAAAATTAAATTGATGTTCTTACTGACAGATCTTTGTATATGTGCTTCATTAGGTTGCGTTTGTGTTTTTTTGGGGTTATAGATTTTGCAATTTCACTCGTACCTTTGTTTACTAAAATGGTTGATTTATTATATGTGCAGGCAAATGTTGACGAGGCAGTACAAAAACTCAAATCTAAAAGGATTCATGCTAATGGAATCAGATTGAAGTATTGCAAAGTCGGAATGCAAGGTCCCTTGCGTTTTTTATCTAGTATTTTACAGTGAAATCTTAGTTAATTAGATCTTGGGGTCTCATTATTAATTGCTGAGAGACCTAACACTCAAGCATCTGGAATTTTGCAGATGTGGAGGGAATTAGAAGATGATCATGTGCTTAAAAGGCACGTGAAATGGTAAGGGAAAGATTGAGGCAGCAAATGAGTGCTGAGTCTTATACTAAGTTTGATAATAATTCAAATCAATTTTTAAAATTTATTAATTTAATTCATTTTTGTAATTTATTATTATTTTTTTTCAACCATTTTTGTAATTTATTAAGTTAAATCATTATTGTAATTTATTAATTTAAATTATTTGTAATATATTAATTAAAATCATTTTTGTAATTTATTAATTCAATTATTTTTTGTAATTTATTAGTTTAAAATAAAAAATAGACACAAATAGTCGCTATTTTTTTTAATTTATTAATTTAAATATTTTTTTTTAAGAGGAGGGGGATGATATGATCATTGAAAGCATCAGAACATATGTTCGTTGTTATCTATCTGGTCCTCCACAAGGATTCAATGCATGAAACCACTTGATGAATATGCTCAGCTCAATTACAAAACTTCTTGAAGAAGAATCATATGAAACAGAGTTGAGACGAAAGAGTTGAGACGAAAGAGTTGAGACGAAAGCACTTAATATACCTCCCAATAATGCAGCTGGAAAAACACTGATCTCTTCTTCCATCTTGATAACTCCTTTTCGTCAAATTCTACTACTTTCTCTTCCTCTGATTCACTAGATATATCCTCACTATCGGAGCAGATAGATAACAACGAACATATGTTCTGATGCTTTCAATGATCATACCAATTACGACTATTTAGCTACTAACTCAATCTGATTGCATCTAGATTCAGCCAGTAGTCGCATATTAGTCGTCAAATTAGTCGCATATTAGTCGTAAAATTGGCGACTACACTACGACTACTGCACGCCGACTAAGTGTAGTCGTAAAATAGTCATCAATTGGCGACTAAAGTTACGACTATTTATTTTAGCGACTGAATATTTACGACTGACTGCATGTATTAGTCGCTAAATAGTCATAATTTACATTTTAGCGACTATATATGTAGTCGTTAAATCCATGTTTTCTTGAAGTGTTCTTTCTAGTTATTTTCGTCGAAAATAAGGAAAAACAAATTGAAGGTCTTTCGGTTTTCATCCTAATCATTTTTGTTGTAAATTTGGTGTTCAAGACTGTTCTATCTTTGAAGAGCAAGATTTTTGGACAAATATTTTTTTTTTAAGAGGAGGGGGATGATATGATCATTGAAAGCATCAGAACATATGTTCGTTGTTATCTATCTGGTCCTCCACAAGGATTCAATGCATGAAACCACTTGATGAATATGCTCAGCTCAATTACAAAACTTCTTGAAGAAGAATCATATGAAACAGAGTTGAGACGAAAGAGTTGAGACGAAAGAGTTGAGACGAAAGCACTTAATATACCTCCCAATAATGCAGCTGGAAAAACACTGATCTCTTCTTCCATCTTGATAACTCCTTTTCGTCAAATTCTACTACTTTCTCTTCCTCTGATTCACTAGATATATCCTCACTATCGGAGCCAGATTCAGGATACTCAGTTCTTTTCCTCTTCCTTACCGATTCTTTCACATTTCCAAAAACATTTTTGAAGTTCTTCAGGTTTCGAGAAATATCATGACCAGTTAATAGTTGAGCCTTTCTTCCATGTTTAGATTTTCCATCAAACAATGACTTCTTATCCCGAAACCTATGCGTTGGTGCAAGACCTTTTCTATGACACATACACATGCTTTTTGCTGAACTTCAACCACATACTATTTGTGTTCTTTCCACATACAGGACATCCCAATTTACCTTTTACTTTGCAGCCAGCAAGATTTCCATATGCAGGAAAATCATTAATAGTCCAAAGAAGCATTGCCTTAAGAGTAAAAGTAGTTTTACTAAAGGCGTCAAATGTTAACTCTCCATCCTTCCACGTATAGTTTAAGTCCTCTATAAGGGGCTCTAAGTAAACATCAATACTATTACCAGGTTGTGGTGGACCAGGAATCAGTATAGTAAGCATGATGTTCTCTTTCTTCATACATAGATGAGGAGGGATATTGTAATTTACTAACAGCACATGCTAACAACTATACCTAGTATTTTTTCCTATTGAATGGATTAAATCCATCTGTTTTGAAAGTCCAAGCCGCATATTCCTTTCTTCAGCTGCAAAGGAAGGGTACTTGTCATTCATTTGATCCCATGTAACAGAATTTACAGGGTGCCGGAGTTTTCCATCGCTACTTTTGTTACTAAACTGTCACCGTAAGTCTTGGACCATTTTCTCAGATCTGAACATCCTCTTCAGCCGTGGGATTATCGGAAAGTACCGAAACACTTTTTGGGGCACATCTTTCTTTACTTCACCAGTGTGCACGTTTATCTTCCACCGAGAAGCATTGCATTTTGGACAATTGTTGAGCTTCTTTCTGAATAAGCAGCAGTCATTTACACACGCATGAATCTTCTCATATCCCATATCAAAGCTCTTCAAAAGCTTCTTCACATCGTACAATGATGTGTGAAGAACATTATCCTCAGGTAACATGTCTGGCAATGTCATGAGCAGTTCATCGAAGCTCTTGTCAGACCAGCCATTTTGTGTCTTTATTCTGAATAGTGACACGATAGCTGATAAGCTTGCTATGGTTTGCACAGCTTGGATATAATGGTGTTTCAACATCTGCTAGCTTTGCTAGGAACTCATCTTCTCTCTTGTCCTCACCCTCTGCAATTTCTCTTAAGTCACCCTTACTAGCCAATTCTTCATCTAGATATTCTTTAGCTTTATATAAGCCAATATTCTCATCATTCCACTGAGAGAATTTGGTTTCACCTACAACACCTGAGTTCACTTCTCCATGATGATATCAATCACTCTTTATCTTGTAAGCCTCATCCATTCCCCTTCTTACAAGATGATCAACCACATCTGACCTTGAGTGACGATCTACATTGCGACAATCGATGCAGGGACATACAATGATATCTAAATCTCCTAACATTGCAGCCACATAACTTACAAAATCTCGAGCACCTCTCTCATATGCACGATCAGCTCTTCAATACATAATTAAAGGGGGAAAATATCTTATACAGTATCCAAACTGAAATTGAAGCCTAATATATAAGATTAAATTCCTTACCTGCAGAGATGCACCCATGCTTCGTCCACCATTTTATGTTCTAACCTTAATTAAAACATTTACAACAACAATTGAAACCACAAAACACCATTCAAGTTTATGTAAGAGCGTTTCAGAACAAACAATAACTTAGTCTCAAAGAACATCAGAGCCACAACATATCAGACCAATGTTAGAACAATAGTATCTCAAGTTTAGGCAATTAATAAAGTATACTGTTATACACGTTACAAAATAAAACAAAACAACAGTCACAATATGTACTAAACTACAAGACAAACGAATCACAACCATAGTAATGTACTATTTAGATAGCTGAGACTAACCTGCCGTGTGATTACAAGGAAACAGAAGCTTGAATTATCCAATAGTGCAATCCGCAACACTTGCAAAAACAAAACAACATCAGTACGTGAATCATTGTAAGTAAAAGAAAAGAACTAAATAGAAACCCAACTTTGTAGACAATAAAATCAAGAGTAATTTGTCGAATTATGGTGAATAAAGTTCCAGAGAACAAATGGTTTAAAAATCCTAAACATTCAAACTCAAAGAACACAGAGAGAAAGAAAAACATACCAGCGATTTTAGCTCAATGTCGAATGTGACTCAAAAAAGAGGACGAAGTAGTAGTGGATTTTGTTGAAGTTACGTGACAACGCTCAGAAAGATGCTTAATTTTGCTGAAGTATCTGACAAATGACAACATGTTTTATCAACCCGGCCAACAAAGAAATCAGAGCTTATCGAAATTTCAAAGAAATATTGGAGATTCATTTCTATACAAAAGCTTCCTCATAAATTAATTCAGTTCCAATTCCAAAGGCAAGAAGCTAAAAATGTGGCACCTAAACACATGACTAAGAAGCTAATTTCATGAAACTTACTGCTCTAATCTCCAGTGAATTGAAACCAGAAGTTAGAAAAAACTCCAGATCAGTTTATTCAAGAAATTCAGAAGAGGGCTCAAATGATAGAACCCTAGAAATGAAGAAAACAGTAACATTAGTTCGAGCAAAAGAGGTAAAACAAAGAATCAAAATGGCTACAAGCAAGTCAAAGTTTAGAAACTTAGGATCCCCTAGAAACAAAGAGATTTTAAATTTTTTAGGAGGAAAGCTTAGGAACTGGAGATTCAACTTTGGATTAGAAACTTGATTAACGACGAGATCTAATTGAGCTTAAGTCGCTTGCAAAAGACAAATTAAAACAAATCAGAAGATTCGAAGAAGATGAAACCAAAATCTGTTGAATACCTTTCACTTGGTGCAAGATGATGACCGGAATCTTCTCCGGCGGAAGATGTCTCGAGGCCGCAGATGAGCTTCACGGAGGAGTCTCCGGCGGAAGCGATGACCTAATTGCTGATTTGGGAATTTTTTTTTTAGATGTGTTTTATGTTTTTTTAAGATGTGGGAGTCGATACATATGGCGCTTTCTGTGAAAATTTTACTAAGTATTGGCGGAATAAGTATTTTTTGTTTCCCGCTTACTTGTTTTCTATCATAACATTGTTTAAGTGCTATTATATAGTTATCAAAATCACAATTTTATCTTTCATAGCAGTAGTGAAAAATGAGCTGTGTGAAACACCCCATCCCGGTACCATGTACCGGATCAACTCTCGGCCATAAAATCTGAGAGTAATACTTACACGAAAACACCACTATTTGAAACTTTCTCTTGACATTTCTCATCAAGTAAACATTCATCTTTGATAATTGACTAACTTTAACAATTACCTTCATCATACCTTAGCCAACCATAGGATTTTGTCCACTTGTCCACGTACATCCACATAAATCCCTTTAGCCGTCCACGTACGTCCACAGAAATCCTTGTAGCCGTCCACGTACAGCTTCTATCTCTTCGAGCTCCCTTCGAGTTACCTCATAATTCCCATTGCCACAAGGGATTACTTGGCAATTTCTTCGGTGTTTCTCCTATTCTATAATGGATTTGGTCACTTTCAAACTGTACTTTCCTTTATGCTTAAGAGCCTTATTCCTTCTCATATTGCTACGGATCATACATTGTCGTCTTATGCTCTCCAACATTGCTACCAATGGCATCACCCGTGCTTGGTTGATAGGGTTGTTTTACGACTCTGAGAACTTGTTAGACACATTCTCACACATTGATGTGCAACGGAAGAATGCACGACTACAATTTTCTGGATTCTTTGTCACCACTGCCTCGTACACACCTTTATCAAAATTCTTTAATGCTTCAATGGTTCTCTCATATTCTGCAATGTTGAAACTTTTTGGAACATCCCAGAATAGGTCTTTAGGTAGTTCTTTGCCTTGACAAGCTCTTCTAAGGTTCCCATAGATGTGGCGGGCACACATACGGTGTTCTGCTTTGGGAAACTCTTGTTCAACAACATTTAGTAAACCCTATCATGTTAAGGAAATGATATCAAAATTCAGATCATAACTATAATACTAATACTAGAATTAGAGGAAATCAACATACCTTTTGCCTATCTGAAATGATAGTGAACCCATCTCCATCTCCAAGTTACAAATCAGTTTTAAGAAGTCTAGTAAACCAAACCCAACGCTCTGTATTTTCTACAGTCACAACAGACCATGCAACAAGATAGAACTGGTTATAGGCATCTCTTCCAATAGCTGCCATGCCAAGAATTTACCTTTCACATTGTTTCTTCAAGAAACAATCATCTATTCCAACTATGGGTCGACAATGACCAATCCATGATTTTTGAGTGCTGCTAAGGACACAAATATCCTGTCAAAATGCTCAATACCATCATCACTTACTCACTGGTCCTCATCTCCACAATGATTATGGATTAGAACTGGAGAAAACAATAAGCAAAGTTAAACACGAATCAAAATTTGAATCTGAAAAAAATTAGAGACATTTAGAGTTATTAAACTTACGCTATTAGCTCTAGACGGTAGTCTTTTAGTCTAGCAAATTCTCATCATGCTCAGCTTCAAAGAATTATCATGATTTTACCTTAGCTTTCCTACATTGATCATATTGAGACTATCAAGTTGTAATGGTCCTCAATGTTTCTTGTATTTCCTTCGTCTTGTACTACGGGTATTTCCTTATATCATTCAATATCAACTTAGCAATGACCCCATACCTCACTACATTGCTAAGCCCATTTTTGAGACATGAATGCTCATCATCAAAGGTCTTAATCGTGTACTTTCCTACCATTTTGTTACAGAGCAGTAGATTCTGAATTTGCAACCATCACCAATTAAACATACCACTTTAGATATCTCAGATCCCATCTAGGAGAACTTCACATTAACTCCTTTCTTCAAAGCATAATCAATGACATCAACCTTAAACTGAGCTATGTTGTCAAATACCTGGCCAATCTGATCTCTCCACTGCCTTTTTTGCACCATGTATATTGTCTTCGACCTTCCTCACAATCTGAATTTTGAGGATATCTCAGAATCACAATCCTCATCACCAAAACAGCTCTAACATCATCTTCCTCACCAGCTCTATCATCATCTTCCTCACTAGCTCTATCATTTTCATCCTCACCACCTCTAACATCATCTTCCTCACCAGCTCTATCATCATTGTTTTCTTTCAGGAATGTCTTCCGTCTCCAAAAATATACCAGCTGCTTTCGTTCTTTAAACAGCTAGACACAGTCTCTAAAACTTATCATCCCATTATACAGCAAATTAAGCTCTATAAAACTCTCAAAAGGGAGTTTATACAACATTCTTTGCCCAAACAGAGACAATCCCACTGACTCTATCAGGTTGGTAAAAATTGCTTCAGGCTTGCTTTCAAGAGTGAATATCGCCTCCATGTATCTGAGAAACATTGCCGTTTGAAACGACAAACTTTCCATCTTAGTAGACTTGGAAAGTAGCATCCTCAGAGCTGGAAAAAACATGATTTTCTGAATTTGGCATTCTATCGAACACTTGGTGTTCAAGAACTTTAAATTGTCACTCATCATGACAAACTGAAAGTTGACCTCTCTTTCTTATTGTTCTTAATTTCTATTTCTTACTTAAGTAGTCACAATTAAGCTTCCAAAACAAACGAATCCACAAGAACAAACTGAGCGTAGAACAAATCAAATTAATCCTATACTCAAGAACAAAATAAGCCTAGAACAAAGTAAAATGAATAGATAATCAAGTAAAATTAAGCCTGGAGCGAAACAACTAATCAATAATCAAGTAAAAATTTAGCATGCAAGAGAGAATATTAATTGATAAGTTGGCAAAGAAGAGGTATAAATCAAAACCTTAAAAAAAGATCAAACTTGGATTCTACTACAACACAACGATCGAAGAGAACACCGTATGAGGTCTACAAATAGCTCAAAGTTGCTCATAACTTCAATTCACAACCCATAAACCAATTAATTTCGTAAACCCAAAAAATCAAATTTCATATAATCGAGAAGAAGAGAATGAAAAAAATGCTCAAAGGTTTTTCACAATTCAATCCCAACCCAGAGCTTGTTTAAACTAAAGAACAAAATAATGAAAAAACCCTAAATTTGAACCAAAATTACCTCGTTTGCGAACATGGATCTCTATCTTCGACTTCTAATCTTCTTCAACAACGAGAATCGTTTTTTGTAGCTTCAGATTCGAGGCCAACAACGGATCCAACGGAAATCAAAAATCCCCAAATTTATTTTTAATGTCAGAGAGAAGGAAGAGAATAGAAAAGAAGAGATAAGGTTCCTTAGCAGCAGTGTATCTTTTTTACAAATCAATAACATAACGCCGTTCTTCTTCAATCTCTAGAAAAGTGTCTGAATTTCGAAAATCCATAGCTTTCCTTGTGAGTGATATCAAGGGACCTATAGATCTGTCTTATCACAAGTCTTCCATCCCTTGTGTGGCGACATCCATCTCTCATTCGATCCACCACCAAATCGTTCATCACTTCATCATTCCATACATCCATCCATTCGATCATTCACCCACTCGCTCACCCTTCTATCCGTCCACTCATTCATCGCAAGATCACCCTTCCATTCAGCCGTCCATCCTGCGCTTTTATCATCCGTCCGTTGCACTCATTTATTCCATTCATCCCATCCACGTTCCTTGCTGTTCAAAGAAGGATAGAGACTTCAGTCCATCTTCCTTTGATCTCCTATCATTCACACATATTTGGTATCAGAACCAAAGCTCCTATATCAGGCACATTCATTCCCTCATATATTCGATTTCTTTATTTCGTTTGTTTTGTTTCCTTTTTTGATCTCTTTCGTTTATTTCGATTGTTTTGATCTGTTTTTATCACTCGTTACTTTTGTTAGTCTTGTTCGCATTCCTTCTTTGTTCTGTTTGTCACTTGTTAATTCTGCTTCTTGTTCGTGTTGCATTCGTTTGTCTTATTGTTAAGGTCCAGTTCGGATTGTTAGTCCTGTGTTTTATTCATTGTTTTGTTGTGTTCGTTCATTGTTTTGTTTGCCGTTGTTCCTTTAGTTCTTTGTTTCGTTCGTTGTGCTATTTTGTGTTTAGGTTCAGGTTCCTTGTTCGATTTCCTTGTTCGTTGCTTTCCTTGTGATCTGTTTTAGTTGAGTAGTCGATAGTTTTTGTTAGGTTGTTAGGATAAGTTAAGATTCGAAAGTCTTGTTAGATAGATTTAGTTAGGTCCGATTTTAGTGCTAGGTTAGTAAACTCGAATAATATTGTTTAGGTTTTGAATTTTTGTTGGTTTTTAGTTTAATTATTTTGTTTGGTTTAAATTTAATTGGCTGGTTTATTTTAATTTTGTGGTTTAGTTCGGTTAGCCATTTAATTTTAATTTCTGTCATCATAGGTTTAGTTGTTATATTTAGATTATATATTTCTTAGTTTT
>SMJT01000122.1:0-85444 GCA_004349715.1 Crucihimalaya himalaica
AAACCCTTCCATCTCCATTTCTACCTTCATTCATCGATTCATCCAAGGCTTGTAAACTTTGCTTCCGTTGTTAAAGGCTTAGGGGGATTCCGAGGCTTGCATCAATTTCCTTCTCGTCTTTGATTCCCAAATATTTCATTTTCCTTGTTCGCCCCTGTAGACTTAGATACTTCCCCTATTACCGGTGCACACATATCCTCACCCAACCCACCAAATCTGCTACCCAACGAGATATTCTCATAATTTCCATTACCCGATATCTCCTTTAGATTTCTTCCCATAAAAGGTTTTGATCCACCTGCCGCAAATTTCGCTTGATTGGTTCCTGTATCTGATCGACGTCGTCGAACTGAAATGAAGCCGTCGTCAACTAGAGACGATTCACTAGCCTCAAGCCGTAGTATGATTAAGGCCTTTGTCCCATTTTTCTCCACCGCCGTCTCGTTGTTTTCTGGGAGTACCTGAGAACAATTATTCACCGAATGACCATACACACCACATAATGAGCAAATGTTTGTAAGGCCTTCATATGATACAAAGTATCTCACACCATTGATCATCACCGTTCCCTTCAATGGTTTTCGTAAATTCACCTCCACACAAACTCTCGCAAATCGGGCCCTCTCAAAATTCAGCGTTGTCATGTCGACCTTGACTGGTTTCCCTAGGCCTCGAGCTATCACCATCAGAATTGCCTTGTGATACATTTCGTTGTGTTTGTTTTAAGGGAACATTTCTTTGTTTAAATAAAAGAAATTGATTACAAGAACAGTATAAAGCATATGTGCGACATTTTCCCTTACAAATGATTGTATTAACTGTGGCAGTTTCTTTGTTTTTAATTTGTTTAAGAATCGGTTTTATTATTATTTGTGTAAAAAAGCATATCATTTTTTAATATTTTAAGAAAGTTGATGGTACCTAATGTTTAGACTTTAGTGAGTATGTACCAAGTGACACCTACATCTTTACCGCGATCTTTGGATGTCATTCACATTATGAAAACATGCGAAGGCGGATGACACAACAATTCTCTTAACCATGTTCTCTAAGTTATTTTTGCATCTGCTGGATAAAAAGTTGCATTTGTTGTGGCTCATATTGGTTATATCCCCATACATTGCATTTAGTAGAACAATGGTTAACATACTTGATATATTGCTACTGTCATCAAATTCTTCACGTTTTAGGAGTTATAGATCTTTGTAATGTGTAACGACCCGACCGCCACTTTTCAAGGGCCCACGTCCGCTCTCGGCCCATTGGGCCCACCTTTGTCCGACGGCCGGTTAGCTAAGTCTGGGAGGCTTTAAAGACTTGTTACCAACCCTATCACCAAATGATCTTTCTCCGTATTTTTTCCTAAAATTGCTCTAGCTCAACCACGCTTAAATCTGGAGTTCTCTCAGGGTGTTTGACCGAAAAGATAAGTGCACTTTGGTGACATAGGTGGCCAAATCAATTCTTTTAAACCTCTCCGCATGCACCACATATTTCTGAAATCGGGATGTTACAATCACCTCTACTAACAGACTGCAACATCCTCGTTGCGTACAAAGACCGTCACCCCCAACGGTGTGAGCCATCCTGACTCCACACTTATCCGAGTTCGGTTCAAATACCACTTGTAACGTCCCAACCACCACCTTTCATGGACCCACATCCGCTCTCGGCCCATTGGATCCACCCTTGTTCGACGGCCGGTCCGATGCGTCTCGGAAGCTTTGAAGACTTGTTACCAACCCTACAAATTACCACATGATATTTTCCCGTGTTTTGTCCTCACTCGAATGGTTCCAGAAATCATTTTTCCGGGAGGTCATCCATCCTTAAATTGCTTCAGCTCAAGCACGCTTAATTTTGGAGTTCTCTCGGGGTGTTTTACCTAAAAGATAAGTGCACTTTGGTGACATAGGTGACCAAAGATAAGTGCAATTATTTTAAACATTTCCGCATGCACTACTATTTTCTTTGTAGGTGTCTCAGCAATAACAACTTTCAACCATAGTTAAGTGTAGTGATTTTTTCATTTCAATGTTTTTGTTTATAATTTTTTTTCGTAGTTGGAAATCAGACACAAGAAACTATTATTGATTCTAGCGAAAGATGATCAGCAGCCGTTCACGGTGAAAGTACACCTTTTTCAAATCCTCATGGTGCAGCAACTCGAGGATTAGTCGTTCCGGATTTTGTTATAGTTAGGGTAATATATTGTATCAAGGTTTCGATATCTTGTCTTAATCACATTATAGATATAAACTATGTGTTGTATGATGCAGATGGGAAGTCCGGTTGTTTTAAATTCTCTATCCAAACAGACGTGTGTACACAACTTCCACTATTTCTTAACATCTTGGCTTAAGATATTTCTATGGGAGTTATATGTATTGTGTATTGTTTCACATGAAAATTTGAGTTCGGTCATTCTTTCAAAGATATTTAACCTCATCATCATACAAGTATTTCTTACGCTCTCACCAGGTTGTGAACGTACTAAGGAAAATAACAGCTATATAAACTTTTTAATAAGAATGAGTCTAAAGAAAGAAAAGGGTTACACATGTAACAAAGACATGTGTTACATACAGTATATATATAACGAAATTCACTAAATATTATAGGTAATCTAATTAACTAAAAATAAGAAAAAGTTTAAAAAAGACAATGACATTCAAAATATTGTGTTAAGTTTTCCTAAACCGTAAACAAAATATTTTAAAATTTAAATCGTTGTTCATAAAAACTGTCAAAATTTTGCTGTAAATAAGAAACAAATAATTTATGATCATTTAATTTGTGTTTTATATGATAAAACACATAAAAATTATATGTAATATTTATAACATATCTTAAGTCAAAGTGATGCATTGTATCCGGACTCAATATAAAAATCGACACGCTTGAGCATTTACCATTTGACTCAAATTCTTTTAGTCCAATAGATTCTAAAAAAGACGAATTTAAAACAAGCAAAATTTCTAGATAATATTGGGGGTTTGAAATATAAAATTATATCTAAAAATATAACTACCATTTGTTGTCAATGAGAAGAACCATTTATCTTTGTATCTATTATATTGTATAAAAATAAAGGATTCTATTTATTTAATTTTTAAAAATTCCCTATGAAAAAACACTTCAAAATTAAAAGCCAAACAAATAACTAAATTGTTACATGGTATTAACCTCGCGCAACGCAGGTTGGTCTATATATATAATAGATCACTTTTCTCTCCTCTTCGGCCTCCACATCAGCATTTTGAGACACCTACCGAATCAATGAAAAACGTCTATGTCATCACTTTTTATGCGGGATCCACACATATTATTTATTTAATAAAAAGGAAAAATTGGCAAAAATAAATCGAAAATTGAGTTTGAATGTAAAATAGACCGCAAATTAAAACAAATAAAAAAAGAGATCAAAAGAGTAAAGAAATTACTTTAACCCTCTTATTTGCAAAAAGAAAATAGAAATCGCAGTAACAATTTTAACCTTCGCGTGGCTGAGACTTCATGAATGAAGTCTTATTTAGTAATTAAATTTTAGATTTAAATTAAAAAATAATAAAAAAATAATTTCATTGCAATTCTAATACATAAATTAATTTTATCCAAATATGAACTTTATTAATTAGAATTTCAAAACGTTTGTAAAATTAAAGCATGTAAAATTAATTATGTTGTAGAAAACCCAAAACAATCATAGACTAAATCTTAAATTTAAAATTAAAAAAAAAAAGTTGAATAAAAATTTATGATAGATAAATTATTTTAAATCTAAGCTAAAGGTTGAAAATAAAAGTTCAAAAAACTAAGTCATGTGATGTAAACCATGTGAGGCATAATAGGTTTAGGGTTTGACAATGAGTAAAAATCTATGTATATATCTTTAGGGTTAAACTTAGCTTGATATTGTTTTGATATAAAATGCAGATTTTTCATTTAATTGTTAGATTTTGGATATATTAAACTATTTTGATGTCAAATGTTCGAATTTTAGAGTTTAGGGTATACAAACTTCACTAGAGAAGTCTCATATGATACTTCGTGTATGAAGTCCGAAATATTTTGTGAACAAAGACTTACAAAGACTTTAGGTGAAGTCTGAAATTTAAAAATAATTCAAAAATTTCAAAAAAATTTCAAAATTTTCAAAATATTTATAAAAGTTTAGAAAATTTTCATATTATTTTTAAGAATTCGCTAGTGAAGTCTGTAACGTTTTGTGAATTGGGACTTCAAAAGTGAAGTCTGAAATTTCAAAAAACAAAAATCAAAGTTTTCAAAAAATTTTGAAAATTTCAAAAAGCTTCAAATTCAGATTTTTTTAAGACTTCGCTTGTGAAGTTTTCGTTTGTTTTTGGGTTTTCTATTATTTAATCAACCTTATATGCTTTACTATTGTAAAATTTTTATGAAATAATAATTTATAAAGTTCATATTTGGATAAACTTAATTTATTTATACGAATTTGCAAGGAAATTGTTTTTTTAATCAATTTACTAATTTAAATTGAAGATTTTATTACTAAAAGGAGACTTCCATTGAAGTCTTCACTAGTGAAATATGCTAAAATGAGAACTTTTAACCTAACTCTTTAGATTTAAATTAAAAAATAATAAAAAAATAATTTCATTGCAATTCTAATACATAAATTAATTTATCCAAATATGAACTTTATTAATTAGAATTTCAAAACGTTTGTAAAATTAAAGCATGTAAGATTAATTATGTTGTAGAAAACCCAAAACAATCATAGATTAAATCTTAAATTTAAAATTAAAAAAAAAAGTTGGATAAAAATTTATGATAGATAAATTATTTTAAATCTAAGCTAAAGGTTGAAAATAAAAGTTCAAAAAACTAAGTCATGTGATGTAAACCATGTGAGGCATAACAGGTTTAGGGTTTGACAATGAGTAAAAATCTATGTATATATCTTTAGGGTTAAACTTAGCTTGATATTGTTTTGATATAAAATGCAGATTTTTCATTTAATTGTTAGATTTTGGATATATTAAACTATTTTGATGTCAAATGTTCGAATTTTAGAGTTTAGGGTATACAAACTTCACTGGAGAAGTCTCATATGATACTTCGTGTATGAAGTCCGAAATATTTTGTGAACAAAGACTTACAAAGACTTTAGGTGAAGTCTGAAATTTAAAAATAATTCAAAAATTTCAAAAAAATTTCAAAATTTTCAAAATATTTATAAAAATTTAGAAAATTTTCATATTATTTTTAAGAATTCGCTAGTGAAGTCTGTAACGTTTTGTGAATTGGGACTTCAAAAGTGAAGTCTGAAATTTCAAAAAACAAAAATCAAAGTTTTCAAAAAATTTTGAAAATTTCAAAAAGCTTCAAATTCAGATTTTTTTAAGACTTCGCTTGTGAAGTTTTCGTTTGTTTTTGGGTTTTCTATTATTTAATCAACCTTATATGCTTTACTATTGTAAAATTTTTATGAAATAATAATTTATAAAGTTCATATTTGGATAAACTTAATTTATTTATACGAATTTGCAAGGAAATTGTTTTTTTAATCAATTTACTAATTTAAATTGAAGATTTTATTACTAAAAGGAGACTTCCATTGAAGTCTTCACTAGTGAAATATGCTAAAATGAGAACTTTTAACCTAACTCTAATTTTACCACTCAAATATATAAACTCAATTTTCTCTATTCTTCTCAATCTTTTCTCTTTTTCAAAAAAAAAAACAGAGCTCTCTCTCTCTCTCTATAAAACTCTCTGTAAAACCTCTGTAAAATAGCAAGGATCTCTCCACCTTCGACACTGATCTACCGTACCGTCGTCGCTAAAACGTCGTTTTTCTTGTTCTTTCTCCATTTTCGTCGCTATTAATCTCTCCTCAAAAGTGTTATTCTCTTCATCGTCAGATCTGACTAACAACTCGCTCATCATTGTTATATTTTTTTCACCGGCGTCTTCATCCTACTAACTTATGTTTTTATGCTTGCTACAGATCTGAGGCGTAACACCACCAGAAAAAAGTTAAGTTTAATTATTTTTTAGATTCATACAACAATTTATGTTCTAAACAAAAGTTCATATTTGAATCTTCAATTGTACGTGCGTTTTGATTTATTTTTTGGAATTACATATAAAGGCTTCATAATGAATTTCAAGTTGAAGTCTGAAATAGTTTATGTCGAGTATGATTTCTAAAAAGTTTGTTGATTTATCTGGGTTTCTTCGCGTTATCTTTGTGTTTGTATACGAGTCTTCGTTTTTCCTTTTATTTTTACAGATCTTGATTTACACTGAAAGTTCAGAGTGAGATTTCACACCGAGACTTCACTGTGAGACTTCATAGAGAGACACTACAAAAAAAGGTTACATTGTGACAAAAAATTGTGACAATCTTCAGTGTACACAATATTATGACGATTTACATACAAAACTTTGACGCATTTGTTTTGTCATAATTCGTTACAAGATGGTCATAATATTGTGACAATTTACGCACAAAAATGTGACGTATTTATTTAGTCATTAAGCTGTTACAATATGGTCATAATACTGTTACTTATTTACAGGTAACAAAACTTTGTAACTAATTATGGCGATTTTGTTACTACGATATATAGTCACAAATATTGTGACAGATTTGCACCCAAATCTAGTAAGTAAACGATACGATAATTGGGACTAAACTTTCGTCACATTTAGTTATAAATGTGATGTAAACTCCCCAATGATACACTTACAAAAATATATTAATGTTTTTTTAAAATCCTTTTAATAATTTAAAATTTTATTTTCAATAGAGTTTTAATATTAAACGACTTTCAAGAATAAAAAAAATAGTGGAGGCCTTGCAATGTCCTCTACTTTTCAAACCTAATTAAGTAACAAAAAAATAGTGCAAATGGTTTCACTTTAATGTCATTTGACATATCTCTATGGACATTTTCAATGTCTCTTGATGATCTATAAAAGAATCATTGCATTGGCAGATGAAGAGCCAAAACAAAATAGAGAAGAACATACCAAAAGAATATTAGAAGACATGAATTAAGAATTATATATGTGATCTTATACAAGTCAACGACTACGAGACACAAACCATAGAGATCATAAGAGAGTGTTTATATCAATATATAATTATTATTGTTACAAATTAGAGACACCGATTCACATCGATTGACTTAGCAAATCACCTCAATCGATATTTGACTCACAAATAAGAGCACGCAAACTCATTGGTAACCCAATTGACGGCCGCAACCGCTACGTCTGGGGAGAGGCTCTGCTCTCAAATCCACTACTAACTCAGGATTACAAGTCTTTACAACCAGAGATCTCTCTCTCTTCACCTCAATTACAAAGCAACTTGAGGGATAAATCAAGGAAGAAGAAGATTTATGAGATGAGCTTACAGACCTTAAAAGATTTAAAAAAAAAAAACAGAAACGCCGCCATTGAAATGAAAATATGAGTGTCGAGTGGTCTAAAGCAGCCTTCTTATTGTAGATAAGATTAGGTTGCTCGTGACCCTGCAAAACACACGATGAAGAAGAGAGTTTGCTCAAGACACTATTGAATAGTGTATTATTTGAAGAGGTGTTGTGTACCTTTTTCCGTTTCTCCAAAGAATCCAAGTTCTTCTTCATTTTAGTTTCCAATTATTATTCAGATTTGTATGTAGGTGATTCGATATAAGAATTTTCATCCTTAATGTCTGATCCAATTTCTGTTTCTACAACCGGATCATCAAGATCTTCTAGTTGGTCATGTATATATGATAGTGTCTCGACGTGCAATGAATGAGCTTGAACAACAAAATCATTGTTATCATGTTGCATTGCATTGAAATCCAAATTTTGGTTGACCAATACTTTCTCCCTGGGCTGTACTTAATAGATGTTCCCCATTGTTGATCTTTTTTTCGCCAGGTCATCCGTGGATACGGAACGTAACATACTTGATCTGCTTGTGAAACCAAAACAAAATGATCATATTTTATGTAATGCCCTTTAGCATTAATATCGATAATCCCTGACTTGTTTTTCCGTATACCAATCACATTTGAAGACCACGACTTTAAGATCAACTGGTCCGGGATAACTTAGCTCAAGAATCTCTCTCAATATTCCGTAGAAATCATATTCTTCACTTGTGCCAGAAGATGTTGTACCTTTGACACAAACTCCATAATTAGCATTCTTTTGTCTTTTCCATGGTCATATGTGTGAAAAATATGTCCACGAGAAAAGTACATTATCCAACAAGTCACTTGAACCATTGGATCATGAGCGAGAGTCAACAACCATTTTGGATATGAATTATCTTTCCAAATATCTTCCACCTGTTTTTTAAAATACAAATATTCAACACATAATATACAATATAAGCATATGAATGACTTATAACAATTAAAAAACAAAATTCTAAAAACAAAAATCTTACATGTTTGTGTAACCAGTCTGAATATTCCTTTTCTCTAAACTGAATTAAATTGTTTTCACTTATTTCAGGATTAGCCGCAATCATCCTCTCATCAAATAAACTACATATGTACCCATATACATAACTATTAACTCAAGTAGAGTAAGAACAATGTCTTCTTCTTGTGATCAAAATAGAAATTATAGTATATAAGTACATAATAATTTTGCATACTTTTCAAATAGTCTTAATTGATCATAGTTCCGTAAAATATATGTATTTGCGATATAGTGATCCTTATCTTAGAGCCATATTTCCTTTTCTTTACCACTGCCCCTCCCTGCTTGAGAAAATATATCTGGAATTCCATCATCCTCATGTGTATCTGCTTGATTACCTCCACCGTAATGACGATATCCCTTTCTATTTTTTTTTATCTTGATATGTGGTTCAAAGTAATAACTACAAAAAGTAGAAATTTCTTCATTGATGTATTGTTCAACAATCGAACCTTCTACTTTTTCTTATTCTTCACTTTTTTCTTTAGATGCCCATGTATCGTTCAAAACAATACATCAAACTAAATTGCACAGGTTCCTCCAAGGCTAGCTTCGTGTGGCAAGTGAATTAACAAATGCTCCATGACATCAAAAAAAGAAGGAAGGAATATTTTCTCGAGGTTACAAAGAACCAAACAAATATTAATATGCAACATTGCAACACCATCTTCGTGTATAGTTCTTGCGCATATGTCTCGGAAAAATAAGCTAACACCTACAAAAGAAAAATGAATGTCATATGAATAAAGTTGTAGTCACAATATACATTTATAATAGAATAAAATATATTCAAAGAAGATCAAGTTTAATGATCCAGAGGTCATGTTACGTTTTGCATAAATATATAGTCACAAAAACACAGGTTCTCTTTTTTTTTTTTTTTTAGTCTACATCTGCTTCCAATTAATACAAAATACTAGTATGAAAGCTTACAATTACAAGTCCACTACAACTTCGTTTCTCAAAGCATCTTTTACTTAAAGATCTGCAATCTTATTTTCTCTCCTAAGGAGAGATCGTGTCTTGTTCATAAGTTTCTCTCTTCAATCAAATTTACGTATAGTAGATACAACAATGACTGATAAAATTTTCCACATGACACATTAAGTGTATTAGTCAAGTTAACTACACATATAAAGGTAGTGGAGAGCTTAACCTTGGAGAATTCACAGTGAGAGTGCACACTAAGACTTCACAACGAGATTTTACAGTGAGACTTTACACAGAAACTTCACACAGAGATTTCACAGTGAACTTCACAACAAGACTATTAATAAAAGTTATATTAGCAAAAAGTACTTCTTGGAAAATCTATTAAATTAAACATCAAGTCTTAATTTAACAAACATAAAATTACAAAATCGTTAGAGATAACCTTATTTTTGTTCTTGTGAAATGCAAAGTGGAACAACAACAAAACAAAAATCATAATTAGCTAGGCATATAGTAGCGTTCTAAAGGAGAGTTCAGAAGAAGATTTCACACCGAGACTTGAAAATAAGATTTCACTTCCAGAATCCAACACATCTAGCGACCCTTAAGCTTAAAAAATCTTAAGTACCAAAAACACATATAATAAATATCATGAGCCATAGAAATATGGCCAGTTTAAAAATGTCATGAACCATAAAAATATGTCCAATTTAAAAATGCCATGAGCTAATAGCATAAACACTTAAGTAGAGTGATTTTTGAAAAACTAAAATACATAAACGTCACAATCTCATACATGATAAATAAATATAAGTTCCAAACATATGAGACTATAAAAAATAATAGAATTCTTCATAATTAGGCATAAAAACCTTTTTTAACAAAATTAACATCTAAGGTGAAGTATGGTTGAAGACTTCAAAGGTGAAGTGATCTCGTAATAAATAATCACCAAAAATTCATAAAAAATATTTAAGATGGAATATAACACATAGATATCTGACAATGATACATAAACAACAAAATTAGTGCAAGTGAAGTCTTTAGACATACTTCTTTTGTAAAGTCTAGAGATTATAAGCTAAATACCTAATAAGTTAAGAAAAATTAAAAATAATTATACGATAAAAATAATTCAAACTGATATAACATCAAAAGTCATACATAACACACATGTTGGGACAACAAAATAAAAATAAATAATTACAAATAAGCTAAAATTTCAGTTTTACTAAAATTATCATATGAGACTTCTCGGATAAAGTGTCTCAACAGACTTCTCGGATGAAGTCTCTCAATAGACTTCTCAAATGAATTCTCAAAAGCAATCTAGAGGAGACTTCGCTTGAAAAGTCTGAAATATATAAGGATCTAGTTTCCACAGTTTAACTTTTTCATGAGACTTCACAGGTGAAGTCTCTTACACAATGAGACTACACCTGTGAAGTCTCCTTCAGTTTGGAGTTTAATTTTGCAATTGACCACATCTACTTTTTCAAGAGACTTCATCTAGGAAGTCTCATTGGTATGAGACTTTATCGTTGAAGTCTAATACATAAAGAGATTTCCATGAAGAAATCTTTATGCCTTTTGAGACTTCTCTAGCAAAGTCTGCCAATAAAATAGGGTCTAGTTTTGTAATTTACCACATTTGACTTTTTCATGAGAAGTCTCACTAAAAATAGTTACTTTTGCAATTGACCAAAACTTTTGATTTTTTTAATTTCAGAGTTTTTGATGGTTCAAGACTTCATCTGAGAAGTCTCCTCAATAGTCAATGTTTTAAAATTTCGGTCAAATGCAAAAGTAACCTTATTTCATGCAGACTTCTCACAAGAAGTCTTGACATGTGTGAGTTTTGCATAGTTTTCAGTATCATTAGTGTAGCTTTTACCTCATTTCTTAATTAGTTCTAGCATTTTTACTTTTATAAAATATTTGGTAGCTCGGCCCTCTAGACTGATATTTTTTGATATTGTTTTTGTAAACTTTTTTTCATCAGATTGGACAACCACAAAGTGTGATTTTTTAATTAATGTGTGATTGACAAAATAAAAATATATATTCGGCCATGTTTTAGCATGAGTGTGTATCTAGTAATGAGTATTACCATATTATACACATTACCAACATTGTAGAATTCAACATTCGTTTAATTTGAAGATTCGATTAACATTACCAAATTAGCGATGATTGATAGTAATTGCTTACAAACTTACCAATTTATTGGTCAATAGTATTGATATGTCAATTTTTATGAGTAACAATTAGGGGTGAACAACCTGGTTTACATTTAAATTAATATTTTTAGTGTTAATGAGTCAAAATATTAGTTTCATTGTAATCTATTTAGTTTTTGCCACTAATTATCCGTTTAAAAATGGAATAGCGTATCATGAGAAAAATATAACTCTCATTTACCCAATTATAATATTTTTTTATTTATCTTGATGAGTCATAGTCAACTTCCTTATTACAAAAAGAGATAGATGATTTCTGACATTAATTACATAGAACTATTTACTTTAAGATATTAATGTTTTAATTAATATATATGTTTCATTTATTTTGTCTAAAAATATGGTCAATGAGTGAAGGAGAAGGTGGATAAGAGTTAGAGAAATGCCCTGATTAGTATCAAAACTAGTTTATGTTCCTAAACTACCACACACTCTTTAATTTTCTACTAATAACATTCATTATTCCATAGAAAGACTATTTTGCCCTTATGTTATAAACACCAAACTAGATAGAGATTGCTACATTGTCTACATCATATCGTTATCTCAGACATCGTCAACATCTCCATCGTCTCCGTCGTCTTGCTCCAAAGTCATTCCGGCAAATCTATATAGCTTCAACCTCCCATCAATCAAGCTCTGATTTTGTCTCTTAATTCTTCAGATGCATCGTCTTTGTGCGAGTCATCGCCGGTAAGTATCGCGTCTACTTCGAGCGGGAAGAGGGTGTTGCGTTGAAATGGGTCAGTCTCTTCTTCCTCTTCACTGAGAAGGAATCTTACGGAGGAGAGAGATGAGAAAGTTGGTGCTTCCGGTGATTGCTTCTCTGATTGTCGTAAAAGATGTGCTTGGATCAATCCCAACTCTGGTAATCATCCTTTTCGATCTCTCTTGATTCATAAATTCTAATTCTTTTTTCAATACAATTTTTCCCGCATATTAGTGACTGTATGTAGCAACATCTACAATTGATGCTTGGCTTTACCGGTTAAGCAATTAATGTCAGTGTCGATTTTGAGTTTTATGTAGTTCAAAAGATTAGTGTTATCTTTCTTTGGAAGTTAATTATTGAATGTAGTGTGCAGAATTTTGAGTATGCTTTGTGATCAGGCAGATCATATCTCTATTGAACAACGACCACAAAAACAAGAATTTGTAGAGATCAGTTTATTTGTTATTTCTCTACGCTAATGGGATAAGCTAAGGCATTAACTTTGTCTTGGCATGACTCTTTTCCTCTGCTATGACTGACCAATAAATTTGGGTTTTTTTGTTACTTGTAAAAGACCAATGTTACATTGCTTTCCATGATGAAGAATGGGGAGTTCATGTCCATGAGGACAAGTACGTGATGGTTTCTCTTTATACCGACACAAATTTTATTGATTTGGGAGATGCTTTTGTGATTATACACTTTTTCCGTTAAATTGTTTGCAAAAAACGTTTCGAGTTATTGAGCCTATCTAGTGCTCTTGCTAACCTTTCAGGTAACCGAGAACCAAAGATGTTGTGGTTATATATCTTTAGACTTCCTATGAGGTCGAATTTCAAAATGATTTTTCTCTATTTAAACAAGGAAGTTTTCATGGACTTTGATCCAATTGTAATATCTGAACTAGCTAATAAAAAGATAACATCTCCTGAGATTGCTACCACCACATTGCTATCAGAGCAAAAGCTACGGTCAATCCTCGAGAACGCAAACCAAGTTTGTAGGGTATTTTATCATTTATAAGCCTGATCGTAGTTCATGTGTTTCTTAACAAAATTACATTTTTGTTACTATTATTTTTTTTCTTCTCAAATCCAGATAATAGTTGAATTTGGATCATATGACAAGTACATTTGGAACTTCGTTAACCAGAAACCTACTCAGAGCCAATTTCGGTGTCCACGCCAAGTCCTTGTGAAGAATTCCAAAGTCAAACTGATAAGCAAAAACCTTGTTCATAGAGGCTTTCGCAGTGTCATTCCAACGGTTATATACTCGTTCATGCAAACCACTGGTCTCACAAACGACCATCTCACTCGCTACTTCAGACACTATGATTGCATGACAAAGAAACAAGTGATAATAATTTAACAATGTACTGCTTAGAATGATGGTTTGCTATTGTGTTGTGTTTGCATTTGTACAGATGTTTTTGTTGTCAAACTGGGAGGAGTTTCTAAGCCGAATGTATTGGAGATTGTATGAAAAGATTAAATGTTACATTTTCAGTATAAGTGGATTATACTCAACTTTCTCTTTCTTTTCCTCATGACAAAATTTTCAATCTCAAAACACTAACAGAATCTGAAACTAAACTATTTCTTAGTTTGATTATGTTGATACAATCTTCCGGTAACAACTGCGGTTAAAGCTCCTGTAAAGTTAGTTAGGATATTTTGTCAAGAAAGAAGCCATTTGCTCTACCAACAGTTTCTGAACTTCTGGAAAATCGATTCTTGATGTTGAGCTTGTTACTTTCTCGGATTCAGTCACTCGTGTAGTCAAGCTACAATTTCTATTGGCTGCAGCAGCTTCTGTAGGTGAACCAGCAAGAGAGATGTAGCGGTTTAAGCTATTGTTTGAATTGATCTGTGAAGGCATTGGATGGTTATGTTCACCCTCATAAGTCGCAACCAACACAGACTGATCCTCCACAATTCTCTGAACCTCAAAAGAAACAAACACAAAATTATAATCAGATTAATAAGTCTACCAATTTGAGGTATGCCAATTAATATTATAAGCGAAAATTGGGTCTATTTTGTTATCAATTACCTTCTTTTTGACAGAACAACTTAGAGCACAAGCACATTTATAGTAAACTCTTGG
Organism: Crucihimalaya himalaica; assembly: GCA_004349715.1. Lineage (NCBI taxonomy): Eukaryota > Viridiplantae > Streptophyta > Magnoliopsida > Brassicales > Brassicaceae > Crucihimalaya > Crucihimalaya himalaica. The sequence goes on from SMJT01000122.1 coordinate 14,472, forward strand.
AGATGGATTGTCTCTACTCACCTTCAGTTCATATTTCCTCCATTGATACCCATCTTTGACAACCTATAAGAAACAACTTCGAAAATCAATAAACCATATAAAATAAAGTTTTCGAAGATAGATACCAAATATGATAGTTATCATGTATGCTTTCAAGGGTAGTGACAGAAGCTTTGGTCTTGTAATAGACCCTTGAGACTTTCTCCTTGACAACAGTCTCTTCTCTCTACTTCTTACACAGATACTAATCTTGATCCGTTGAGCTACTTTCTGACACTCCACCGATAACTGTCGAACTGAATGCGTCATCTCTCGCCAGAGATTTACGTTTCTTGGGGAGGACTGATTTGGCCTTTCTCCGTCATTACACATATAAGGTACTTAATTGGTTTTGAAAATTGGTAGCAATTGAATGTGTTGAAGAGAACGTGTTGAATCAATGTTGATTCTCTATTTTTATTTCAGGTTAAAGAACGCCTTCCTAAACATTATAGAACGTCTTCCTAAACATTATGGAACTTATCTTAAACATTATGGAACGTCTTCCTAAACAATATGGAACACCTTCCTAAACATTTTCACTTAACTGGTTTTGAAAATCGGTAGCAATTGAATATTTTAAGAAAATTTGTTGAAACAATGTTGATTGTGTTTTTTTAATAGGTTATAGTGTGTTTATTCTCTGTTTGGTTTTCAGTTAAATGGTTGAGATAACATCAGTTTGTGGGGGTTGGCATCAAAACAAAAAACATCAATGTAATTTTGTAATTGATACTAAAGAAGGAGCTTCTTGTTGTAATGTTGAGGAGAACATCAATATCAAGGAGTTGATTCAGATAATGTTTGAAGATTTCAACATTGATTCTTCTACTAAATTAATAACTTTTAGCTATGGCCTCCCATTGAGTACGAGGTTGATTGATGATGCTTTTCCCCAATGAATATACGAACTAATCACCAATTAAGAACATTCGTCAACGAGATAAAATTAGAAATTGAAAAGATTATTCTCTGTGTAATTGTGAGTAAAAATCAAATTATGTGTGTTTTTTTTTACGATTCTGTGATCCTTGAAGATTTAGGAAGCTTTCAAAAAATTTTACGAAAGCATTCTTAACATTTAAGAAGGGTGTCCTAATTCATTTTTTTCTTCCTTGAATTAGAAATTAAAGGGTGTCTTAACATTAAGGAAGGGTGTCCTAAATTTTCAGGAAAGCATTCTTAACTTTGAGGAAGGGTGTCAAAAATTTTCAGGAAACCATTCTTAACATTTAGGATGGGTATCTTAACATTCCCTGATGCGAAGATTCACACTTGTGAATTAGATATGTTAATGGGTGAATGAAAATGGGAAATACTTACAATTTCAAGCGATACGTGATGCAAGTTTTAGTGCAATATCCACCACCACCATAAATCACCAAGGGTGAAGGTGCAAAATTTAATCTACAACAAAAGTTCTTCAATTAAAAGTAACTCATGTATTGATAAGATCACAAGTATATAAATTGAATAAGTAATTTAAAACTGCAAATTTGCTATTTTTGAATTATGTGGGTCAGGTCAACCATTCACCACTACCCTTTTCTTAGATTGTTGCACCTCCCTAACCACCTGCATGCCATTAATTCCCACAACTTCATTACATTATAGCTCCAATATGGACTACTAATATAACACACAACTTTCAAAGTTAAGCCAGTTGGTTTATAAGAGGCAATAAATAAAATACACTCACTCATGCACATACCCCAAAATAATGCTTCCTAAAAAGAATATCAACTTAAGACCATCAATTGAAAACTGTTAGTATACAAAAGAAAATATAGCTGCAAGGACCTGGGGTGTAATCCATTCCACATAAACCCAAAGACTGAGAGAACCTTAGCGGGGAAAAAATGACAAATGCAAATCAAATCAACCGAATAGAGTACAACTAAAAACCAAGAAGAAGAAGAACTCTCTTTCACCAAAGTCGATTAATCAATCTACAATAATACAGAATCAATCAATCTGCAATAATAGTAAATAATATGGCAAAATCATGTATATTCTCAAGAGCTAGCCCACCTACCGTCTCGAAATCATGCAGGCTAAAGTAAATGGCGAGTTCAATTGGCATCTTCGGTGACCTAACATAAAACCAAAAACACATTATTAAAAACAAAAATAACTGGCTCAGACGAAGTTGTATGATGTACCGCTGTTGATGAGCTTTATCATTATCCCTAGTATTATTAATCTCACTTTTCAATTAGCAGGTTCAAAAAGATCTTAAAAGAAACACGTTCCTGTTACAAGGCATAGATACAATGCTGGTAAGCTCTCGAGCCACGTCTTTAAATTTTGTTTAATGCTTGACACATCCATCTCATAGATGATATTATAACTACTTTTATTAAAGATGAGGCCTATGTTGAAAGGGATAAGTCACGTTGACAAACACTATAACTATAATAGACTTTTCACAACAAAAATAAATCGTTGGAAGCTTTTTGTGTATCTGCTAACAGATTCTCTTTCTTTACCTCAATGATGTCTCTTCTTCTATTGCAAGGAAAAAAGATAAGCAAAGCATTGAAGTTTGTGTTTTCTATCAGTAAAGTCAGTAGACTTTTTGATCTGGAATATATTAAAGTTGAGATAAAATAATAATTATGGGCGGTGTAGACACACAAATTCTGAAAACATGGAATGAGGCAAAAAGCATAGTTTAAATCTGAACAGAAAATTGCATTCACAATCTTTACATCCCCTAGGAGTCCAAGCTTTTGCCAATGGTTAACTGAGATGCATTGGATTCTTATACCCAAGAATCTGGCTCCTCGTTCTATTGATCAACAACACATTATTAAAAACGAGACAAATTATATAAAAAAAACAGAGAGGATCAAGACACACCAAGGATCTTCGTCAGCTATGTGATCGGCACATTGAGCTTCAAGACTATTTAGCTTCGAAATTACCGAGTCAACAGGTTTCTTATATGAATCATCAGCGATTACAGTCGGGAATATTTTACCACTACAAATGCAATCAACGGAATATGATTAAAGAAACCTAAATGTTGTTTGATTCTTGAGGAGTGAGTAATCGTAGGATCAATTAGACCTTCAATTGTAGATGTTAAAATTTAGAGACGACGAGCAATAGAAGAAGAAAGACAATATAAGAGTACCTATTAGATTTCGGCGACGCAATCTCCGACAAAGATTGCAGTGAGACGATCTTTGGTAACAACTCCGGCGAGATTACCTATGTCAACGATTATGGTGTTCATCTGGCAAATATCAGTGATGCAACTCTTTAACTCGACAAACATCGTTCTCACTAAATTGGCGATGAAACCCCTAAAATTATGATATTAACATTAGGGGTATTTGGTTACTTAATTTGTGTGGTATAATTGTAACTTTCTAAACCTTCTGTTATTTTTGGAACTAAAACGTATTATAGTGCTATTTATGAGAATTGCCTAAGAATTATTATTTTCTTATTATAGCATATTATATACGTTTTTCCACAAACTAAATGAAGAGACAGTTCTTATGGATACCATGATTTTATGGATTTGGCCCTAAAATACCACACGGGCCAACAATTCCATATCTAACATTTGTGATTCAAAGAAATGACCAAACTGCCCCCGTTCAAAGAAAGCCGACACACGTCTTCATCGTCGTCGCTAATCTCTAACCTAATCCTCTCGCCTATCTCTCCCCGGTCTTTCATCGCCGTCGCTGGTCTCGCGGTTCCAGTGTTACGTCGTTGGTCTATAATCGTTGGTTTGGATCACAATCGAGTAAAGCTTCTGCAATTTAGATCTTACTCCCTTCCGTCTTTTTCCTAAGGTAAAACTCGATTCATGTTCTTTACTCGTTAAAATCTCGTTGTTGAATGGTATTTGTGTTTGTTTTTTGGCTCGAATCTATCAAATATCTTGCGATTTGCTGCATAGATGTGGTGGATTGAATATGCATATAACGTGTTCAACAAAATATCTATGAGAATATGCATAGTTTGTGTGTGTGTGTGGTTTTCTCCATTGCTACAATGCCGAACTCGTTGTGTTTCTGTTTCCCGTTGTGTGAAATTGTGGCGATGCAGTTAGTATCTAAATGCTTAAGAATTTTCTCTTTATCTTAAGAGATTTAAGAATTCTTTAGCTCTTAATACTACTACATTTTAGGTTATGTTTGAAATTGTGGCTTCTTTGTTAGTAACTTCTCAATTGTGGCTTCTTTTGTTCCTCCGTCTATGAATCATGAACAGTTCAGCTCAAGGCCACTTCAGTCTATGAATCATGAACATTTCAGTTGAAGACCACTTCATGGCTTTTACTACTGATTGACGACTTTAGTGGTTCAAGTTAGCTTAACTAGATATTTATGTGTTCATTCCTTGGGTTCGTTTCAAGCATAGTAGTATAGTCTTTTTTTTTTGGTGTAATCCCTAGTGAAGCGAAAACTTAATTGGTCTGAGAGATAAACAAGCAAAAAAATAACTGGTGTGTGTGTGTGTGTTCATTAGTGTGTGAGTGTGTTTGTGTGTGTGTGTATGTTTGTGGTGTGTGTTCGTTTGTGTGTGTGTGTGTGGGTGTATGTCTGTCTGAGTGTGGGTTTGTTTGTGTGTACGTGTGTGTGTGTGTGTGTGTGATTTAGAATTTCATTTGATGAATTCACAGTTGGAAACACAAAATGGATTGGATTCGAAATACAAGCTATGAGGATTGATTTTAATATTGATGTGATCTTTTATTTTGATAGAAAGAAAGAAAATATGTCTAGTTTTGTTCATATTATATTCATCTTTCATGAAGCTTGGATAACATCATATTATATGCATCTAATCAGTGTGTGTGTGTGTGTTTGTGTGTGTGAGTGTGTTTGTGTGTGTGTACGTTTGTGTATGTGTGTGTATGTGTGTCTGAGCATGTGTTTGTGGTGTGTGTTCATTTGTGTGTATGTGTGTCTGAGTGTGTGTTTGTGTGTGTGTGTGCGCGTGTGTTTGTGTGTGTGTATGTGTGATTTAGAATTTAATTTGATGAATTTCACAGTTGGAAACACAAAATGGATTTGGATTCGAAATCCATGCTGTGAGGATTGGTTTTAATATTGATGTTGGCTTTTGTGTTCATCGAAAGAGAGAAAATGTGTCTAGTTTTGTTCATTAAAAAGTGGTAGATGGAAGGAAACTTCTTTAGCCTTTAAAATCATTATATTACATGTATTGTGAGTAATATTATATGCATCTTTCATGAAGTTGAGATATCATTATTTGGACTCTAATCAGTGTCTTTTTACTTCTTCAAGGTCTTGAAGCTTCAAGCTGACCACAAAAATATTGTCTTTTGCGTCGTCTATCTTCTCAAGTTGGGTGGAACCATTAAGCATCATTTAGGTATGTGTTGTTGGCTCTATTGCTATTTAACCCACTTTGATTACCTGTACTAGTTGATATGAGCTTTGGTAATCTTGAAAATAAAGATGTTAGCTACTAGAATATGTCTAATTTTCTAGTTTTGTTCATAATGTTGTGATTAGATAGAAAGAAAAGATCAATAGCTTTTGTGTATTGTTGTTTCAGTATAGCTGTGTAGGTTACTATGTGAATTAAGAATTGTTGAAATTGTTGAAAATTCAGGAATGGATCCTTGTATTTTATGCATATATTGTCTATGTTAAACGTTTAGGAAATATTGTTGAAAATTCAGGAACGAATCCTTGTATTTTATGAAGACTTTCCTAAAGAGATTTACTGATTTTTTCCTCTTTTCTTTTTGGCAACAGAACATGGGAAATTCTTTTCCTACAAGTGTCACACTGCCTCAGCTCCATTTCACCATAGGAGATAAGCCTAAAGCAGGGGCAATTCTAAACCAATTTGTGAACTACAAATACATCAAGGAAGTAAAAAACATCCTCACAGATGTAGAGTTCCAGAGGATCAAAGACTCATTCTTAGGACCAATTCTAAAGGTTTGCACAAGGGGGTTGACAATGTCATGGAAGATGGTACACTGTTTGTTGAGTAGGAGTTTGATCACATCGAAAGATAATGAAATCTGGCTTCATTTTGGAGCACAACCTATGAGGTTCTCGATAAGAGAGTTTCATATGGTCACAAAATTGAAGTGCGCTGAATGGGAACCTGATGAAGGTGCAGATTATGTTCAACATGACTGGGCAAACACAGAAGATGGGCACACATTAGAAGACCTTTTTCATATTCTGAGAGATACTCACCCAGACGCAGGAGATGAGAGGTTCTCCTTAGGGATGCTGATACTCATTGAGTGTATACTGCTTCAGAGACACAAGTACTACAAATTCCGAGAAAAAAATCTGAAGATCACCCAAGACGCCGGTGTACTGGTTGAGTATCCGTGGGGAAGGGAAGCTTACAATCTCCTGCTCAAATCGATTAAGAAAGTTGTGACATCGAACCTGAAGAAGGCAAATGTGATATACACGGTTATCCATTAGCGTTAAACATGTGGATACTCGAGTCTATACCGCTGTTACAAACATCGTTTAGTTGAGTTAGTCTCATAGAGTGCCATAATGCCTTCTTGTGTGAACGATACACGCACATAGCTACTCCAACAATTGCTCAGGTGGAGAGCATGAAATCACCAAATAAGTTTTGCAAACAAAAAAAAGTGCCTCTGCTCTTAGCTTTCAGGAAGGATTTATAGTAATTTAGGAAGGTATTGATAAATCGTTTTTTGGTTTTTTTTTTGTGCAACTGAAAGTGATTTGCATCTTACCTCCAATACCTGATGATCTAGAAGATGGAGTCTTGTTGGAAGACACAGATGATGAATATATGAGTTTGATGGTGGAGTTATTGAACAGAGGTTATAAGATGATAGCTGAAGACTGGAGAAACGGATCACAGGATGTTGCGGATGTGATTGAACATGTTGCTATGAATTCATATCAGTTCTATACCAAGGACAAAGCCAAACCATCTTCTTCGGGTGAGGCACTTGTCTTGATGCTGAACAATCTATACAAGATTATTGAAGATGGTTTCAAAAATGTAAACAACCATTTATCAAAAATAGAGGAGAAGCTGGGAGCATGTGATAATATAAACACAAATGATCAGGTAAAAAAACTTGTTCTAAGTATGCTTAGAGACTTTGGATGATTTTCCTTGCAAGTAACAATTAACCGTTTTCATTTTCTATTAAACAGCATAACAGAGATGGTGGAATCCTCTATCTAATAATTCTCCAACTTAAAACTTCAACACAGATGGTGGGATCCCTCCATCTAACAAATCTCCAAATGAACAAGATATAATTCAAGTGACTCCGAATTCAGAGACTCGGAATGCTAAGAAGGCGACACAATGACAAGATCCAACTATTGAAGTAACTCAAAAGCTTAGTTCAACTGATGAGATAAAGACAATATTCATTAAAAAATTCTTAAACCACTGAAGAAGACACATGGGGAAAAAAACTGACAAACAAAATTAATGTCCAATGTTTGAAGAAACGAACAAGGATGAGACAAATGCCGGTACACAAACACAAGAAGCAACCTAGAAGCTCAATTCAACTGCTGAGGTAAGATTTCCTATTGTTTTCCTTATATATTAAATGTATGAAAGTCTTCTTAAGCATATACTAAAAATGTTTTTTATTTGCAGGGTGATACAGAGAATGTTCCTCATAGATGTGGTGATGATGGTGGTGTGAATCAAAATGAAGAAGATAACAATCAACATCATAATGTGGAGGAAACCAACAGAAATCAAGAGGTTAGTTTTCTGTGTTTTATTGAAAACTAAATTTTTAGGAAGCTAAAATAGATCCTTGTTGCAGAGAGATAATGTTGAGAATGGTGTGGATCAAAATGATGATGTAGAAGAAGACAATCAACATCATGAGGTGAACTTTTTATATTTTTTTTGAGATTTTGTGTTTTTATTTAGGCATCTTTTCAAATGACATTAACTTGTAATTTTTGTTCTTGCGGTTTGGTAGAGATGATAACATTCATTTCTTATCCCCTACACGTTTTGCAACACCATCACTCTCTTAGGACGGGATGGTGCCAGAGTTGATGGAAGAGGTTGAACTTAATTACGAAAACAAATGGAGGAAAAGAGTAGTGTGAGCAATTCTTACAAAACGCATTCATGTTTTTATGCATGACTTGGACAAAGAACATGATTTAAAAATGGAAGGCATACGGTACCTGCAAGGAGAGAAAGAAGGTGTACATAAACCAAAACAGAAGGTATTTTCTGAAGTATAAACTATATCCTCTAAATTATTTTAGATAAACAACACTATTTGTTTTTGACTTTTCCTTATGCTCTTATGTTGCATAAGGATATTACTCATAAGCAAAAAGGTGAGAAGGATGTGAAGTCACAGACTAATGAGCCAACGTTTTATCTTAAATGTTTTACTCCACCCAAGGTTTGTTATAATAATTTATGTTTATTTTTTTTAGGGTTTCATTCATAGGTTAATATCATGGAGTATCTCTTAGAAAAAAATTTGATTAGATTAAGCCTTGTTTGAAACTTTAGGAAGAAGTGTAAAAAATTTAGGAAATGACACGTAACTTTTAAGAAGAGCTTCTTAACACGGATTTTTTGGTGCCACGTTCTTTAATAACCAGTGTTGTGTATGTGATATCTTTGAAGTGTTATTTACAAGACATAACCATCTTGTGTCTTCTGTTAGCTGTAGAAGTCTGTGATGTATTTGATGTAATTCATTATAATTTGCGGGGTTTTTCTTACATATAGATTTCAGGAAAAAAAGAAGAAACGGTGTAAGGAAGTTGAGAATGTTGTTCCAACAAAGAAACACAGAATTGATGATGAACAACAGGTTCCAAGGTGGAGCACCCAGCTCATAACTCCATCAATGCAAACCATCACTCCATATTGAGCACCAAGAAACCATGCAACAACTGCTATACATCCAACATTCAACCCTTTCATGTCTCCAACTCTCACCAATATGAATGAATTGAATGATTGGAATAGCTCAAAAATCAAACAAGCGTTAGTGTGATGTTTTAACACTTCTTTTTTATTTAAAAAGTAAATTTTCTATCTAAACGTAAGATAAATCATTTTTGATATTTGCAGAGTGATCACTGATACACAATTATTAACTTCACACTGGTTTAACGTGCTAGAGAAACCAGAGGTATATATTCAAGAAACGGTATTTTTACACTCACCGTAAAATATTGCATCTGTTTAGCATCGAATAAAAACGTTACACATCTGTTTATACTATGTTATTTTCCCAATCACACATCTGTTTAGACAATGTTATTTTCCCATTTACACATCTATTTAGACAATAGTTTGTGTGTGAAAGATCAATAGTAATTTCTGTTTACAAAAGCATGAATATTTGCATCAGAAATACTGTAGTGATTATTATTAGGAAAAATCTGGTTTGTTTTCATTCGATTTAAAGATTTTATGCTTGAATATATGCATGTTTGTATTAGAAACTAACACTGATTACTTGTTTTTGCATCTTGTAAAATACAGCATATCGATGCAACTATAGGAGTACTTTGGCTCAGAAGGAATCAAGACCCATTATACTTCCATAACAAGAGGCTCCCAAAGTCAGCCTTTGTGGGAACTGGCTTCCTTAGAAGATTGAGTGGCTGCTACAAGGATTTCAAGATGTCAGATCCTTGGAAAGCACAATATGTGTTCCTATGGATTTAATAGATTGTCAGAGGCGAATTACCTTCTATCTGCCTTCCTGCAAAGAAGTGGCATGACATTAATGGAGTGTATGGCGTCGCCTATTAGTCCCAATACAGATTGCACATTGGCATGGAGATACGCTTCACTACAATAACAGTCACAATATTAGACTTTAAAAGTGACAAGTGTAAAGGGGATTTGATACACAGTCTCATCAGGCCATTTGCAGGTATGAATCCATCAAAAAACCCCTTATGTAATATAACTCTGTCAGTTTGCAGTATATATACTTAATGAGTGATTATATATTGGTTTTAATTACAGAGATGATGCCATATCTTCTTCGTTGAGCTGGGGGAAAGGTACACCCAAATGATCAAGAGCTCACTCCATAATAAGTCTAATGCCCAAAAAAATACATTCTACATACAACCTTTGATGTGAATTGTGCACTTTTCATCGTTAAGATGATTGAGTGCCACTCTGTGGGAATAGAGGACTCGATGATCAAACTGACAAATGTAACTGCTGAAGACACAAGATCAAAGATGGCAATTGATATCTACCGGGAGTTTGTAGTGAATAAGATTGATATGATTTCTGTTTGATTTCCTGATCACTTGATGAGAAACATTGTAGGTGATGAGATTGATATCGTTTTAGTTTGATGACATTGTAGACATTTGAAATTGATATGTTTATGTGAGATACGTTTTTAATATAATGCGAGTGTTTCTAAACTACTGGTTGTGTCAAATACCAGGTTTAATGATATTCTTAGGAAGGCCTTCTTAAATATTGGGCTACCTTAAAAAAAAAAATGGACGGACAAGCCCAGCAGAACTCGAACGTAAGATCTTGTGGACCGTAGAGAGAACATGTAACCAATAAGCCAAGCTTCTCATTCGAAAATATTGTAACATTAAACATATATATACAAGCTTTGAGTATTTGAATTTAGGAAGAGTTTAATGATATTTTAGGAAGGCGTCGTTAAGTTTTAGGAAGACTTTCTTAATTCCAAAGTACCTAAAATATAAGATTGTTTGTTTGTTTGCACATATTTATGTATAATTCCACTCATATGCCTTCACCTACAATGGTTGACCCACCACCAGGTTGGCCCACCACATAATCTGCAAAAAAGACATGAGAAATGTTAAAAACGTTTCACAAAAACTGTCTCATATTCAACATAAACCTTTAAAAGAAAATGAATGTATACAAGATACCTTTAACAATTAATCATATCGCAACTCTGCATGTATTCTTGTTGTGTGCTCCTCTGCCACATCTGCTGCACTTGTGACTATGAGACTTTGAACCCGGTATACCAAACTCTCCAACAGAGTGAAATCTCTTTCTTTGGAGGTCTCTCACTGCTTGGTTTACTATCTTGAGGTGCACATAAGAATCCAGTTATAGAATCCGAGAAAATCCTATTATTTTCGTATGCTTTCACCATATGCTTTAGCCCATGTCTCTGTCAAGTATCAATCATGAACAAGCTTATTTTCATCCATATTTGAACGTTTCGCAGCAGCAATGGCATGAATGCAAGGAATTTTGTCGATATCAAAAGCAAAACAACTCCATTGCCTGTTCTTTAGGTGGATAAAAAACTTGTTCATATTTTCCTTCACCTCAAACTCGTCTCCATTGACTTGGAAGATGTCAAGTTTCATTGCATCTGGGAACCTTAACACCAACTTATCTACTACTTTTGGTGTGACACGCTTGTTGTTTTTAGCAGCCATTTCACGTCTTTCATAAAACCACAAAGTTATCGTTAACCGGATTTTCTCAAGAAGGGAAAGCAGTGGCAACTCCTGTGGTCCAGTCAACATTGAATTAAACTCTTGCCGAGTATAAGCATTAGCTGCAGATTCATGATATATTATGGATTTTACCCACTTTTAACCATGATATAAGTCATTTTTCTGAGTCTTTTCAGTAGTTTTAGAGTCTTTCAAGTTCTTTTCAGGATGTAGGCACAGGTGGAGCTAAATTGGATTATTGGAAGCTTTTGAAGCAATCTGGAGTTTAACAGTTCGAGGAATTGAGCTTAGCATCGATCGATACCATTTACAGTATCGGTAGATACCAGTGATCAGAACGCTCAACAAGACCCGAAGATAAACCATAAGCTTTCCTTATTTTTCGAGTTAGACTCCTAAACGTGTTTGAGCTATATAATTAGGTTTTTGAGCCTCCAGAAAGAGACACTTGATTTTCTGGAGATAGAGTATTATGCAATTGAGTTTTTGGGAGATATCTATTTCACTTATGATATCTATTTTATTCATGATGTTTGCCTCATTCACCATGTCTGAGTAGATTCCCTGTTAGGTTTAGGGTTGTTTAAAAGGTATTTGATGAATTATTAGATCTGATTAACTTGTTAAGGAATATCCATAGAGCTTTCACCTAGACTTGAGATTAATGCTTATTCTAGCCTCGCGAACTAGAATATGATGTTAGGTTGATTAATTGGCACGAAAGTGTGATTAGTTTCCTGAACTAGTGTTTGGTTTAGGATTTTGTGAACAATTGAACTTGATCGTTAATGCTTGTTTGAATTTATAGAATTTGCAAAGAAATTTGGAATTCTAGGTTTAGACATAGATAGTCTTCGCAACGACAGTTGATTTTCTTTACATCTGTGTTTCAAGTTCAAGAGCGGAGCTTATTTCATTCCTGACATTTGATCTGATCTATAATTCTGATTTGCCTGCAAACTTTCCTAAGTCTAGCGTTTTCCCCTTTGATTTATTACTCCGTTTTAATCGTTTTGTTACCTTTGATTACATTCATTTCACTTAGCTTAATTCACATTCTGAAATCTATTGGGTGAATATTTTGAGTCTTTGTGGTTCGACCCCTAGAATACTACAGCTACTGCTTAGATACTTTAGGGTATTAGATTTGAGCATATCAAATTTTGGTGCCGTTGCCGGGGACTCTAATTTCGCCATTAGATTACGGTTTAGAATTTTGACTAAGTGTTAAGCATCGATCGAACCCTTCAGGTATCGATCGATACTCGTTATTATTTCTGTCACTCACGCGATTTGATTTCTTTGTTTCAGGTGTATGCAACATCGAGAGACGAGACGAAGCAAGAACAAGCAGTTGACCAATCTATCTAACAAAGAGCTAGCTGAATTAGAGCGCACGATCATAAAGCAAAAGAAACAAGCAGAGATGAACATTCCGATTGTGCTTGCTCGTGATGAGGCTGGGGTTTTGAGAGATCAGGAAGGTCACATGTGTGACGTGCAAGGACAGAGGCTTGATGCAGAAGGAAACGTTGTTGCCCCTGCACCGGTAGCTAATGAGGTTATCCCACCAGCTGTGCGTGGGAATGTTGGGAATGCTCTGGTTAATCGCGCCAGAACACTTGGGGAGTACAACAGACCAGACCAGTTTTATGCCAATCGGTCTGTGATTCGTATTCCAACTTTTCAGAGAAACGACTTTGAGCTGAAGCCTACATACTACACTCTTGTAGGCCAGCACCCTTTTCATGGTCTTTCTCATGAGCATCCCATTGATCATATCGAGAGGTTCGAAGATTTGGTCACCAGTATCAAATACAATGGAGTGTCCAATGAGTTCCTCTTCTGTAAGCTCTTCCCATACTCTCTTAGTGGAGATGCAGCTTACTGGTTGAAGCAGTTACCTCCTGGTTCTTTGACTACTTGGGACGAGACTAAGACTGCATTTCTGAACAACTTCTATGATGATGCGAGATCAGAAGAGCTCAGGAACAAGATCTCCCAGTTCTGTCAGGGAGCGACTGAGGCATTCAAGGCTACCTAGGTACGATTTTGGTCTTATCAAAGGGATTGCCCTCACCACGGTTTCTCGCAGTTCAGTTATTGGGTATCTTCTTCAGAGGGATCGATTGGAGGTATCAGATGGCTTTGGACGCTGCAAGCAATGGTAATTTCAACACCAGGTATCCCGAGGACACTTATGTGTTGATTGAAAACTTGGCGTCTAGCAACAGTACTAAGAATGCAGATTTCGAGAGAAAAAAAGCAGAATGGAAACGTTGATGGGTTGCAGATTGCTGAGGTACATGCCAAGCTGGATTCAGTTCACAATCTGTTATTGGGTAAGCAGCAAAAAGCAGTGCATTTTACTGAGGAAGTCGAGAACATCGATGAAGGTGAAGCAGAGGATGTTAACTACATTGCAGGTAATGGTTTTCAGATTTCGTCGTACAACCGCGGCTTCAATAACAACTCTCAGAGAGGAGGATTCAAATCTGATTTCAAGTCTGCAAATTTCGGAGCAAACTCCTTTGCTCAGAAGCCATTTCAGAACAGTGGGTACACTCGCACCTATGGGAATTCATCTTACCAGACACCACCTCCCAAGACTCAGGAAAGCAAAGTTGAGACTATGCTTGAACAGATTCTTGAGGGGCAACAAAAGATGACTGTTGATTTCAATGGAAAGATGGATGCCTTATACACTAATCTGAATGGTAAAATTGAGGCTTTGAACATCCATCAGAAGAAGTTGGAAACTCAGGTTGCTCAGACTGCAGAAACAGTTAAGAGACATATTGGTTTCCTTCCGGGAAAAACGGTGAATCCAAGGGAGCACGTTCATGCTATTACTTTGAGAAGTGGAAGAGTGGTCACTCCAAAGTTGAAGAAGACTTACTCACCAAAGCAGCTCGTCGATCTTGCTGGAGGCGACGATGACGACGATGAGATTCCTGAAATTTCTCTAGTATCGATCGATACTCACCCAGTATCCCCTCAACATTGATCGTTGCCTGTTCAGAGTTCTTCAGAACAAGTTGCCCAACCATAAGCATCGATCGACACCCCCCATGTATCGATCGATACCAGTCCAAGAGTCAAACAGAAGCAGACCACAGGACATGTAGGGAGAGTCTATGTACCAAAAAATCATTTCCCTCGACCTCCTGCCAGGTCGAAGAAAGAGATAGAAGAAGCTAGATGTAAAGCGATGTTGGAAAAATTGGTTGTCGAACTCCCGTTCGTCGATGCTATTAGGACCGCACCAGCTTTCAGAAGATATATCAAGAGGATGGTATCAAGCAATGTGAATCTTGAGGAAGGAGTACTGAGAATCACCCACGAGTGCAGTGCAATTCTTCTCAACAAGATTCCAGAGAAACTACCAGACCCTGGGAGTTTTGTCTTGGATTGCACAATCTTCACTGAGAGGTTCGAACGTTCACTTTGCGATCTTGGTTCCAGTGTGAACCTCATGCCGTATTCAGTAGCCAAGAGAATGGGGATGACTGACTTCACAACAACTAGGATCTCCCTAATCCTTGCTGATCGATCGGTCCGATTTCCTGAAGGCTTGCTTGAGGACGTTCCGATTACTATTGGAGACTGCTTAGTTCCAACTGATTTCATAGTCCTCGAGTATGATGCTGAACCAAGGGATCCACTGATCTTGGGCAGACCTTTCCTCGCTACAGTTGGGGCCCTAATCGTCTACAAGAATGGGAGAATATCCCTGAACATTGGTGATCTGATTATGACCTTCAATATGGAGAAGATGATGAAGAAACCAACCACAGATGGCCAGACATTCTTCATCGACACATTCAGTGAGTTATCAGATAAGTATTTCATGAGGTTACACCCTGAGAATCCCTTAGAGAGAGCGTTGGTTTGCTCAGCTGAGACAGAAATATTTCCCACAGAGGTTGCTGCTGGTTATGCCACGATCCTTGACCAAAACGCTGAAGCATCGATCGATACCACAGGAGGTATCGATCGATACCCACCTTTTCTTCCTGAGGAGCTGGTTATTTCTCGTGCTAGACCCGATTCTTTGGGTGATTGGAGTGAAGAGAGAGCTCCTAAGCTCGATCTTAAGCCACTCCCTGCTAGCTTGAGGTACGTTTTCCTTGGACCTAACTCTACTTATCCTGTGATTGTCAATTCTTCTTTGAACAACGCAGAGGTCGCCTTATTGCTGAGCAAGCTGCGCAAATATCGCAAAGCTCTCGGCTATTCTCTTGATGATATNATTCATCTGGAGGACGAGTCAAAAGCTTCGATCGAACATCAGAGGAGGCTTAACCCAAATCTGAAAGAGGTGGTAAAGAAAGAGATCTTGAAACTTCTGGAAGCAGGAGTTATCTACGCCATCTCTGACAGCAGATAGGTCAGTCCGATTCATGTTGTTACTAAGAAAGGAGGTTTCACAGTGGTAAAGAATGAGAAAGATGAGCTGATTCCAACAAGAACGATCACCGGGCATCGCATGTGTATCGATTACAGGAAGCTGAATGCGGCGACTAGGAAAGATCATTTCCCATTGCCTTTCATTGATCAAATGCTGGAGAGGTTGGCAAGTCACCCATACTACTACTTCCTGGATGGATACCCAGGCTTTTTCCATATCCCGATACACCAAGATGATCAGGAGAAGACGACGTTTACTTGTCCCTACGGTACGTTCGCCTACAGGAGAATGCCGTTTGGGTTGTGTAATGCTCCAGCTACATTTCAGAGATGTATGATGTCGATTTTCTCAGATATGATCGAGGAGTTCATGGAGGTCTTTATGGATGATTTTTCAGTTTATGGATCTTTGTTTAAAGGATGTCTGGATAACTTATGCAAGGTACTTCAGCGCTGCGAAGAGAAGCATTTGGTTTTGAACTGGGAGAAGTGCCACTTTATGGTTCAAGACGGCATCGTTCTGGGGCACAAGGTCTCTAAGGCCGGGATCGAATTTGATAAGGCTAAGATTCAGGTCATGACAAGCCTCCTGCCACCTACATATGTGAAAGACATTCAGAGTTTCCTTGGTCACGCCAGGTTCAATCGCATATTCATTCGAGATTTCTCCAAGTTGGCTTGCCCACTTACTGCTCTTCTGTGTAAGGATGTCACCTTCCATTTTACTCCAGAATGTCTCGCCGCATTCAAAATGATCAAGAAGGCATTGGTTACTGCTCCTATTGTTCAGCCACCAGATTGGAACCTCCCTTTTGAGATCATGTGTGATGCGAGCGACTTTGCGGTTGAATCAATTTTGGGACAGAGAAAAGAGAAGAAGCTTCATGTCATATACTACGCCAGCAGAACACTAGATGACGCCCAAAGGAATTACAGTACCACAGAGAAGGAGTTACTTGCTGTTGTTTTCTCTTTTGAGAAGTTTCGTTCCTATCTAATAGGAAGCAAGGTGATTGTGCATACTGACCATGATGCTCTAAAGTAACTGATACAGAAAAAGGATATGAAACCTCGATTGTGTCGATGGGTTCTACTGCTCCAAGGTTTTGACATAGAGATCAGAGATAAGAAAGGAGTGGAGAATGGGGTTGCAGACCATCTCTCGCGAATGAAGACCAGTGATGAAGTTCCTATTGACGATTCCTTGCCTGAGGAAAACATCTACTTCGTTGAGACTGGACGTCGATACAACTCTGATTCGAATCTGTCGCTACAGAACACGAGCATTGATCGACACTCCCTAGGCATCGATCGATACCTTCACAATTTACGACAGTCCGTTCAATATTTGAGCATCGATCGACACCCCTTGAGCATCGATCGATACCAGCTATCACCCATAGCTGAAACATCTGCAGATCAGTCTGAATTTGAGGAATCCTTCGCTGTCACTTCTCCTGCTGAACCTTGGTACGCCAATGTAGCCAATTACCTTGCTGCTGACTACGAACCAAAGCAACTAAAGAAGTATGTCAAGAAGAAATTCATGAGAGATGTCAGACGTTACTTTTGGGATGAACCATATATGTACAAGCAATGTTCAGATGGAATTTACAGAAGGTGTATAGCTGAATCTGAGGTGCCAGAAATTCTATTTCATTGCCATGGATCTGAGTATGTTGGGCATTTCGCCACATTCAAAACAGTTTCTAAGGTTCTGCAAGCTGGTTTCTGGTGGCCTACAATGTTCAAGGATGCTCACGCCTTCATCTCTCATTGTGATGTGTGTCAGAGAAGAGGGAAGATCAGCAAGCGACATGAGATGCCACAAAACTTCATCCTTGAGGTCGAAGTCTTTGACTGCTGGGGTATTGATTTTATGGGACCATTCCCTCCATCGCGACAGAACAGATACATATTGGTCGCCGTCGATTACGTCTCCAAGTGGGTAGAAGCAATTGCTAGTCCTACCAACGATTCCGCCGTGGTTCTGAAACTGTTCAAAACCATTATCTTCCCTCGATTTGGAGTACCCAGAGGTGTTATAAGTGATGGTGGCACTCACTTCATCAACAAGATATTCGAGAAGCTGCTGAGAAAATATGGTGTACACCACCGCGTTGCCACGCCATACCACCCTCAGACCAGTGGACAAGTAGAGGTCTCCAACAGACAGATCAAGGAGATTTTGGAGAAGACAGTAGGCACTACACGGAAGGATTGGGCTCTGAAACTGGACAGTTGACGCTACATAGAAAGTCCTTTCACGATCAAGGAAGTCCGCCCACACGGTGCAGTCGTCTTGCTGAGTACTGAAGGAAAGGAGTTCACTATCAATGGACAGCGGGTGAAACACTATTGGGCGAAAGCCACCATTCCAGATGGCCACATTATGCCTCTGGCTGAGCCGCCACCTGCCTGACTGATCTCCATGTCGAGCTAACGACATTAAACAAGCGCTTGGTGGGAGGCAACCCACTGTTGAGTCTGTACATACGCTTCTATTTTGATTTTTCGTTTTGTTTTAGTCGTATGTCTTCATGTGAACCTCAGGTCCAGACGACGAGCATTGATCGACACCCCTGAGTATCGATCGATACCGAGGCCAAAGGAGACTTGTGCTGTTACGATGCAAGCATCGATCGATACCACTAACTGTCTCGATCGATACCCAATACCCAGGTAAGTTTCCTAAAAAACCCTCGGGTTTTACCCTTCACTCCATCATAACTCATATCGCTCGACGCCGCCCCCCTCTCTCACTTTCTCACAACGTTTTCGATTCTTCATCGTTTTACTCAATTTTAAGTCCTATTCCACTCGGATTTTTGCCCACATTGTCATTCCATTACTCATTCTTTCAATCTGCAAGGTAATGTTCTCGTAATCACTCCTTTTAGACTCGTTGACAGATTTTATATGGATTTCCTATGTTGTGAAACTTTTGCTGTCATCTTTAGCTCTAGGGACATGGAATTGCTAAATTAGGACTAGAATGAATATGATAGGGATGGAGTAGTATGAGGAATTTGATTTTGGGTTGATAAAGTGGGATTGCGATGCATCTGTGTGGAACCTCTATGATTATATCTCGAGTATCGATCGATACCCCCTTGGTATCGATCGATATATGCACTTATTCGATACACATGCTAATCTGCTATCTGTTTTCATTTTGATTCTTCTCTGATGGCTCCTCGCAAGAAGGCACGACCGGACGACGCATCCTGTTCCAATCCTCCACGCCGCAAGTTCAGTCTTCAGGATAAGGTGGAAGCGTTCTGTGGATCGTTCTGGCATGCCGGAGTCATCACCGCTTGTCTGACCAGAGATCGCTATAGGGTCCTGAAAGGTGGTTTCACAGACAACACTGGTCCTCAGAGCTTCCTTGAGGTCCACATTAGTGACTTGAGGGCTGCGCCACGACGATCACCATCTCCCTCTGCCCCTGCTCCTGTTGCTCGGCCTCCCTGGCTTAAGTTGGAGGGGAAGAGGATCATTCCTCGATGCGATTGGGCAGGATTGCCTTAGGAGGAAATAGAGAGCGAGGCCTGCATTTACAGACCCATAGTCGAAGAGTGGGACGACTACGACACTCTGTTCTACAACGAGTGGCTGCACGTTGTCATCCTCCCGACACGCTTCATCGATCCGCACACTATGTGCCGTTTGGGTATCGACGTGGAGCTCTCAGACATGCTTGGGAAGATTGGACTGGGGACACTGTACTCACGGCAGTACGACCTCTATTCGGACCTCGTTCGCCAGTTCCTCGCCATAGCTCGCGTCTACTACAGAGACGAGGTCCATCGCACTGCTTCGGAAGGCACCTTGACTTTCCTGATCATAGGAGTTCGTTACAGGCTGCGTATACCTGATCTCTGCACCATCTACGGGTTCGATCCCTATCCTCAGCAGGTAGCTCTTCCTACCCAGTTTCAAGATGCACAGGTCTTTTGGCGACACATTGGTCTTGGAGCCTACCACTCCAAGACCACGACACCGATAGACATCCGCCATCCGACTCTGCGTTGCATCGTCCGCATTCTGAGCACCACTCTTCTCTGCAAGATGGAGCCCAACAAGCTGAGGATCTCAGAGCTGATCTTACTATACAAGGCCATTGGCGACCTCATTTCTGAGGATAGGTATGAGTGGCCCGAGTTGAACCTCGCGATCAACATAGGCGCTCTCTTTGCGCACCATTTGGTCTCTCTAAAGACCAAGCCCTTCACTGGCCGCAACTACGCCACAGCGCGGAAGACTGAGTCAGTCGGCAGCCTCCTCACTCCTATCTTCGAGCATTTTAGCATCTCTACTTCAGCATGTTCGATTGTCACAGCTCGTTCTCTGATGGATGAGCAGCATATGCAGCACATGCGTTGGCTGAAACCAACTTGTCGCTGGTGCCAACCCACGACAGACGGAGAGCTCTTTGTGCAGCTCCCCAACCACGCTCTGACCCGCATCGGCGATGATCCATCTCAGCTGCATTTCGATCCAGATCCAAATCTGCTCTCAGTTGCACCGTCCACTCGTGTCCGCGCTCCACGCCAACTCCCATCCATTCCTGTCATTTTAGACGAGACACCCGCAGCTGACTTTGCTGGAAGTCAGCCTCGCCGTTCACAGCGCCGCCAGACATCTGCTCCTGCACCCTCATTGCCTCCACCACCAGATCTGCCGATGGAGACAGCTACTTTTCAGAGATACGTTGTGGAGAGTTTACAGAGCATCTGGTCTGTTGTCTCTCGCTGCCGCTGCATGTCATCGACTGATGCCGACCACTCCACTCCTGGCCCTTCATCTCGCTATGCTGTATCAGATGACGATGATGATTCAGACGACTAGTCTCTGCTCCTGGGTTCCTCATTTTCTGTTCCTTTCTTTTGTTTCTGCTTTCTTTTCTGAACTTGTTTATCTCATTGTCAGTACTTGTTGAACTTATGGCTATCTATTGATTATGTTGCTTCTAACTGTGCTCTCATGATTTAACAGTTCTTTATCTAACAATTGGCTTCGTTGGACACGGTTTTGAGCTTCAGAATTACAGACAAAGGACCTGAGCATCGATTGATACATAACTAGCATCGGTCGATACTACCTCAGCATCGGTCGATACTGGTTCTCTGTATCGATCGATACTGGTTCTCTGTATCGATCGATACCCATCCATTCCCACGGTATCTTCGAACCACCTTTCAGCCATTCTGTTCTTGTGCTTTCTTTTGCTTCCTCTGGGTTAACTAACACTGGGGACAGTGTTGTGTAAGTCTGGGGGAGGTAGTTACTGACATTGGGTTTGTTTTTCTTAGAGTCAGTCCTTTTGAGTCAAATTTTCATTTTATTGAGTCAAAACCTGTTAGAGATTATGAACCTTTGCTTGATTTCATTTGTTCTGACTTTGTTTTTAAGTAACCATTGTCACAGAATCAGCTCTAAAATCGTCTAATGAAAAATCCAAAGACTAACCAGTTGACTAGGAAACACCCATGTCTCCAGCAAATTTCTTCGAAATCTTGAGCCCAATTTTGCACTTCCCTACTAAGGTTGGTATTCACTGAACTTGATTCAATCATTCATATCTGACAAAGGAACCCATGTGTTAGAAGATTATGATATACCTCTCCCTTGACACACATTAATGCATGAAAGATGAAATGACTTCCGCCTAGTAGAGGGCTAGGAACATTTCCTGTGATCCAATTTTTCTACTTGGATAAGGAATGATCACACAAAAGCCTGAAGCGAGGGGTAGGAACGTTTCCCGGGACCCCATTATTCACCTAAGACTTTTGATACTCTGAGAGGGGAGAACCGGGGATTAGGTGGAAAACACAATCAATAAACACGTCTCAAACCTTGATTTGTATATGCAAAGCTTAATCCAAATCAGAAGCATAAAAAGAGATAAGTCTGGGGGAGAGGAAAATCATATCAAGGTTTAAAATTTGGATGGTTCTTTAGTCACGATATCGCATGAGGAAGAATCTAGAAGGTTCCTGAATATCAACAATAGTGATGAAACGACAATGAAGGATTTAGTATGATTGATGCTGTGAGATAATGAGTGGGTACTGGGAAGCTGCGATTGTCTACGGAGAAGTACATGCTGGTCAGATCCAAAACTGTTTAGGTGATGATTGGGAGCTTGGAAAAGGAGTCATCACAACGTCTCAAGAGATGGTGAGTCTCCATGTTTTTCAAACCTCTTTCTCTGTTTGGTTTTCTGTTTGCTTGAGGGCAAGCAAAGACTAAGTCTGGGGGAGTTGATATATCATGGTTTTTACCCACTTCTAACCATGATATAAGTCTTTTTCTGAGTCTTTTCAGTAGTTTTAGAGTCTTTCAAGTTCTTTTCAGGATGTAGGCACACATGGAGCTAAATTGGATTATTGGAAGCTTTTGAAGCAATCTGGAGTTTAACAGTTCGAGGAATTGAGCTAAGCATCGATCGATACCATTTACAATATCGGTAGATACCAGTGATCAGAACGCGCAACAAGACCCGAAGATAAACCAGAAGCTTTCCTTATTTTTCGAGTTAGACTCCTAAACGTGTTTGAGCTATATAATTAGGTTTTTGAGCCTCCAGAAAGAGACACTTGATTTTCTGGAGATAGAGTATTCTGCAATTGAGTTTTTGGGAGAAGGGCCTTGAACCCTTTTTGTATTCCTACTCTATTTCACTTATGATATCTATTTTATTCATGATGTTTGTCTCATTCACCATGTCTGAGTAGATTCCCTGTTAGGTTTAGGGTTGTTTACAAGATATTTGATGAATTATTAGATCTGATTAACTTGTTAAGGAATATCCATAGAGCTTTTCACCTAGATTTGAGATTAATGCTTATTCTAGCCTCGCGAACTAGAATATGATATTAGATTGATTAATTGGCACGAAAGTGTGATTAGTTTCCTGAACTAGTGTTTGGTGAGCAAAAGACCTATTCGCAAAGGAATTTGGTTTAGGATTTTGTGAACAATTGAACTTGATCGTTAATGCTTGTTTGAATTTATAGAATTTGCATAGAAATTTGGAATTCTAGGTTTAGACTTAGATAGTCTTCGCAACGACAGTTGGTTTTCTTTACATCTGTGTTTCAAGTTCAAGAACAGAGCTTATTTCATTCCTGACATTTGATCTGATTTATAATTCTGATTTGCCTGCAAACTTCCGTAAGTCTAACGTTTTCCCCTTTGATTTATTACTCTGTTTTAATCGTTTTGTTACCTTTGATTACATTCATTTTGCTTAGCTTAATTCACATTCTGAAATCTATTGAGTGAATATCTTGAGTCTTTGTGGTTCGACCCCTAGAATACTACATCTACTGCTTAGATAATTTAGGGTATTAGATTTGAGCATATCAATTCAAAAAGTGGCAAACACGATTCACCTTTAAACTTGAATTTAGTGTTGTTTCCGAGATGGAATCTGCAGATTTTGTGGTGTGAAACTGGATACAAGTCTAAACGTGCTTTCGCAATGGATGGAGCACAATCAGAAACAAACACCAAAACTTGTGCATTAGGTATGATACAACACATGCACCTAAAAAGCAATTCCATAATCAATAATAGCAAAGGCTATCGGGTATAAGTGATATTCTTCATTCTGTGCTATAGCTACTAACAACTTTCCATTGAATTTTACCTTAAGGAAGCTACCATCAACATCAATCACTCTCCTCATCAAAGCAAAACCTCTGATTGACGGACAAAATGCAATAAAAACGTATTTAAATCTATTATGAGGATCTATCTCAACATAAACAACTGATCCTGGATTTTTTTCCTTAGCCATGTACAACCACTTTGCTAGGTTTTTGTAATTGTCCTCAGGAGTGCCTCTAACCAAAATATGAGCTTCCTATTTTGCTCTCCAAGCTTTTTTGTAATTTATATGGACACCATGATCTAATCGAACCTTCTCAACAATCTGTTTAGGCTTGAGACCAGCCTTCTTTTCTCCACAGTGGCTGCAAATATAAGTACCCAACAGTTTTGCATTTGCTTGCCTATGATTTGCATTCCTATGAGTTGTATCACAACTTTGTTCATGCATATAATTCCTAACCACAAAGAAATTAGATGACTTGTGCTCTATTGCACGCATCTTCCAACTGCATTTAGCATCGACACATCCTAATATCAATCTCGTTGTGCCTGACCACAATGACCTGAAACTCAAACTTCCACTCAAGTTCCCATTTTCTCATAGTCATCATCAACTCTTCTTTGTTCTTGAAATATCTGCCCTCATGTATATCATCAGTTCCTTGAGCGTGATGGGAAGAGCTTATAGATATTGGATCTGGATGAAGTGCAAGAATCCCTTTTTCAGTAGTTGAGGATGTATCATTATGTGGTGCAGAAACTGAGATGCCACTTCCACTTGGTCGATTATACTCCTAAAACAGAAACACATATGTGTAATACATAGTTAAAAATGTCTTCCTGACTCACAATATCTATATCTATCACTTTATCTATCATCTCATTCACAATATTTCACAATACTCACCGTGTCTATATCTATCACCTTCACTTTCACAATACTATCTTACACATACCATCTCATTCACAATAGTCACAGTATCTATATCTATCATATTCACCTTAAAAAAACTCATAGTATCTTAATTTATATAAAACAAAATGTTTTACCTCAATTTCTTTATGAACGGATGCAACAAAGGATGAATCACCACACCAGTTGCTACAAAATCGAATGTTCTCTATTGTATTGGATTGAAGGTTGCTCTCCGTTTTCTCAAAAACAATATGGTTACTGAGCACCTAAATAAAATATATTGTGAGTCAATAAAGGAAATAACTAAATCAGTAAAGAGAAGGTAATCACTCATTGTTACAAACAATCGAATTAATCCTCTTGAATCTTCTTCATAAACGTATGCAATTGACGATCATTCCGTATATAGACCGGTGGAGAATTTTCTACCAAATTTTTCATCCATTGAGGAAGTTCATAACAAAGTGTTATATCTTCCGCTAAACAAGCAAGTCCAAAATCCTCAACTAACATCTCAGCTAAACCATTCAATGTGATATCATCATGTACGCTGCAAAGCGATCCACCTCTATTTAAATCAATTTCGAAAACCCAATCTCCTTTATCAGTTTATGTCCACTTCCCACAAACTGAGTATAACTCTACCATAGTAACGAGATTTTTAGGGCAATCTGAATCGATGGCTGAACAAAAAACAGAAATCAAAATTGTTTCATAGGATAGGAATCAAATGATCACGAGATAACTACACATGATTTCCCTAATCAAATTCACAGGTCGAAGGGGTAGAAAACATTGATTAAGAGGTAGACAATCGCATACATTTGTAATGAAGAAAAAAGTGATGCCTACTTTGTTTTGTCCTTCGCTCCCCAATTTCAAATATCGAAACCAAGAGAAGAAGAAACACATTCCCAATCAAATCATGTAGAAACTGAGAATGTCAGAGAGACAAAGGTGAAAAGAGACTAACTGATCAGAAGAAGAACAAGAAGCAGGAGATGAAATAGTCCAAGGAGAAAAAGGATTGGGAAACGAAGACTCGTTTGAATCATTTTTCAATTACAGATTGGAGAAGTTGGAGACCTCACCAGACCTCGTTGGAGACATCACCTGACCTCGCCGGAGCAATGTCGATGACAGAGGAAAATGCAGATGGAGACTTCACCTGAGCTAACAGATCTAAAGTCGGAGATGAACGTAGGAGAAATATCGCGAGCTAAAGAAATTGGCTAATTAAGAGATTTTGTGTTTATAACACAAAGGTAAGAAGGTCAATTTAGTGTTTAATAAATGTTATTAATAGAAAATTAGGAAGTGTGTGGTAAATTAAGAAATTAAACTAATTGTGATGCTATTTTAGGGTATTTCTCTTAAAATTATACTTAGTTGAAATTAATATATAGATAATTTTATTTTAAGATTTATAAAAAATCATATATAATTTTTTAAAAATTATTATGTAAAATCAATGGATTCTTATTTGAGAATCTGTTCATACAAGAAATATTCTTTTTTTTTTTAATTAAATTTTAGTGAGAGTCTATAAACTCTCGATGGAGATGGTCGAAGACTATTAGTTCAAAGAAGTAAAGATCACAACTTAGCTAAAAATTAAAAGAGGCTAAGAACATTAGCTGTCACAAGAACAATACAGTATAAACATTATAATATGGTGATGAAACTAAGCAGCATAAGCTTCGTTGTAACGTGTAAGAGTTACTGTCACAAATCGGTTCTGGAATGCCGAAGATAAGTTTTCTGCAAGGATTATATAAATTAAAGCAACATAAAGAAGAAAAGAGATTCTCTTTTGTATAGAGCTCGGAACTAAATAACAAAGAAGCTCGGAACTAAACCTAGCTACCCAAATTAAAGGAAATAACAAGAATTCCAAAACAGAAATTCAACATAAAACAAAAAATCCAACAATAAATAAAAACGAAAAAGTCTTTTACGTCTGTGCTATATAAATCTTCTTGCTCCTAAATAAACACTTAAAGGATAAGGTTTATAACATACGATGAAACCAAAAAAAAATCAGTAAAAGAAAGACAATAATTGATACTTATATTGCTACTCTTGATCTTACACTAGCTCGATCAACCAACATTTAGGCGTATATACATGATAAACGTTTTCACTTACCACAAAGATGTGTAGTATCTTTTACAAAATGAATGGTACTTTTCAGAATAAGGCTGAAAGTGATATATGCACCTAATTATATTAGTTTAGCACTTGATATAATCCAAATAGTACAACCCATATTGGAAAATCATTTACTATCAATATAGCCTGCAACATGTGTTATAAGTTGTAGGCAACAATATGATCATCAAAAGAATAACAAAGACAAGAGCATCATCTTCAAAGATAACTACAACACAGAAAACCACAAAAGGTGCGCATAACTATAGTATAATTAAATATATACCGTCAAACATTATGTGGATAAGAAAGATGTGGTTATTGCAGAGCAATCCCGCTTAGCAAGGAAAATTAGAAAAAAATTGTTGAAAAAGATATAACATTTGTATTAGGAAGAGCTCGGAAAGAAAAAGATGTGGCTAGATCGTCAACATCAACTTCAAAGCGAATGGTTGACAAAGGTTAGAAGACAATACTAACTAATTTAATAATAACACTTTATAAACAAAAATTTAAACAATCTAGATTGTAATAGATACGCGAACCAAAAAAGGAGAAATCAAATATATTACAAGAACGCAAAATATGTGGACCTTCGGTATGGGAAGCAGAAAGCACACATAAGTCAAATTCTGACAGCTATTGTGTACATTCTGCAGTCAAAGAGGAGGAATATTATTGCCACCAATGAAAAAACCACCCCCTGATGCGGACATCCAACCTAACCCGATGCCCGAAGTAAGGGAAGGCACCATGACTCGTTCAAAACACAAGCAACTTCGAAGAAGGTTCAACCTTGCCGTGCAAGATATCGTGAATGACATGGGAAAGGGGTTAGCATCGGTCGTCCCCGAGGATCTACGAGTCGAGCATGGAATTCCACGTATCGCTACCGAGGAACCACGTACACTTACCGAGGATCCACGTACCGCTATCGAGGAACCACGCACCGACCGTGCCAAGCTATCGTACCGCTTCGAGGATCTATGTGTTGCTACCGAGGATCCACATATCAACCGTGCCAAGCTACCGTACCGTCCCGAGGTTCCCCGAGCTGCTACCGAGGAACCACGTACTAACCGTGCCGAATCACCGTACCGTCCCGAGGATCCCCGAGCTGCTACCGAGGAACTACGTACCGTGTCCGAAGATTCCACGTACCGCATCACGGATCCGCGTACAACTTCCGAAGGTTCCGCCGTCCCGAAGATCGCGACGACATGTCCACACAACATCTCGAGGAGCAACGAGCCAACACCGAAGACTCCCTACAAGCTGCCGAGGAATCCACGACAGACCACGAGGGACTAGGACGATTCATCGAGGACACCGCGCCATTCCACGAGGAAACCACGACAGTCCTCGACAACGTCACGCGACTCCGCGCAGGCCAAGGTAAGTTTTACTCAATATTTTCGATCTTTGCAGGCCCAAACAAGCCTTTCAACGGCTAAGTCCACTTCAGAAACGACAGTAACATTCGCATCTTCATAGTTTCCTTTTCTTGTTTTAGTTAAACGTTGAGTTTTATGTATTTCTTTGTTTTCGCTTTCTAGATGGACTTCT
Organism: Crucihimalaya himalaica; assembly: GCA_004349715.1. NCBI lineage: Eukaryota > Viridiplantae > Streptophyta > Magnoliopsida > Brassicales > Brassicaceae > Crucihimalaya > Crucihimalaya himalaica. The sequence continues at coordinate 42,624 of SMJT01000122.1, forward strand.
TTGTATTAGGCTTTTATTTTTCTTTCTTTATGGGCCCTAGGGCTAGCTGATAGGACTGTTTATAAAGTCCCCTTGCAGCCGTGTAACCGATTTTTACACTACTATCAATAAAATATCGAATTTCTTTTAAGGCTAAAACCCTAGTCGTTTCTTGTTCTTGTTCTTCGAAGAGTGAATCCTTGAAGACGAGATCTGTGCAGTATCAGAGTCAAACATACCTCTGTGGTGCACCACCTACCGCCAACACCATCCCTTTGTTCGATCCCACTCGAGAGAATCGTCCGCCATCGAGTCAGATCACCATCTAGTTCGAGAAACTTGAGGAAACGCCGACGACCGTCCGTGGAATCAAGGATCCTGCTCGAGTTTCGTAATCCTCACCCTCGAGGCTTACATCATCTGGTATCAGAGCAAGTTCCAAGCTCATACCGATTGTCTCTATCCCTTAGTCTTTCTGTTCTTTGTTATTCGTTGTTTGCTTCATTCAAAGTAAAAAAAAATATATAAATCTTGTTATTTTCGTTTGGTTTGCTTCTTTGCTTCGTAGATCTGTTAGTTTTGTTCGTTATATTCAAAAAAAAGAATAGACAAAAATATCGTTGTGTCTTCTTTTCTTCGTTCGCTAGCTAGATTTACACCATACACTTGTTCGTTAGGTTGCTAGACTTGTTTTTGTGTTCGTTGAAGTGTGAGATCTGTTCATTGCTGTGCTCGTTTAGGTTGTTAGTTCATTGATTTGTTACTTCGAGTCTTAGTTCTCATTTGTTTGTTTGCATCTAGGGTTTTTGTCAAAAAAAAAAAAAAAAGTTAACTTTCCTTTTTTGATTTTTTTTCGAATATTTTCGTTTCCATTGTCGAAATTTTGTGTTCTGTTTTCTCGTTTGACTTTAATATCCGAACCAGTTTTATTACTTTTTCCCACTCGATACGTTTACGCCTTTGCTGTTTTTGTTAAGTGCAGAAACACAAAATCTTCGAGGAAATGGGAGAAGAAGCTGCCGTTCCACAGGATGCCCTCGTGCAAATGCTCCATGCCATCCAGGCCGAGATCCGAGGTTTCGGAGAACGCCTCGAGAGACTTGAAGGACCACCACCTCTTCCCCCACCACCACCACCACCCGTGGAAGGGAGGCGTGTCCAACCGCAACGAATCATCCGGAACGAAGCCGACCACGTTCCCGAGGATGACTACGATGATCCACCACCCGATCCACTCCAACGGCAACACCAACGAAAAAATGACCCGTTGCTCATGAGAAACCGTGGACGAGTCAAAGTACCACGTGAACAAAACTTTGATGTGAAACTGACTCCACCTACTTTTGCAGGAAAGTCCGATCCCGAAGCCTACATGGATTGGGAGAGAAGGATGGAGTACATCTTCAAGTGCTATGGATACAACAAGACACGTAAGGTCTCCCTCACCGCGGCTCAACTCACGGACAATGCCTTAGCATGGTGGGATAGAACCGTAGCTGACCGAAGGAGGCAACGATTCGGACCCATATCCGAATGGGGAGACATGAAGTACCTCCTTCGAATAGGGTATGTTCCCGACTACTACCACCGTGATTTGCAAAAACATTTTCGTAAACTGTCGCAGGGAACGAGGACTGTCGAGGAATTCGAGAAGCTCATGAACTCCTTGGAGTTGGAGGAATCCGAAGAAGCCCTCATGGCACAGTTCGTAGACGGCCTCAATGACCGAATCCAACGCAAGGTTGAGCGAACCAACTATGGTGGAATCCACGTTGCTCCTCCACCTAGCCATTCAAGTGGAGAGTCAAATCCAGAAGAAAACGTCCCAAATCACCCCGAGACGACAACAACTCCCCGTGGAACTCCAACAACAATAGGTTCCCGAACAAAGGAGCCTCCGGAAGCGATGGTGCCAAATTCAAGGGCAGAACGTTTGACACGCCCAAGGTCACAAACCAGAAACCAGGTAAGCTTCCTACTCGATCAATCCCGTACACGTGACATCACTTGTTTCAAGTGTCAAGGTAGGGGACACTAATGCGCGGGAGTGCCCGAATCAACGGGAAATGATCCTCACCAATGATGGCGAGTATGAATCCCAAGATGACAACGATGGAGACCAGGATGAAGATGACGAGGATGTTGAGTATCCCGACCAAGGAGAACTCCTAGTCATTCCCGAGCACTTAGTGTGCTAGTCCATCCGGAAGAGAAGGTGCAACGAGAGACATCTTCCACACAAGATGCACCGTGAAGGGAAAGGTATGTAACCTTATCATAGATGGAGGTTCCTGTACTAATGTGGCTAGCAAGTACATGGTGGACAGGTTAGGTATCCCAAGGACTAAGCATCCTAGGCCCTACAAGCTCCGATGGTTGAACGATGACACCGAATTGCGGATAGCCGAACAAGTCACCATTCCTTTTAGTGTGGGAAGATACCACGATGAGGTGGTATGTGATGTGGTGCCGATGAAAGCTGGACATCTCCTGCTGGGGAGACCGTGGCAATTCGACCGAGCTACCAATCACAATGGGAGAACTAATCGATACTCCTTTAGCTTCAAGGACCGTAAGTTCAACTTAGCCCCTTTAAGTCCTTCGAGATTCATGAGTTACAAAAACACATGAACAAGGAAGAAGAGGTAAGGAACTCTAGCCTATTCGTTTCTTCCAATGAGGTTTCTAAAGCGATCCGTGTCGAGGCACCGTACTATTAATGGTTTTCAAAGATTGCTTAAGTGTAGGAACAGGTGAAGTAGAGTTGCCTCAAGAAATCCAGTCCATCCTCGAAAACTTCAAAGACGTGTTTCCCTGATGAGATTCCACAGGATTGCCACCCATCCATTGTCATTGAGCCACCAAATCGATCTCGTCCCCGGAGCACCTATTCCGAACAAGCCGGCCTATCGAATGAATCTGGAGGAAACCAAGGAGTTGGAGAGGCAAGTCCGAGATCTTATGGACAAAGGCTACATCCGTGAGAGCCTCAGCCCATGTGCCGTTCCGGTCCTACTCGTTCCCAAGAAAGATGGGACATGGCGTATGTGTGTGGATTGCCGAGCCGTTAACAACATTACCATCAAGTACCGGCATCCGATTCCACGCCTAGACGACATGCTCGATGAACTTAGTGGAGCCACCATTTTCTCTAAGGTCGATCTTAGAAGTGGATACCACCAAGTCCGAATGAAGGAAGGCGATGAATGGAAGACAGCCTTCAAAACCAAGCAAGGACTCTACGAGTGGCTTGTTATGCCTTTCGGCTTAACGAATGCTCCGAGTACCTTCATGCGCCTTATGAACCAGGTTCTTCGTAGTTTCATTGGGAAATTCGTGGTAGTTTACTTTGATGACATTCTCATTTATAGTAAATGCTATGCCGATCACCTTACCCATTTGAACTTGGTTTTGCTAACGCTTCGGAAGGAAGGCCTTTATGCCAACCTAACGAAGTGCACCTTTTGTACTGATAAGTGTGTGTTCTTAGGTTTTGTAGTAAGTGCACAGGGCCTCCAAGTGGACGAGGAAAAGATCCGTGCAATTCGTGAATGGCCTACACCCACTACCGTCGGTCATGTTCGAAGTTTCCACGGCCTCGCTAGCTTCTATCGAAGATTTGTTCGAGATTTCAGTTCCGTGGCTGCACCAATGACCGCTGTCATCAAGAAGAACGTGCCATTCAAGTGGGCACCAGCCCAAGATCAAACGTTCCACACACTCAAAGAACGGCTCACCCAAGCTCCGGTCTTAGCATTGTCGGATTTCGATGTCATGTTCGAAGTGGAGTGTGATGCATCCGGTTTAGGCATCGGAGCTGTTCTACACCAAAGGAAGCGTCCCGTGGCCTACTTTAGTGAAAAGCTCAGTGGTCCCACCCTCAGCTACCCGACGTATGACAAAGAGCTCTATGCCTTAGTCCGAGCTCTAGAAACGTGGCAACATTACCTTCTCTCAAAGGAGTTCGTCATTCACACGGACCATGAGACTTTGAAACACCTCAAAGGCCAGACTTCACTCAAGAGAAGGCATGCCAAGTGGCTTGAGTTCATAGAGACGTTCCCCTACATCATCAAGTACAAGAAAGGAAAAAAGAACATCGTTGCCGACGCCCTATCCCAGAGATACGCCCTCATTTCAACCATGGAGGCTAAGATCATGGGGTTTGAGCACATCAAAGACTTGTACAAGGATGATCCCGAGCTGAGCGAGTGCTACCGTGAGCAAGGCCAAGGTCTTTACAAGGCATTCTACCTCCAAGATGGGTTCTTATTTCGGGACAAACGACTTTGCATTCCACAGTGCTCGGTGCGCGAGCTTGTCCTAAGTGAAGCTCACGGAGGAGGACTCATGGGTCATTTCGGAGTTGACAAGACTCTTGCCATGTTTCGAGAGCATTTCTTTTGGCCGAACCTTAAAAGAGATGTGGAGAGATTCTGTGGAAGATGCGTCGTGTGCCACAAAGCCAAGTCGAGGTCACACCCCCACGGACTTTACTTACCATTGCCTATTCCTAACGCCCCTTGGGAGGATGTTTCTATGGATTTTGTGCTAGGTTTACCCAAGACGCAAGGAAAGGACTCTATATTCGTGGTGGTAGATCGATTCTCCAAGATAGCACACTTCATGCCGTGCGTCAACACCAATGATGCCTCCGAAATCGCGGAGTTATACTTCCGAGAAGTGGTGAAACTCCATTGCATTCTGAGGACGGTCGTATCCGACCGAGACACCAAGTTCCTTGGACACTTTTGGAGGACTTTGTGGAGGAAGCTAGGGACGAAGCTCCTCTTCTCAACTAGTTGCCATCCGCAAACGGATGGCCAAACCGAGGCTGTAAACCGAACACTCACACAACTCCTTCGGGCTACCTTGGGTAACAACATGAGAACATGGGTTGATTGTCTTCCCTATGTTGAATTCGCTTACAATCGAGCCGTTCATTCTTCTACTAAGCTATCTCCCTTTGAGGTAGTTTACGGATTTAACCCATTGGCTCCCATAGATCTAGTAGCTTTACCTCCACTAGAACAGGCTAATCAAGATGGACTTCACCGAGCCGAGGCTATTCAAAAACTTCACCAAGAGATCAAAACCAAATTGGAAAAGAAGGCCGCGGACAACAAAAAGAGGGCCGACCGAGGGAGGAAAGAAGTGTTACATAAACCCGGGGATTGGGTATGGCTCCACATGAGGTCGGAGAGGTTTCCACAGCAAAGAGCTTCCAAGTTATCCCCACGAGGTGACGGACCGTTTAAGATCCTTGAGAAAATCAACGATAATGCCTACCGCCTTGAGTTACCCGACGAGGTAAGAATTTCCCATACCTTCAATGTGGCTGATCTTTTACCTTATGATGAAGGAGAACAAGTTTTGGGGTCAAAACCTTTTCAAGAGGGAGGGAATGATGCGGACATCTAACCTAACCCGGTGCCCGAAGTAAGGGAAGGCACCATGACTCGTTCAAAACAAAAGCAACTTCGAAGGAGGTTCAACCTTGCCGTGCAAGATATCGTGAATGACATGGGAAATTGGTTAGCATCGGTCGTCCCCGAGGATCTACGAGTCGAGCATGGAATTCCATGTATCGCTACCGAGGAACCACGTACACTTACCGAGGATCCACGTACCGCTATCGAGGAACCACACACCGACCGTGCCAAGCTATCGTACTGCTTCGAGGATCTACGTGTTGCTACCGAGGATCCACGTATCAACCGTGCCAAGTTACCGTACCGTCCTGAGGTTCCCCGAGCTACTACCGAGGAACCACGTACTAACCGTGCCGAATCACCGTACCGTCCCAAGGATCCCCGAGCTGCTACCAAGGAATTACGTACCGTGTCCGAAGATTCCACGTACCGCATCACGGATCCGCGTACAACTTCCGAAGGTTCCACGAGCCGTCCCGAAGATCGCGACGACATGTCCACACAACATCTCGAGGAGCCACGAGCCAACACCGAAGACTCCCTACAAGCTGCCGAGGAATCCACGACAGACCACGAGGGACTACGACGATTCATCGAGGACACCGCGCCATTCCACGAGGAAACCACGACAGTCCTCGACAACGTCACGCGACTCCGCGCAGGCCAAGGTAAGTTTTACTCAATATTTTCGATCTTTGCAAGCCCAAACAAGCCTTTCAACGGCTAAGTCCACTTCAGAAACGACAGCAACATTCACGTCTTCATAGTTTCCTTTTCTTGTTTTAGTTAAACGTTGAGTTTTATGTATTTCTTTGTTTTCGCTTTCTAGATGGACTTCTTTGTATTAGGCTTTTATTTTTCTTTCTTTATGGGCCCTAGGGCTAGCTGATAGGACTGTTTATAAAATCACCTTGCAGCCGTGTAACCGATTTTTACCCTACTATCAATAAAATATCAAATTTCTTCTAAGGCTAAAACCCTAGTCGTTTCTTGTTCTTGTTCTTTGAAGAGTGAATCCTTGAAGACGAGATCTGTGTTGTATCAGAGTCAATCATACCTCTGTGGTGCACCTCCTACCGCCAACACCATCCCTTTGTTCGATCCCACTCGAGAGAAGCGTCCGCCATCGAGTCAGATCGCCATCGAGTCAGATCACCATCTCGTTCGAGAAACTTGAAGAAACACCGACGACCGTCCGTGGAATCAAGGATCCTGCTCGAGTTTCGTAATCCTCACCCTCGAGGCTTACATCACCCCCCCCCCCCCCCCCCCCCCCCCCCAAGAACTAGCAAAGCTTACGACATCCCTTCACTTCAAGAACTCGATGGTAACATTCACTTCAGTCGGTGCAAAGATAGACATCTCAGTAATGAATGGGTATAGACCTTACACTTATAGAATTTCTAGCAAGAACCACCACAAGATGGGATCTTTACTACCACTAGAAGGAAAACCACCAAAATTTATGCTGCATACATATTTGATACTACCCATGAAATAAAATAAAAAATATATGAAGATTATGACCCAGGGGAAAGATTCAGATAAGCTTGATGAAAAAATAGTGCAAAAGATGGTTCAAATGTTGGATAAGCATAATCACTTAGCACAAGAGTTCAAAAAAGCAAGAGAAAAATACAAAGAATGAAACATAGAAGACTTCACAATCCGACTCGTGAGCCAAGAGGGAAAGGGTCGCCAATATGATTTACCTACCGGAGGAATTGTTACGACTCATTGAAGCTGACACAAAATCAAGCTTAGGAGAACGTGATGTGATAGTCTAATACAAATCAAAGAAATTACAAAGGATTTTTACGTTACACCAATGTTACGTGGCTATGCAATAACCATTGCTTTTCTCATATGGAGAAAGTCGATTCCACATGAATATTTCATACTAAAAATATCTGGAAATAGAATAAAGAGACAAATGTAACTATAGGTGAATTATATGCTTACCAAATACAAACAAGATTATCTAAAGAGACTACACTCATTGAAGGGTGTAGGTTATTCCATTAATATGTCGTTGACGGATATACTAGAATTGAAGAAGAGCGGCTGAAGTTCCATAGAAATAATCAAAAAAGATACGAGCCGATCGGTACAATATTGTAGGTGATACAAACTCAAAGACCACGATGTAATGGCAATTTTCGGATCATTTGGTAATCCACACCTTTTCATCACCATTACGACCAACCCATCATGGGAAAAATAGAAGAGCGCACACAACAATACGGCAATTATTCAGCTAATAAAAGACCCGACGTCGCTTCACGTGTCTTCAATTGAAATTGAATGAAATGATTACAGATTTCGAAAATGGAATGTTCTTTGGCTACTTATAGGCAAGTACGTAATGAGAACTATGTAGTTTGAAATACATTAATAAATGAAGATGTGAATTTCAAATTTAAGAATTAGTCAGTTATATTTATTAATTAATCGTGAATATTATATATACAGTAAAACAACTAAAAATAACAATGTCGGGATTACGATGTTTTATTAATTTATATATATAGAAAATAATTATCAATAAATTGAAAATTTATAGATATATATATTTATTTAAAATGTATTTATAAATAATATGCGCCAAAATAATATTCTTACTTATAAAATAATCGTACCTAAGGAGGAAATTATCACTTTGTATAATCTCTTAAATTTTTTTGATACAATTAGAAATAAAAATGTAAAGTCAAGAATAAAACAAATAACACAAGAATTAAATTTCATTAAATGTTCTTGCACATATATATATATATATAAATATATTAATAACTTTATATTTTATATATAATAGTTGAATAACTCTCTCAATAGAGCTGCCACGTAAGAATCAAGGAAAGTGACACGTTTCCAATTTTTTTTTTTTTAAAAGATTAAAATCTTTTGAAACTATTCAATTTTTTTTGTTCTTTTTTCGACAAAGTAAACTTTTATTAATATACGAGATCAGTATACAGCAATTCGTCTAGCCATGAAGGCGGTTCAGAATATCCCGAGAAGATAGAGAGAGTAATACAACCATTTTTGGACAAAGTAAGGGCAACCCTATTACATAGACGAGGAGTAAAAAGAAAACAAATAGAGCTAAATAAATATGCCCAATAAAGAATATCTAAACATAGTTCAAAAAGAGAGGTATCAACAGAGCAACCCGTAATAATATTAATAAGAACCTTGCAATCCCCTTCAAAACAGATAGAAGTAATACCTCGACACCATGTCTGTTGCATTGCGAAGAGAAGAGCAGCAGCTTCAGCCTCAGATGGTGTGGTAGCAGGACGTAGCCGAGCCAAACCCTAGAAGTGGGTGACACCAAGAGAGTCACTGATGAGGACATCAAATCCAGACCTAGGCATTCCCACGCTCGTCCACATACCTTCCACGAGGAATCATCACGTACTGAAGATCTACGTTCTACCACCGAGGAATCCACATACCTTGCCGAGGATCTACGTTCCACCACCGAGGAATCCACATATCATGCCGAGGATCTACGTTCCACCACCGAGGAATCCACATACCTTGCCGAGGATCTACGTTCCACCACCAAGGAATACACATATCATGCCGAGGATCTACGTTCCACCACCGAGGAATCCACATATCATACCGAGGATCTATGTTCCATCTTCGAGGAATCCACACATCATGCCGAGGATTCGCGTTCCATCACCGAGGAATCCACACACCATACCAAGGATCTACGTTCGACCACCGAGGAATCCACATACCATACCGAGGATCTACGTTCGACCATCGAGGAATCCACATACCGCACCATCGCCGAGGATTCAACATACAACACCAAAGATCCACGATGTCGTCTACATGCCAATCTCGAGGAACCACCATGTCATCCACATATCGCTGTCGAGGAACCACCATGTCATCCACGTATCGCATTCGAGGAATCACCACGCCGTCCACGAGCCGCTCTCGAGGAATCCCTGTGCCGACCACTTATCCGTCCACGTACCGTCCACGACCCGAAGCTGAAAAAGGAAAGTTTCCTTTTTCTTTACCAAGGCGCTTTCCAGAGCTATATATGGAATCCAGGAGATACTCTCAGCCTATTAGAAGGTCTCCACCCTTGTCCACAGTGCACCACACCACACTTGAACATTCGAAGCCAAGGAAGACCGAACTTACCTTATTCGGAACCAAGGGTTTTCAAAACGCAAAGGAGCGTTGCTTGGTCATTCTTATGTGTGGTTGAGACCCTCTTAGTCATCCAGAAGGTCCCAAAGTCACACAACTTCTCCTCCAAGCTTTCAAGACTCAAGCATCTCGAAGTTACCATATTTGGCAGATTTCGTCATAAAGTCTCCAACGGCTCTTTGCCTTTATTTTTGCGAGTTCTTTTCTTATTCTAGAACCCTAGGAACGTTGTAGCTTCAGCCTATATAAGCTTAGAGTCTCCCCCAGTGTAAAAACTACCCTTGATCGATTTTAAAGTAATAGAAAAGTATTTTCTTCTTCACAAAGTTGTGAATTCTTTGTGTTTATTTCTCTAGTGCTTATTGAGTGATTCATTAAGTCCTATTGAAGATTCAGAATAGGTTGTTTGAGTGATTAAAATCAACTTTTTTTGCCCATTCGATTGAGTGAGTCAATCTCTACCCTCCACCTCCATATCGACTACATTCCACCTTCCACGAGAACAGCTTGGAATCTCTTGATCATCAAGTGATCTACCTTTGGAGTGATTCCGTGGCTTGCATCATCTGGTATTAGAGCTAAAAGCTCCTATCAAACTGATGCAAACCTCGGATTCCACCTCGGTGTGACTCACGGATTGCGAACTTGAAACGTTGGCGGAAGCGTTGAACGTGGTGGTGAAAGATAGTGATGTTGATTCCACAACACCGAGGGTTAGAGAAGACAATCCAAGGGTTCTTCCTCGCGAGGATTGAAGACTCTACACAAAAAACCTAGAGTTTGATTCCACAAACTACAAGAATTCTCGCAAAAACGTTGAATCGGTTCAAAGACTTTGAAGCGAAGACTAACTTGATTTCTTATTGCTAAAATATTCGGTTTTTCTGAAATGAAACAATGAAAGAGCTTATATAGGCTCGAGAATGAGAAGACCTCCAACGGTCAGAAAATACAAGAAAGGAAAAAAAATATTCGACAATAAAGGGGGACGCGTTCGAGGATTCCTAGCCGTTGGGACGCGATTCTTCAGTGATTGTCGTGGAAGGATCTCGAACATCTTCAAGGAATGGACGTCCAGGATAATTTCTTCGAGATGGAGGGCCTGGATCAAAAGGTAGAGATGCGCTTCTAGAAAGATTGTCGAAAAAGGAAAGTTTTCCCTTTGTCGTCTCCACGTGGATTTCGAGAGTGGCTGCTGTTTTGGGCACTTCAAAACGTGGTGTATTCTTGGATTGATATTCGGAAAATGGCAGGAAGTCTTCAGACTTGTCAGGTGGATCTTCGGATGGTCTTCGAGGATGCTCGTTGCCGGAACGGTCCGTCTCGAGGGTGTGTCGAGGATCCCTGAAATTATGTCGTGTATTGTGAAGTATTGCTCGATGGAACCTCATATCTTGAGGTCTTGGACGGTGATCTTCAAGGGTTTCTCCAAAGAACGGCTGGTTTCGTCGGTGGTCAGAACCGGGTGGATTCTAGTGTTCGCGGGTGGGTGCTCTTCGTAGTCGGGTGGCTTGAATCGTTCTTCTTCCAAAGTTCCTCGATGGATCGTCTGGAAATGGTCACTTCCTCGAGGATTTTTCAAGATGGCACGGTAGAAATCCTCGTCTGGTCGTAGATTCAGAAGGTTGCCTCGTGTGCTCGTGGCCGGTACGTAGATTCCTCGTGGATCCGCGTGGGGCATCGTGAGGACAGGAGTCGATCTTACATCACAAACCCAGGTTGTGTTCTTCCAACCTTTATCTTTTCTATATTTTCTGTTTTCGTTGTTTAATTCTCATTAAATCGAAAACCAAAATAAAAATCGTTTTGTTTCAGTTTCTCTTCAAGTTTCTTGCTATTTGCTTCTGCATCCATAAACATAAAACCAAAATAAAGATTTAATTTGCTTTAGATTGTTATTGCTTCAGTTTAAGTTTAGTTTCGTTGATAAAAAAGAAAAATCCATAAAACTCTGTTTTCGTCTGTTTTGTTGTTTCAATTTTATAAAATCGAAAAAGACTCATAAAAATTATTTTCTTGCCGTTATAGTTAGTAGAGATACTCTAGAATTCAGGAAAAGTATTGTTGTTAATTCAGGAATTCGTTTGCTAATTATAGTTTGAAGTTTCTTGCCATTTGCTTCTGTTTTCGTCTGTTTTGTTGTTTGAGTTTTATAAAATCGAAGAAAAATCATAAAAATTATTTTCTTGCTGTTTTTAGTTCGTGGAAACACTATAGAACCCAGAAAAATTGTGCTCGTTAATTTAAAACTTCGTTTGATATTTTTAGTTTGAAGTTTATTACAATTTGTTTCTGTTCTTGTTGTTTGGTCTGCTTTGATCGAGTATCTACTGATTTCTTTTTGTTTTCCTTGTTGCAAGGTACAAATCAGAGGAAGTCTCCATGGACTATGATGATGAAGGATCAGAAGAAGACTTCAACACCTCGGAGGTAGATTGGGGTGATGAACCAGATCAGAACTATTGGGAGGAAGAGGCTGAACGTGAACCATGGTGCGAACAAACTGATTCTGAAATCAGTATAGAGGAGGCACATGAACGTTATGAAGAGGAGTACCACGAGAGTGATTCATGGCAAGAAGAAACTGAATCTTCCTTCAGCCTAGAGAGGGAAAACCATGACGAGGATCCAGAACAAGAAGAGTACAATCACGAAAATGAAGGCATACCATGGTGTGAAGTACCCAATGACATCTATGATGAAGCATCATGCGATGAAGTCAAAACATGGTGTGAAGAAACTGATTCCCAAATTAGTCTAGAAGAATTCAACCAAGAAGAGAGACCATGGTGTGAGACACCTTACTCGGACCATGAGGAAGAATGCCCCGAAGAGAACGGTTCTCACTTTAGCTTAGAGGAGCCTGAATCCAGTTCCGGTGATAAGGATGAAAACATGAATGAGGCTGGCATAGATGAGTCTCATTACATCACTTTTGCAGGTCATCACCAAGGACCCGAGGCATATCTACGTTGGGAACGAGAAATGGAGGATTGGTTTTTAGTAAATCAGATCCCGGAGGAAGAAAAGACAACTATTGCGGAGGAAACTTTAACCCAAGGTGCCTATAGGCATTGGGCAGATAGTGGTTGGTATTATGAAGACGATGAAGACGATGAGCCCGAGCCTTCATGGGAGGAGATGAAACAAATTCTACATGAAGAATTCGTGGAAGATAAGAGGGACATGCGTCGAGACTATGACAAGAAATACAAATTTTACATAAATCCAGAACCAAGAAGGTGGATGTTGGCAACAAATTCGAGTTCCAAGAAAGCTAGCTATCCTAAACCAAGAGAAGTGCCCACACTCACGCCTAACCAGTCCAAACACAAGCCATTGCCTGATCCACAAGGTAATGTAAAAGAGGGTAAGACTTCTAATCTTAAAAATCTCTTAGAACTAACATGTAACAGGTGCAAGAGTAAGGGACACATATCTAAGGATTGTCTAAGAGAACTAGAAGCTAAACCAGAGCAGCCCCTTAACCCAACTCAAGGTAATTGTTCTAATTCGTTAGAAACAGGTAAACTAACTTGTTACAAGTGTAAGGGTGTTGAAATAGAGCATAAGAAGAGCCCCGTGACTTCCAAGAAAGCAAAGGAACGTCCCCAAGCTACAGCTCACAATCCAACACCTAGTTCAACATCATTGCTTGAATCGCAAGGGAAGCATCAAGGTAAGTTTTCTAAAACTTAAATTATAAAAGAACCAACGTGTTATAGATGTCATAAAAGAGGACACTTTGCTGCAACTTGCCCTGAAAGACAAATAGAAAATATTGCATCACTAGAGCAAAAACAGAATACAACTAAATCAAGTGATAGTCTAAGTAAATCTGGTTTTGAAATTTCCAATTCTAGTATTATGCACTTGTCTTTGCCAAAGGTTAATGATGCAGGTCAGGATCATATCATGGGAAGTGAGGCTAGAGGAGTTGGAAGAAACGTTGTTCTTGAGGAGCAACATTCGGGAACAACAACATCAAAAATTCATGAAAGTGTGACATGTGAGCAATCATTCCTCAAGGAACGTGTAAAGACCAAGCCTTCAATACTAGCTTATATTACAGAAGGTACAACTACTACCATGGCTGAATTTATATTAAACACCTCACATGGAAGCCAAGTAAGTGAAACCTATGATTTAGTTCGATATTGGAATAATTTCATAAGCAATCATAGCTTCAAGCATTCTGTTTTTAATTATTATAATTCAAGTATAATGCACTTTATCTTGAGCTTGAGTGCCAAAGAAAGTACAGGTTCCAAGGAGTTTTTCGGAGAGCAAAGAAAAGCCATAACAACACTAAGCTTGCTCTCGGTTCAAAGCAAATAAGGAGTTGATTCCTTTCCTACACATAAACAGGTTCAACATTCTGATTATGAACATCCCATGACTGCCTTACAACACTTGTCTTGTGCCAAAAGCATTGAAACACTTGTAGATAATAAGGAGATGTGTGGGGAACCAAAGAGAGGAGCAACAACCAACGATGATATGCATCCACATCCAGAACGCTTGATGCACAAACTTGTCACTAGGGAGGATGAACTTGTCACCAACAACATCCCCATCCAAGAAGAGCCACCAGATCCATCATCACTTTCACAACCTGTTTTGGATATACAAACAAAACAAGCCAAGCAACTTAACAAGGTAAGTAACACTCTATGTCAAATCATTACTAATTCTACCAATGACTTGTTAGTAAGTTTGCTTTATGTAGATTTGTGTGAGAAAGATTTATATTTATTAGAAAATCCTACATACTACAGTTCTTGTTTTGATTCGTAAGTAAGTGTGCAACAAAACGTTTTTCTGATTCATATGCACGAACTGGTCCAAACTCAACTATTTTCACTTGTTTCCACAACATCCATGACTGTTATAATGCACTTGTTTCTTGCCAAGATTGTTGAAAACGTTGCAGGTACAAAGAATGATCACACGGATTACAAGAAGCCTTTACCAAGGAAGAAGTTTGTGACATACCAGAATCAAACTCCATGAGGCCTTAGGAGGGAAAAGTAACACAAGCTCGTGTCACTTCAAGGAGAAACCACAAGATTTAAATTAACAAGAGAAAAACCGAGGAAACACGAATCTTCCAACACCTAGAGCCAAAAAGATGGATCAACATGGAAGCGTGATTCTTTCACTCTCGTTCAAAGGAGAGCCACCTGATGAACCAATCCACACAAAACCACGAAAATATAAAGGTAAGATCTTATCCTCTCAAAATCGAATGAAAGCTAACTTGCTTTCTCTTTGTGCAGATTGTATAGTTTCGAATTCGAAACTTTTTAAAGGGAGAGGGTATGATGAGGACATCGAATCCAGACCTAGGCATTCCCACGCTCGTCCACATACCTTCCACGAGGAATCATCACGTACCGAGGATCTACGTTCCACCAACGAGGAATCCACATACCTTGCCGAGGATCTACGTTACACCACCGAGGAATCCACATAACATGCCGAGGATCTACGTTCAACCACCAAGGAATCCACATAACATGCCGAGGATCTACGTTCCACCACCGAGGAATCCACATACCTTGCCGAGGATCTACGTTCCACCACCGAGGAATCCACATATCATGCCGAGGATCTACGTTCTACCACCTAGGAATCCACACATCATGCCGAGGATCTACGTTCCATCTTCGAGGAATCCACACATCATGCCGAGGATCCACGTTCCACCACCGAAGAATCCACACACCATACCGAGGATCTACGTTCGACCACCGAGGAATCCACATACCATACCGAGGATCTACGTTCGACCACCAAGGAATCCACATACCGCACCATCACCGAGGATTCAACATACAGCACCGAAGATCCACCACGTCGTCTACATGCCAATCTCGAGGAAGCACCATGTCATCCACGTATTGCTGTCGAGGAACCACCATGTCATCCACGTATCGCATTCGAGGAATCACCACGTCATCCACAGAAAATTCTCGAGAAACCACCATGTCATCCACGTATTCCTCTCGAGGAATCACCACGCCGTCCACGAGCCGCTCTCGAGGAATCCCTGTGCCGACCATGTATTCGTCCACGTACCGTCCACAACCCGAAGCTGAAAAAGGAAAGTTTCCTTTTTCTTTACCAAGGCGCTTTCCAGAGCTATATATGGAATCCAGGAGATACTCTCAGCCTATTAGAAAGTCTCCACCCTTATCCACAGAGCACCACACCACACTTGAACATTCGAAGCCAAGGAAGACCGAACTTACCTTATTCGGAACCAAGGGTTTTCAAAACGCAAAGGAGCATTGCTTGGTCATTCTTATGTGTGGTTGAGACCCTCTTAGTCATCCAGAAGGTCCCAAAGTCGCACAACTTCTCCCCCAAGCTTTCAAGACTCAAGCATCTCGAAGTTACCATATTTGGAAGATTTCGTCATAAAGTCACCAACAGCTATTTGCCTTTATTTTTGCGAGTTCTTTTCTTATTCTAGAACCCTAGGAACGTTGTAGCTTCAGCCTATATAAGCTTAGAGTCTCCCCCAGTGTAAAAACTACCCTTGATCGATTTTAAAGTAATAGAAAAGTATTTTCTTCTTCACAAAGTTGTGAATTCTTTGTGTTTATTTCTCTAGTGCTTATTGAGTGATTCATTAAGTCCTATTGAAGATTCAGAATAGGTTGTTTGAGTGATTCAAATCATTTTGTTTTGCCGATTCGATTGAGTGAGTCAATCTCTACCCTCCACCTCCATATCGACTACATTCCACCTTCCGCGAGAACAGCTTGGAATCTCTTGATCATCAAGTGATCTACCTTTGGAGTGATTCTGAAGCTTGAATCAGTCACGAACAATCCTGTCACCAACAGTTTGTTAAGTGATAATGTCGAAACTAGCATAAAATTTACATTTAAAACAAGCAGGAGATGGCTGAGACCAAGAGAGTGGAGGTGCTACAGAAGCAACCGAAGGGATAGGAGCCAAATTGGAGGTAGCGTCTATCCACGCGGAAACATCTCTCAGAGCTTTCTTGAGAATATGACGTGGATCTTCACATATACGATTAAAAACCAAATTGTTACGACCTTTCCAAATACCCCAAAGCCAGAACGGTAACGATTTAATATTAAGAGGTAATCCTTGAGAATTTTGTAAAGCTAAAAGTGAGGAAATGTTTGCTTCACAACTATTAAAGGAAATAATGATGCTAGCGGGAGATTAGCCAACCATCACACTCGAACAGAGTGTTGAGTGTAAGTTTTACCTCAATTAATATCGCAAGTGTACGATAACACAGTTATATTATTTAAGGATCGAATTCACAAGAACCAAAACGGTTACACTATGGATTATGATAATCAAAACTTGGCTAAAGAAATTAATATGATTTTAGTTTTTCTAACAACCTAAGATATCAAATATTAACAATGATAGATAAGTTAGGTAAAGGAAATCTTTTAGAATTCTAAACAAGCAATAAGCATGCATATGAAAAAGCGTCCATCCTGAAAACTCAATCATAAATATTAGCTACCTTAATACCTTAGTGATAACTACTAAGCTAATAACCCTGACAGAACTCTCGTTTACTGCCCCTAAAGATTATTAACTAGCATTAAGAATAGGATCGATAGGTTCACAAAGCTCCCTAGCGACTCTCATTGTCTAGGAATACTTTGCTCACCTAGGTTATAATCCAACGTTCCATTGCAACTCCTGTTGTCGAGAAACTTATAAAGACATATTCAGACTCCTTTTTAGAATAAGCATTAATAACAACCTAGGTGAAGAATCAAAACATCATTCTCAATATAACATGCATGAATACATATCTAAAACATCCTAATAGAAATCCTAAAACCTAAGAGAATTATTCAAGCATAGTAGAGATATAGCAACACGAGAATGAAGAACTCATAAACATATTGCTAATCTACTACAAAAACTATAAACAAAACACTAAAGAAACATAATATAAAACTAAGAGGAAAGTATTAACAGGATGTTTATTGCTCTATGGCTTCTGTATGAATCACTAGGGATCGAACCCCCTTTATATAGTACAAGAGAGGTAGAGAAAAATGTAAAACTTCTGAAATTAACAAAATGGAAACTTCACAAAATTGCTCCAACCTCACCGATCGGATCGCTGCTCGGAGCACTTCTTCATTTTGGTCCATTTTTAAGCCCATCAGGTTTTCTTGAATTCCATTTAGCTATTTTTCTCTCTTTTTATTCCTCAAGCCTATATTCCCATAAAAACACAAGAAGACTCAAAAAAATCTTATTCTCGGTAAAATGACGCAGGAATAGTTATAAAAGTACCTAATAAAATTAGTAAAAATAGGGGTCAACACATTTCCTCAGACTTAAATCTTTGCTTGTCCTCAAGTAAAGAACAATAAGAACTCAAGCCCGGAGAAGAAGTTAGGAGAATAAGAGCTAGGAAATACTTACAACGGACCTTCTTTCCACGAACTGCATCAAAACAAGTCAAAGCAAAACCTACTTTCTATACTTAACCATGAAACTATCAATATCCCGTACTCTAAATCTTGAGATCACAAGGATCTCTCAAAGTCATGAACTTAGCCTTTCTACATGCGTGCATTCTCACAAAGGGGATATCGAACATGGTATGGTCTTGGCAAAGAAAGCATTTAGGGTGACTCAAGTGTTTATGGTTTATCCTAAAATCTGGGATGCAAATCATTTTGCATAATCAAAGTGAGACACGGAAAAATTGATGCATACATAGGCTTCCTTTCACTAAGACTACCTTATATATTTCAAAACCTGATGAAATCCCAAAAAAAAAAAAAATTCTTTGATGCTTTTCAATAAAAATTTGACTTTTCCGGTTCTTTTTTTCCTTTTTTCCTCTTAATATTTTTTTTAGAGTAAGGGTGGAACTGATATTCTCATACAAAATCAAACATCAACATAATATCCCCAACATTTTCTAGCAGTCTCGAAGAAGTCCTAAAATTTTGTCAACAAGACTTTGATTTTGCATGTCTAGTGGAACATTGAACATGATATATATATTCGATTAAATTTATTATTTTGGATTGATCATAAGAGATTGTGCAGAATTTTAGTAGATACTATTAAATTTAAATTTTTAATCAAGTTAATATATTTATAAAATTTTTAATTTTTGATCAAATTTAAGTATTAATAATATTTTAATTTCTACTTTTTTTTGCAATTATACAGTTTGATTTCAAACATATTATATAATTTTATCGAATTTCAATTATTCTATACTAATATAATTGCAGATTTATGAATGTAAAAATAGACTAACTCGTAATTTTATTTGTATGCTTCGCCTGACAAAGCCGAAAATGTTTACAGTCATAAAAACATGAACCCTAATTTGTCTAACTACATGAGTGTGAGTTCGCATATCGAATTGTGTGCTCTTATTTTTTTGTCAACAACAATATAACTACAAGGATGAGCTCAAATGAGCCAATTCAAGGGAACATTGTTTGCAAAAGACACATATCGCGGGAGAACACAAACTTTTCATGTTAGCTTATCCGCTTTATCATTAGCTTGGCAAGGTATTAAAAGAAGAAAAAGAATACCCTTATCTCTCTCAGTTTCCTTTAGGTAGATAGCAAATGCGAGCCACTATTCTGGGGAAGACACCATCTTCACCAATTCAGAATAGTCCATGACAAAAGCTGCGTCCCTCTTGCTTTTTGCAATCATACATTTGATTGCCCAGACTAATGCTTCGACTTCTGTGTGAAGAGAAATCTCATTCGCAGGTTGGCAGCACCCACTGCCGGCGAGTCTTCATTAGAATATACGCAGAACCATCCAATACATGTACACTCATCACTTTCTTTAAAATAACCATCAATGAAGCATTGAGATCTTTTTGTGAGTAGATTCATGGAAACTTATATAATAGGTCTATGTGAGCCGCTTTTACAGTATATTTGAGCCAAAGCCCATGCCCGAGCTTCTGACTCTTCTAATTCAAGAACCATGTGTGGGTCATTATCCATATTGTCATACAATTTCTCATTTCGTGCTTTCCAAATGTACTACATTATCCCAAGAAAGCTAGAGCCAATTGACCCATTTGTCATACAATTTCTCATTTGACTCATACAGAGATGTGTATGGAAAAATCCATGGCACCGTTGGGATTTTTGATATCGCCCAGGTCTATAACGCCAGAGGGAAATCAAAGATAGCATGGTAAATTGTTTCTTTTATCCCCCCTCATCGAGAACACCCAAAGTCAAAATTTAGTCCTCTTTTCCTCATATTTGATATAACTGAAACACAACCCTAGATAATCTGCCAAGTAAAATGTTTCAACTTTAGGGAACACTGTATTTTCCAACATAAAGCTTGGAGAGGGTGCAGGCTTGGACCAATAACTCCGCATAAAGGCTCACTCAAAACTATTGATTGTTGTACCTGATACTAGAAGATCATGGGCTAAAATAGACCTGATACTTGATGTCCGTCTCAGGGATTGAGCAGGAGTTCGTGGATCTTTCTAAACTGAAACAAAAACATCAGAACCGACTATTTTAAAAATTCCTCTATTTACCAAAGGTCGAGCATATATTATACTTTGCCATCTAGAAGATAGGGAGTAGGATCGTATAAGTTCCATAGGACTTGTCTTCCAAAAATATCTTTCTTTAAAAACCATAGAGAATAAACAATTTGGAACCGTAATTAACCGCCATAGATGTTCAGCCAATAAGGTATAATTAACACCCTATACTTGTCGGAATCCTAGTCCACCTTCCGCCTTACTATGACATAGTTTACCCCATAACTTCCAGTCTAAACCTTTTGGCTGCCCATTTGAACTCCACCAAAACTTGGCAATTGCACTTGTTAACTTTGTTTGATTGTTTTTGGGACTCGAAAACACGACATCACGTAAGAGGGTAGCGCAGCAGCTACCAATTTAATCATAACTTCTTTGCCCCCTTTTGACAAAAACTTTGACATCCAACCGTTTATCCTATCTTGTAATATTTCACGAACGAAAGAGCAATCTTTGTTTTTGATCCACCTAAACTTTTTGGCAACCTAAAGTAATGTTAACCCCTAATTTTACTGATTTTATTAGGTCTTTTATAACTCTTTTTGCGTCTTTTAACCGAGAACAAGATAATTTTGAGTCTATTTGTACTTTTATGGGAAATGGGCTTGAAGACAAATAAAGGGATTTAGAGCTTAAATGGACTTCCAAAAAAATCAAAAGGCCTTCAATAAGATAAGATGGTCTTTAAAATGGACAAGAAGGAAGCAATGCTTGTAGACGCAAAACGATCGGCTACAATCAGCACTGATCGGTTGGAGAAGCCTCAAGAACTGATCGGTTGCACCCTTGCACCGATCGTTGAGCAAAGATTTGCAATGTTTCCTTTTTTCGCTTTTGGAAGTTTTATATATTTCTCTATTTTCCTAACACTATATAAAGGGGGCTTTGCTCTCAGTTGTATACACACCAAGCTTGAGAGCAATAGACTCCCTGTAAATACCCCTCTCATAGTTTGTTGGATATAATGTTTCTCTTAAAGATTTGTCTTTAGTCTTAGTAGTAGATTTAGCAATATACTTATGAGTTCTTCATATTCGTGTTACTCTATCTTTATTATGGTAGGTATAATTCTCTGTTAAGTTTTAGGGTTTATGCTAGGTTCTTTTAGATATGTATATATGTATGATGTGAGAATGATGCTTTTATTCATTCCCTATGTTGATTTTAATGCTTACTTTAGATTCGAGAGGCTGAGTATGCCCTAAGACGTTTCTCGACACTTAGACGTGCAATAGAACGTTGGATTGTAGCCTAGGGGACCAAAGTATTCCTAGACAACGAGAGTCGATAGGAAGCTTTGTTAAACTATCAATTCTAAACATAATGCTTGGTTTAATCTTGACAATAAACAAGAGTTTTTGTTAGGATTGTTAGCACAGTATCTACCACTAAGGGATTAGGGTAGCTAATATTTTTGAATGAGTTCAAAAATGGATCTATAATTCTTTCGATATGCATGTATATTGCTTGTTTAGAATTGCCTTAGGATTCTTTTTGCGTATGCTTTCTATCATTGTTAATATTTAGGTTGTTAAACAAAACAAAAATCATATTAATTTCCATAGCGAAGTTTTAATCATCATAATCCATATTATAATCATTTTGGACCTTGTGGATTCTGATATATCATGGTTTTTACCCATTTTTTAGCCATGATATATGTCTTGTTTTCAGAGTCCTTTTAGTAATTTTGTATTCTTTTTGAGTCTTTTCAGGTTTTAGCACGTTTGGAGCATTTTGGCGTCCGTTGAATAATTTCCAACCGTTGGATTGAGTTCAAATTTGGATACAAGACAGATCAATGGATTAGCTTTCATTTGAAAGTGGTTTGAGGCCGTTCTAACGGTGCGATCAAAAGTTATGCCAATTTTCGTGAAGACAGTCCAGTCTGGCGAGCACAGAGTCCTGGTATCGACCGACACCAACCCAGTATCGATTGACACCGACTGCAGGAAAAGAAAACACGCGATTTTAGAAGTTTGAAGATTCTCAACTTGGCCTAGAAGATTCTATTATTTACAATTAAGCCCAAAACGTGTTTAAGCATTATAATTAGGTTTTTCAGCCACTTTGAGAGGGAGCTTTTATCATTATTTTGAATACTTTAAGAGAGATTGGTTCCGGGTTTTTGTGGGAGACAATTTTGAACCCTTGTTTACTCTTGATTTATTCTATGCAATTCTATTCAATTATGATTTCTGATTCATTGATCATGTCTGAGTAGATCTTTCTTATGTTTAGGGTTTTCTCATAAAGGATTTCATGGCTTGTTAGATAAGTTGATCTATTAGGATTCATAATCTGAATTAGTTCTTCACCATATGTTGTTTTCAAAGCTAGTTCTAGGTTGACGAATCTGGAATTTAGATCTTAGGTTGATCAATTAGACACGAGAGTGTGATTGGAAACCCGACAACCCTAGGGTGAACAAAATAACTATCCGCAAAGAGATTTGGTTTAGTTGTTTTGTGAACATGTCAAACCTGAACTTTAAAGCTGGTTTAGATCTTTAGAATTTGCAAAGAGATTTGGGATTCTAGGATTTAGATTTAGATAATTCTCGCAACGACAGTTGGTTAAGTATAGCTTAGTGTTTTGAGTTCAAGAACCGTGCTAAATCTGAATCCTGCATTCCTGGATTTCTTGAGAAATAACCTGAGCCTATTTTCCTCCCATTGAATTTCACCACTTTTATATTCTGCTGCTTATTTCCTGCATTACTTTGTTCGCTTAGCTTAATTCGAGTCTTACGATACTACAGTTACTGCTTTAATACTTTTAGGGTATTATATTTGAGCATATCAGATTCGAGCATATCAGATTCGATCCTTAAATACTATAGCAGTGTAGCGTTCACTTACGATATTATTTTTGGAGTAAAAATTACAACACAACAAGTTTTTGGCACCGTTGCCGGGGACGAAAATCAAGTATCTTTGGGTTCGTAGTGAGAACTTTGTCTAGGGTTTTATTTTCTTTTTGTATATAAATTAATCTTTTTCTGTATGTATTTCTCTTTTATCTCATGTTAAAAGGTTTATACAAAGAAGGACAAGGTTCTAACAATTCACTACCGCCGGACAACAACAACTTAGCTGAGATCGAGCGTACCAGGCAAGAAGCTTCGTTGAAAAAGACAGATGGCAAACAACGATAATGCTAGGATAAGACCTACATTGGTGGACGTAGTTGTTGAAGACAAGAATGTTGCTGGGCACAACCGTCAACTGATCGGTTTTGAAGATGATCAGCAACCGATCGTTGCGCCAACTCCCCTGATCGGTTACAAACTTATTGACCAACCGAATGGTTCACCACCACCACCACCGAATGGTTTGTGAGTTGATGATGAGCTCATCTTAGAAGACTTTAATGCTTCTAATCGGTTCTATGCTAGTAGAGCCACTATATGTCCTCCCTTTCCACAATGACGAGACTACTGTATTGAGCCTTCAATGATTCAATTGTTGAAACAATCGATCTTCAACTACCTTTGCTTTAGACTACCAACTCCTAACATTGCTCAGGTTCTCCCTCAGAGACAAGGCATCGAGATGGTTTAGACTTCTTGAACCAGGTTCCATATCCACTTGGGCTCAATGTTGTGACCAATTAATCAACCATTTCTATCCAAAATCCAAGAACACTAAGCTAAGGAACAAGATCACCACATTTTCACAAATGGGGAACGAATCATTTTCGAAGCATGGGATTGCTTTAAAGGATACTTGGAAGGATTATCCACACCATGGTTACCCACATGAGACTCTCCTACATGTTTTCTACCATGGAGTCACAAAAAGGTTCCAAATGGCCTTTGACGTGGCAAGTCAAGGTAATTTTGCTTGTACCACTTTTCGAAAGTCCTACCACCTTATCGCAAATTTAGCTACGAGCAATAGCAGAAATTGCGTTGAGAAAAATAAATCCAAGAAGGTTAATGTCTAAAGTGTGGAGGAAAGAAAGTACAAATAGCTAAATGAAAAGCTAGACCTTTAATTGAAACTTCAGAAAAGGGAACTAAACCCAACTTTGAAAGATGTTGAGTAAAGTGATGACAGGAAAGGTGCCCACGAAAATGAGACCAAGGAAAAAACCTACATTGGTGGACGTAGTCTCGACAATCCTCGAAAATGCCTAAACCTACCTTCTCAAAGGACGAGCATAGCCAACCCTCAAGGAGATGGCCTACAAATCATGATGCGTCATCTCCTGGAGATTCAAGAAAAAAGTTTCAGAGAAATAAACGAGAAGGTAGATAGCATGCACATGGACATAAGCGGAAAAATCAAATTTGTAGCAAAACGCGTTATGGTTTTGGAAGAACAGTTCAGGAAATCGCAGAAAGAATTCAACGAGCCCCAGAATGATTCACGGAAAGAGTAAATTAGTGCTATCACACTCAGAAGTGGTAAACAATTAACTGATTGATAAAGTACTAAAACTGATTGGCTGGCTTGTGAGCTTGGAACCGATCTGAGTAATCTTACCACCGATCGGTTAGCGAGTCCGAAACCAATAAACGAATTATCCACAAAGATGAAGACGCAGAAGTGTTTAAAGAAGAGGACATGAAACAATGATCAAGCAGCAGTCGTGACCAGCGCAAAGAATTCCTTTTCCCTCCCTGAAGAAGAACAAGGTACGCAAAAAGGAGTTTGATAAGATGAAAACTATGGTTAGGGAGCTACAAGTGTGACTACATTTCATGGAAGCACTGAAGATGATTTCGTCAATGAGGAAACTCATTAAGGACATCTTATCCAACAAGATGGAGTTAGAATAAGGAGTCATGCATCTAACGCACGAATGTAGCGCAGTAATGCAAAACACGATACCAAAGAAGGTTGGAGATCCCGGACCATTTACCCTACCGAGCTCAATAGGAAATTTAAAATTTGGACATTGCTCATGCGACCTCGGCGCCAGTGTAAGACTAATGCCACTGTCTATGTCGAAGCGGTTGGGCCCCACCACATTTAAGCTATCTAGGATTACGTTGATATTGGCCGATCAATCAATTAGACGCCTCCAAGGACTACTAGAAAACATTCTGGTGAAGGTAGAAAAATGTTGGATCCAAACCGATTTCATAATCCTTCAACTTGACAAGGAACCAAAAGATCCTAGAAGGCCTTTTCTAGCAATAGTTGGAGCAATCATTAACGTAAAAAACGGCAAAATAGATCTCCATCTCGACAATTAGTCATGATATTTGACGTAGAAAAGCTAGTCAAGGCACCTAAAATCGATGGCCAATCCTTTTTTGGTAGATACTCTAGAAGATAATCTATAGATATCTCTAACCTCATAGGAATCAGAGTTTGGATTCCTAGCTAACGAAACCACTAAGATGGTAAGGACTCTTTACTCGACTCCTTTACCAATGGAAGTTACTTTTCTCTCATTAGACGAGGAAGATGCTAAGAGGAGCAAATTAAAAGACCAGCGACCGATCGGTTTTGTTACTTCACCGACCGGTCCTAGATATGCTACACAACCGATCGATTGTCTGCCCTCACCGATCGGTTTTTGTGCACTAACAGAAGGAACCTCTACTGATTCGAGCGAGCTGAAAGCTCTAACGATTGAGTTGAAGATACTCCCAGAAGGGTTGAAGTATGCATACCTTGGCACAAACTCCACGTACCCCGTCATAATCAATTCCCATTTAAGGAACAAAGAAACTACGCTTTTGCTGCACGAACTAAGAAAGTATAGGAAACCCTAGGGTACTCTCTTGATGACATTACCGGGATCTCACCGGAACTATGTACCCATCGCATACACATGGAATAAGTATCAAAGGCATCAATCAAAATTCAAAGAAGGTTGAACCCTAACCTAAAAGAGGTAGGAAAGAAGGAAATACTAAAATTTTTAGCCGCATGAGTAATCTACCCATTCTCCCATAGCTAATGGGTAAGTCATGTACACGTAGTGCCCAAAATGAGAAGAACGAGCTTATTCCTACAAGGACGGTGACCAAACACCAGATTTTCATTGACTATAGTAGCCACTAGGAAAGATCATTTCTCTCTGTCCTTTATCGACTAGATGTTGGAACGACTAGCTAACTACCCTTACTACTGCTTCTTGGATGGGTATTCAGGTGTCTTTCAGAGTCCCATTTATCTAGAAGATCATGAGGAAAATACCTCTACTTGCCCTTATGGTACTTTTGCTTATCGTAGAATGCCATTCGTTCTATGCAACGCTCCCACCACTTTTCAAAGTTTCATGATGTCCATCTTCACAGACATGATTGAAGATATTATGGAAGTTTTTATGGACGATTTTTTGGTATATGGTTCTTCATTTGATTCGTGCCTGGCCAATTTGAGTAATGTTCTGCAACGGTGTGTCAGCTTTAACCTTGTGCTAAACTAGAAAAAATGCCACTTTATGGTGACTAACATGAAAGTCCTCGGCCACCAGATTTTGTAGGAAGGGATCAAAGAAGATAAGGCAACAAAAGAAGCTATGACGAGCTTGAAACCACCAAAAAAGGAGCTCCTAGCTGCCATCTTCACCTTCGAGAAGTTTAGATCCTACTTGGTGGGATCCAAAGTATTTGTACACACTGATCATGTTGCCCTTTGATACCTGACGCCAAAAAGGATGCTAATCCATGTTTGCTGCGTTGGATTCTCCTATTACAAGAGTTTGATTTGGAAATAAGGGATTAAAAAAGGGGATCGGAGACGGGGTCGCAGATCACCTTTCGCGAATGAAGTTTGAGGTTAAAGTTGCTCATATACTCTTTTGGTATGCAGACTTTGCAAACTATCTATGCACCGAGATCGAACCACCTAATCTCACCGTATATGCAAAGAAGAAGTTCCTACAAGGCATTAGATATTATTTTTGGGATGAACCTTATCTCTACAAGCGATGCTCTAATAATATCTATCGCCAATGCGTTTGGAAAGCAAAGTTTTCAGGGTACTCATTCATTATCACGGTTCAAAGTACACTAGACATTTCTCCTCCTTTAAAACTGCTACGAAGGTCCTTCAAGAAGGATTTTGGTGGCCGGCATTATTCTGGAATTCTCATGACTATGTTTCACGCTGTGATTCATGCCAATGGAGGGGAAACATTGGACGAAGGAATGAGATGCCATTAAACTATATTTTGGAAATCAAAATTTTTGATTGTTGGGGTATCGACTTCATGGGACCATCCTCTAGTTCATGAGGTAACCACTACATTTTACTTTACATTGATTACGTGTCAAAGTGGGTGGAAGCTGTGGCCAGTCCAACGAATGATTCAAGGGTCGTAATCAAACTATTCAAGAGCATCATTTTCCGCGATTTGGTGTACCTCGGGTAGTTATCGGTGACGGTGGATCTCACTTTGTGAACAAGCTTCTCAGACATTTGCTAAAGAAACATGAAGTACGTCACAAGGTCGCTACATCATACCATGCTCATACAACCAGACAAGCAGAGATCTCGATCCGTGAGATCAAGAGCATACTGGAAAAAACTGTTAACTAAACAAGGAAAGATTGGTCGCTTGAGGTGGATGATACTTTATGGGCATATCAAACGGCGTACAAGACCCCCATTGAGATGACACCATTCAACCTTGTATACAGGAAGTCATCTCACCTACCAGTTGAACTAGAGTAGAAGTCGCTTTGGACGAGACAAAAAATTAACTTCAACCTCAAAACGACAGGAAAGAGGTGTCTCATACATTTGAAGGAACTCAACGAACTTTGTATGAATGCATATGAGAACAACCATATCTACAAGGAACGGACAAAGATGTGGCATGACAAGAAGATTGTTCGAAAGTAATTTGCCGTTAATGACTGAGTATTACTCTTCAATTTTTGCCAAAAACTTTTCCCTAGGAAACTTCGATAGTGGTGGACAGGCCCATATGTTATCAAGGAAGTTAAACCATACGACGCGATTGTTCTGTTCAGAAAAAATGGAGATGAGTTCACTATTATTGGGCAATGTTTGAAGTCCTATTTAGCTGATTATGATAGAGAGACATTTCCCAAAGTCGACCTAGCAGAACCTATCTTACAAGAGGGCTCTGACGAGTGAGTCATGCATTTGCCAACCGATCGGTTTACAGGTTTAACCAATCAGTCATGGGTAGATTAGAAACCGATCAGTTACAGCTGTTACACCAATCCATTTGCGCTTTATTTTTAAAACCCCTTATCCTCAATATTTTTTTTTTCTTTTCTAGACTTATTTAAAAAAATTTCACCTACCTTCTATCCTTCTTTTTTACACCGGCACGATGTAATTTAAGTTTGGAGGAGGGTACGGATGTACCATTTGATATACTTGGTGAAAATTTTCAAATTTTTAATCGAGTCATTTTTCAATCATTAAGTGGACATTGAGCTTTTTCAGGAACTTGATTTGGGACGACCTTCCAACGATTTATTTAGGATCATGTCAGAAGTAGAGCAGAAGCTTGGAACATCCATGATCAGACATAATATTCAGAAAAAGTCCATATCACCTTGAAACTTGAATGATTAGAACTTAGCCTCATCTAGTGGAACATTGAACATAATATAGTAATTCTCACTTAGGGGCTTAGTAACCATGATATGGATAGATATTTGGAGTTGCCTTGTTCTAATAACTCTTTTGACCTCCGAATAGCTAGGCTCATCTTTAGACTAGTACCACACCTTATACCCTAAAAACCCTTTTTTTTTGTTAATTCAAACCTCATACATTCTTTTGATCATCGCCATATGTGCATTCATGTACATAAACTATAGAGTATACAGACCGACATAGCTAACCTTATAGTAGGATTAGGGATGTTAGAAGTCATATTTT
Organism: Crucihimalaya himalaica; assembly: GCA_004349715.1. Classification (NCBI taxonomy): domain Eukaryota; kingdom Viridiplantae; phylum Streptophyta; class Magnoliopsida; order Brassicales; family Brassicaceae; genus Crucihimalaya; species Crucihimalaya himalaica. The sequence goes on from SMJT01000122.1 coordinate 71,618, forward strand.
GGGATGATTAGGAAAGTCTCTGAACGTTTAGTCTTGTTGATAGATTTTTAAGACTTGTTAGAGAATGCTAGAAAATATTGAGAATATTGTGTTGATGCTTGAGTTTAAATGACATAACCGGTTCCACTCTTCCTCTCCAAAAAAAAAAATTATGAGGAAAAAGGGAAGTAGGAAAGGAAAAAACTTTATTGTAAAAGCATCAAGGGAATTTCCTAAGTATTTTCTTGGGGATTTTATTGGGTTCTAAGATAAATAAGGTAGTTTTAGTGAAAGGAATGCTATGTATATATCAATTGGTCTGTGTCTCACTGTGCTTATGCATTATGATTTGCATCCTAGATTTATAAATACTTGAGTCACCCTAAATGTTTCCTTTACCAAGACCATAACATATTTGATATCCCCTTTGTGAGAATGTACGCATGTTAAAAGACTGAGTTCATTTACTTTGAGAGTGCTTTGCGATCACGAGATTTAGGGTTTGGGATTTTGACAAGTTCGTGGTTCAGTACATAAAGTAGGTTTTGCTCTGACTAGTTTTGATGCAGCTCGCGGAAGGAAGGCTCATTGTAAATATTTCATAGCTCCTATCCTTCTAAGCATTTCTCCGAACTGGAGTATTTATTGTTCTTTACTTGAGGACAAGCAAAGATTCAAGTCAAGGGAAATGTGTTAACCCCTAATTTTACTAATTCTACTAGGTCTTTTTATAATTATTCCTGCGACTTTTACCCGAGAACAAGATAGTTTTTAGTCTTTTTGTATATTTATGGGACATGGGCTTGAAGACAAAGAAAAAGGATTTAGAGTTTAAATGTACTTCCAAAGAGATCAAACGGGCTTCAAGAAGATCAGATGGGCTTCAAAATAGACCAGAAGGAAGCAATCCTTGCAGACGCGAACCGATTGGTTACAATCAGCACTAATCGGTTGGAGAAGCCTCAAGAACCAAATGGTTGGCGCAGATTTGTATTGTTTCTATTTTTTCGCTTATGGAAGTTTTACATTTTTCTCTATCTCCCTAGCACAATATAAAGGGGGTCAACCCTCAGTTGTAAACACACCAAGCTTGAGAGCAATAAACTCCCCATAAATACTTCTCTCATAGTTTTTTGTATATGATATTTTTTTTAGAGTTTTGTCTTTAGTCTTAGTAGTAGATTTAGCAATATGCTTATGAGTTCTTCATATTCGTGTTGCTATGTCTCTGCCAGGCTATATATAATTCTCTCTTAGGTTTTAGGGTTTGTGCTAGGTTATTTTAGATATGTATTTATGCATGATATGAGAATGATGCTTTGATTCTTCGCCTAAGTTGATTTTAATGCTTACTTTAGCTTAGAGAGGCTTAGTATACCCTTAGATGTTTCTCGACACTTAGCTGTGCAATGGAAGGTTGGATTGTAGCCTAGGGGAGCAAAGTATTCCTAGACAACGCGAGTCCCTATGGAGCTTTGTGAACCTATCATTCCTAATCATAATGCTTGCTTTAATCTTGATAATAAACGAGAGTTTTGTCAGGATTTTTATCATAGTAGTTATCACTAAGGGATTAGGGTAGCTAATATTTATGATTGATTTCAAGAATGGATCTATAATTCTTTCTCATATGCATGTATATTGCTTGTTTAGAATTGCCTTAGGATTCTTTTGCCTAAGCTTTCTATCATTGTTAATATTTAGGTTGTTAGATATAAAAAAAACGTAATAATTTCCCTATCCATGTTTTGATTATCATAATGCATAGTGTAATCATTTTGATTCTTGTGGATTGCATGCTTAAATACTATAGCGGTGTATTGTACACTTGCGATATTATTTGGGCTAAAACGTACATCACAACAAGTAAGCCCCCATACCACCACTATTTGTGATACCCAAGACACTCATAATTTCGGGTTATAGAGAAGCATCTATTTTATGGGCCAACCTATACAGAAGATTCGGAAAAGTTAATCCATTGTCCTGAATCCTCCTCACGTTTTTAGTAACCCCAAAACAACTCTGCATTCTTCCTTAGGAGCGTTACAAAAAAATAAGCTATCATCCGCAAACAACAAATGGAAGATCGGTGGACTTGCCTTTGCCACATGTATCCTAGTGAGCACTTTATTTTTTTCTTCTTTGAGTATATTCGCGATCAAAACCTCCGTACACAAAATGAAACGATAGGGTGAAAGGGAGTCCCCCTACCGCAAACCCCTTTCCAGTACTATGAATCATATAGGATGGCCATCGATGAGAACCATATACCGAACCGATGTTATACATCACATCATCCAAGAAACCCAAATCTCGTAAAAGCCCATTTTCTTAAGTAGATTTTCATTGAAAGACCATTCTACCCTATAATAAGCTTTCCGTTTATGTTTTAATGGCCATAAACTTTTCTTTGCATGGCAGATTCGTCTTTAGTCAAGGAAACATTTCATGTGCGATTAAAATATTATTTGAGATTAATCTTCCTTTAACAAAAGCCTATTGTCTCTCAGAAATGAGGTTCCATAACACCTTTGTAAGTCGTTCACATTAGACCTTTGATATGATTATATACCCGACATTGCACAGACTAATGGGTCTCAACTTCGTCATCCTATTTTGTCTAGTTTTCTTAGGTAGACATATATGTGTTATGTTTAACCTGGGACCAAAAGATCCATTCTCCAAAAAGAAGTTAACCAAATGTAACCCATGCTTTTTGATAAAATAGAGCGGTCATACTATCTTGCCCAGGTGGTTTTGATGGGTGCATCATAAATAATGTAGCTCTGACCTCATTTTCCATAGTTGGCGCTGTTAGATTCTCTTATTAAGTTTTTCCGACATCGAAATTGTAACCTCCTTCTGTACCTCTTCAAAATGTCGAGCATTAGAAGAGGTAAACTAATCTTCAAAATCTGATACCGCAACTTGTTGAATATCCTTTTCCTCAGATACCCATACTCCATTATTGTCATGAAGACTAATTAATAAATTCCTAGCACGCCGCTGTTTTGTTTGAGCGTAGAAAATTTTGAATTATGATCTCCCATTGATATCCATAAGTTTCTACTCGTTTGGTTCCAATACAACTTTTCATCCCGGTACGTCTCCTTTAACCTTAGTGTTAATTCTATTATTTCATTCAGAGATTTTGCGTCATCATTTTTTGCCACTTCTAATTCTGTCTTCAGATCTTCAATATTTTCTCGCCCATATGATATTAAGTTTTTCCTCCATATGGATATTCCTTTCCGACAATTTGTCAATTTCTCCACAAATTGCCCTTCCCTCCCAGTACCCTTAAATTCCAGTCATTTGTTATAGCCTCCATTAAACCTTCTTTTCCGACCCATCATTTATTTAATCTAAAACTCCTTTTGCCCCGAGAACTTTTGTACTCAATTATTATTACAATGAGTTTATGATTAGAAGCCACCGTCGGTAGATATTCTACATAAGATTTGCAAAACATGTCTTGCCAATCTTGTTAGCCAATGCTTTGTCTAACCAACATCGTATAGGTTTTTTATCTCGCCAACAACGCCAAGGTAAACAGTCCTTCAAATACGAAAAGTCTAGAAGCCCGAAACCTCTAATCGTTAAATTAAAAGGAATAAAACACGAGACATGCCTCAAACCCCCCCCCCCTTTCATGATTTCCCATCAACTCACTAAAACCTCCTATAAAAACGAAGGCATGGTACGTGTTAAACCAATCCGCGTTAGCTGTTCCCAGACTTGATCTTTATTTATGGGAATTGGGTCCCCATATACAAGTGTTAGATGAATTGTTTTTCCCTTAAGAACAATCTCGATGTCCAAAACGCGATTATTTGCAAATAAAACCGTAACATTAAAATTATTATTATAAAATAGGTTAAACCCGTCACTACAACCCATGGGCTCAACCGTTAACAAATCATCACAAATAAAATGATGATTATATATATATATATATATATATATATATATATTTCTCATAAATTAATATGGTTATATATTTATAGGATTAAATTTTATATTTCGGATTTATCATTAAAGATAGTGTAATTTGGATATTTGATCTTGGTATTATTGGGAATTGGATTGATAAGGAAGGCGAATCTAAGAGGTTTTAGAGGCAGTACCTAAGGATATGGTTGAGAGAGATCATTTTGCCTTGGGGATGTCTACATGGAACGAGATTCAGAATATGAATTACAACAATTATGGGCATTAGCTATAACCAAGAAAGATGTCATCTCCTGCTGCCGGAGATGTTTTGATGGGAAACGATATAACAGATGGATCACAACCAATGATTGTTTCAAAGTTTATTGGAGTTTCGTCAAAACGAGGATAGCCAAACAAAACAATGTCAGATTAAGGAAGAAGACGGATAAGAACGATAATAGATTTGATAATCTATTAGCGTGTAAGGCTTAGGAAAGAAATCGACGTTTAATTCACTAGTTCCATCGTATTTTCTTCTTAACTTTAATCATTTCTTGGTTGTATGTGTATGTCTAAAGAATAAGTATGTTATCTCCGTTTCAAGTTTATTAAAGTAAAGCTAGATGCTAAAAAAATATATATATAAAATTAAGAGTGAACTAAAACCCTAGCCGCTCTCTGAAGGTGATGGTGAAGCCGACAAGCTCTTGGCATTGCGATTGGTGCTAAACTTCGGCGGCTAACGTCGGATCCTTACGTTGCACTTTGACTGCTACGGGTGGATTTGTGTGGAGTTTGTACTCTTCTGTATTATACAGATTCGTTCTCTTTGTGTCATCTACGGTGTTCTGTTCTTCGGCGTAATTGATATATCATGGTTTTTACCCGTTTTTAGCCATGATATAAGTCCTTTTTGTCGAGTCTTTTCTCTAGTTTTAGAGTCTTTCAGGTTCTTTTCAAGATATAGGCGCTATGGAGCTAATTGGAGAATTTGAGAAGCTTTTGAGGCAATCTGGAGTTGAAGCCGTTCGGGAACAAGCTCAGCATCGATCGACACTGCGAAGCATCGATCGACACCCTTCGTTTGAGAGTTCCACGACCAGAAGACCAAGCATCGATCGATACCACTTATGGCATCGGTCGATGCCCGTGACCAGGACGCGAGACAAACCCGAGATTCATTCAGAAGCTTTCCTTATTTTTCGAGATAGATTCCAAAACGTTTTAGAACATTATAATTAGGTTTTGAGAGCCTCATTAGAGGACACCTTGTGATTTCTGGAGAAAGAGTTCTTCTGCAACAGAGTTTGAAAGAAGAATTCTTGAACCTCTTTGTATTTCTACTCTATTTGATTTTTATATTATGATATCTATTCTATTCATTGTGATTATTGCATTCACCATGTCTGAGTAGATCCCCTGTTAGGATTAGGGTTACTTAAGGGTATTTGATGAATTGTTAGATCTGAATTGATTGTTAGGGAATATTCTATAGAGCTTTTCACCTAGACTTGAGTTTAATGCTGATTTTAGCCTCGCGAACTAAAATCTGACTTTAGGTTGTTAATTGGCACGGAAGTGTGATTGATTTGCCTGATCTAGTGTTTGGTGAGCAAAAGCCCTATTCGCAAAGGAATTTGGTTTAGGGATTTTGTGAACAATTGAACTTGAACTTTAATGCTTGTTTAAATTCTATGAATTTGCAAAGGAATTTGGAATTCTAGGTTTAGACATAGATAGTTTTCGCAACGACAGTTGGTTTACTTTACATCTGTGTTTCGAGTTTGAAAGCGGAGCTTAATCTATTCCTGACAATTGATTTGATTTGATAATCCTGATTTACCTGCAAGTTTCCCTAAGCCTAGCTTTTCCTCCATTGATTTTATATCCTTGACTTACTTGCTTTTGTTATTTCTTAATTCCATCTATTCTGCTTAGCTTAGTTCTTATTTCTGAATCTATTGAGTGTTATCTTGAGTCTTTGTGGTTCGACCCCTAAATTACTATAGCGACTGCTTAGATACTTTAGGGTATTAGTTTTGAGCATATCAAAATTTGGCGCCGTTGCCGGGGACTCTAATTTCACCATTAGATTACGATTTAGAATTTTGTCTAAGTGCTGAGCATCGATCGATACCCCTCAGTATCGATCGATACTCGTTGTTTATTTTCGTCACTTACGCGTTTTTCCTTTGTCTTTCAGGTGTATGCAGCATCGAGAGACCAGAGGAAGCAAGAACAAGCAGTTGATCAACCTGTCTAACGAAGAACTAGCTGATTTAGAGCGTACAATCAGAAAGCAAAAGAAACAAGCTGAGATGAATCATCCAATTGTGCTTGCTCGTGATGAAGCTGGGGTTTTGAGAGATCAGGAGGGTCACCTGTGTGACGCGCAGGGACAGAGACTTGATGCAGAAGGTAATGTTATTGCCCCTGCACCGGTTGCTAATTTGGTTATCCCACCAGCTGTGCGTGGGAATGTTGGGAATGCTCAGGGTAATCGTGCCAGAACGCTTGGGGAGTACAACAGACCGGATCAGTTCTATGCCAACCGATCTGCTATTCGTATTCCTACCTTCCAGAGGAATGACTTCGAGCTGAAGCCTGCCTACTACACACTTGTAGGTCAGCATCCGTTCCATGGTCTTTCTCATGAGCATCCCATGGATCACATCGAGAGGTTCGAGGACTTGGTCACCAGTATCAAATACAATGGAGTGTCCAATGACTTCCTCTTCTGTAAGCTCTTCCCCTACTCTCTTAGTGGAGATGCAGCTTACTGGCTGAAGCAGTTGCCTCCAGGTTCTCTGACCACTTGGGAGGAAACCAAGACTGCTTTCCTGAATAACTTCTATGATGATGCGAGGTCAGAGGAACTCAGGAACAAGATCTCCCAGTTTTCTCAGGGAGCGACTGAGGCATTCAAGGCCGCCTGGGTTCGATTTCGTTCTTATCAGAGGGACTGCCCTCACCATGGGTTCTCGCAGGTTCAGTTGTTGGGTATCTTCTTCAGAGGGATCGATTGGAGGTATCAGATGGCTTTGGACGCTGCAAGCAATGGTAACTTCAACACCAGGTATCCCGAGGACGCTTATGTGTTGATTGAGAATCTGGCTTCTAGCAACAGCACTAAGAATGCTGATTTTGAGAGGAAGAAGCAGAATGGTAGTGCTGATGGTTCACAGATAGCTGAGGTACATGCAAAGTTAGATTCAGTCCACAGTTTGCTATTGGGTAAGCAGCAGAAGGCAGTGCACTTTGCTGAGGAAGTTGAGAACATAGAAGAAGGTGAAGCTGAGGATGTCAACTACATAGGTGGTAGTGGGTATCAGAATTCATACAACCGCGGCTTCACCAACAATGCTCAGAGAGGTGGATTCAAATCTGACTTCAAGCCTGCGAATTTCGGATCTCAGAAGCCGTTTCAGAGCAGTGGATACACTCGAACTTATGGGAATTCGTCCTATCAGACGCCACCACCCAAGACTCCAGAAAGCAAAGTCGAGACTATGCTTGAACAGATTCTTGAGGGGCAGCAGAAGATGACCGTTGACTTCAATGGTAAGATGGACGCCTTATACACTGATCTGAATGGGAAGATTGAGGCTCTGAACATCCATCACAAGAAGCTGGAAACCCAGATTGCTCAGACGGCAGAGACTGTGAAGAGACAGGATGGTTTCTTACCTGGTAAGACAGTGAATCCGAGGGAACATGTTCATGCTATCACATTGAGAAGTGGTAGAGAGGTTGCTCTAAGGCAGAAGACATCCTATTCGCCTCAGAAACTCGTCGATCTTGCTGGAGACGACGACGAAGATGATCAGTTTGCTGGAAATTTGCCAGCATCGATCGATACTACCCTTGTATCGATCGATGCTCCTCCTCGACCACAACTACCTGTTCAGAATTCCACGGTTGAAAAACCGCGAGCATCGATCGATACTACCCCAGTATCGATCGATACTCATCCCAAAGTCGACCAAAACCAGAATCAGACAACAGGTCATGTCGGCAGAATATATGTACCGAAGGTTCCTTTCCCTCGACCTCCTGCTAAGTCAAAGAAAGAAACAGAAGATGCTANACAGACTTCACACCGACAAGGATCTCCTTGATCCTTGCTGATCGAGCAATCCGATTCCCTGAAGGTTTACTCGAGGATGTCCCGATCACCATTGGGAACTGCTTAGTTCCAACCGATTTCATTGTCCTTGAGTATGATGTTGAACCGCGAGATCCTTTGATATTGGGCAGACCGTTCTTAGCTACAGCTGGAGCCCTAATCGATTGCAAGAATGGGCGGATATCTCTCAACATAGGTGATTTGGTCATGACATTTAACATGGAGAAGATGATGAAGAAACCAACCATCGATGGTCAGACTTTCTTCATTGACACATTCAGTGACCTATCAGATGAGTACTTCCTGAGATTGCATCCTGAGAACCCATTAGAGAGAGCTTTGGTTTGCTCGGCTGAGACGGAGACAATTCCCACAGAGGTTGCTGCTGCCTATGCGACGATCCTTGACAGTCAAGCTGAAGCATCAATCGATACCACATGGGGTATCGATCGATGCCTACCCCTTCGACCAGAAGAGCTGCTAGTCTCTCGCACCAAATCCGATTCTCCGCCTGACTGGAGTGAAGCGAAAGCTCCTAAGCTTGACCTTAAGCCACTCCTAGCTAGCCTAAGGTACGTATTCCTTGGCCCTAACTCTACTTATCCTGTGTTTGTCAATTCTTCTTTGAACAACGCAGAGGTCGCCTTACTGCTGAGCAAGCTGCGCAAGTATCGCAAAGCTCTCGGCTATTCTCTTGATGATATTTCAGGTATATCACCAGATATGTGCATGCATCGGATTCATCTAGAGGACGAGTCGAAAGCTTCAATAGAGCATCAGCGGCGACTTAACCCGAATCTGAAAGAAGTGGTTAAGAAAGAGATCTTGAAACTGTTGGAAGCAGGAGTTATCTATGCCATTTCTGACAGCAGTTGGGTCAGTCCGGTTCACGTTGTTCCTAAGAAGGGAGGCTTCACAGTGGTTAAGAATGAGAACGATGAGCTGGTTCCGACGAGAAAAATCACTGGGCATCGCATGTGCATCGATTACAGGAAGCTGAACACCGCGACAAGGAAAGATCACTTCCCATTGCCCTTCATTGATCAGATGCTGGAGAGACTGGCTAGTCATCCCGATACATCCGGATGATCAGGAGAAGACAACTTTCACTTGTCCCTATGGCACATTTGCCTACAGGAGAATGCCATTTGGATTATGCAATGCTCCTGCTACATTTCAGAGATGTATGATGTCCATCTTCTCAGACATGATCGAGGAGTTTATGGAGGTATTCATGGATGACTTTTCTGTCTATGGCCCTTCATTTAAGGGATGTTTGGATAATTTGTGCAAGGTACTTCAGCGTTGTGAGGAGAAGCATCTGGTTCTGAAGTGGGAGACGTGCCACTTTATGGTCCAGGATGGCATTGTTCTGGGACATAAGGTCTCTAAAGCTGGGATTGAGGTTGATAAGGCGAAGATTCAGGTTATGACAAGCCTCCTGCCGCCTACATCAGTGAAGGACATTCGGAGTTTTCTTGGCCATGCTGGTTTCTACCGCAGGTTCATTCAGGATTTCTCCAAGCTAGCCCGCCCGCTTACTGCTCTGCTGTGCAAAGATGTTGCATTTGATTTTACACCAGAGTGTCTTGCTGCATTTGAGGTGATCAAGATGGCATTGGTTTCTGCTCCTATTGTGCAACCACCAGATTGGAGTCTTCTTTTTGAGGTCATGTGTGATGCAAGTGACTACGCAGTTGGATCTGTTTTGGGATAAAGGAAAGATAAGAAGCTCCACGTGATCTATTATGCCAGCAGAACGCTGGATGACGCCCAAAGGAATTACAGCACCACCGAGAAGGAATTGCTTGCTGTTGTGTTCTCCTTTGAGAAGTTTCGATCCTATCTGATAGGAAGTAAGGTGATTGTGCACACTGACCATGCTGCTCTTCGATATCTGCTCCAGAATAAAGATATGAAGCCTCGATTGTGTCGATGGGTTTTGCTGCTCCAAGGTTTCGACATAGAGATCAGGGACAAGAAGGGGGTAGAGAATGGCGTTGCAGATCATCTCTCGCGTATGAGGATCAGTGAAGAGGTTCCCATTGATGATTCTCTGCCTGAGGAGAAGATTTACTTAGTTAAGACTGGTTCTGCTTCAAATCTGTCGATGAAGAAGACGAGCATCAATCAATACATTGGGAGTATTGATCGATACCCTCATGCTTTGTTGCCTTCATTTCTTTGGCAATCATTTCTCCTGCTGAACCATGGTATGCTGACATCGCCAACTACCTTGCTGCTGATCTAGAACCAAAGCACCTCAAGAAGTATGTGAAGAAGAAGTTCATGAGAGATGTCAGACGCTACTTCTGGGATGAGCCATATTTGTACAAGCACTGCTCTGATGGGATTTGCAGAAGATGTATAGCTGAGTCTGAGGTGCCGGATATCCTGTTTCATTGCCATGGTTCTGAGTATGCTGGGCATTTTGCTACATTCAAGACAGTCTCTAAGGTTCTGCAAGCCGGTTTCTGGTGGCTTACGATGTTTAAGGATGCTCACTCTTTCATCTCTTGTTGCGATGTGTGTCAGAGACGAGGTAAGATTAGCAAGCGCCATGAGATGTCACAAAACTTCATCCTGGAGGTTGAGGTCTTTGATTGCTGGGGTATTGATTTCATGGGACCTTTCCCTCCATCGCGACAGAACCGATACATCTTAGTCGCTGTTGACTATGTCTCTAAGTGGGTAGAGGCAGTTGCTAGTCCTACCAACGATTCCGCCGTAGTCCTTAAGCTGCTTAAGACTATCATCTTCCCTCGATTTGGAGTACCTAGAGTTGTCATCAGTGATGGAGGTACTCACTTCATCAACAAGATCTTTGAGAGGCTGCCGAGGAAGTATGGTGTACACCACCGCGTTGCCACACCATATCATCCTCAGACTAGTGGACAAGTAGAGGTCTCCAACAGACAGATCAAAGAGATCTTAGAGAAGACAGTTGGTGCTACAAGGAAGGATTGGACGCTGAAATTAGACGACGCTCTTTGGGCATACAGAACAGCGTTTAAGACGCCACTCGGGACAACACCATTCCATTTGCTGTATGGAAAGGCATGCCATCTTCCTGTTGAGATAGAGCACAAGGCAGCCTGGGCTACAAAACTATTGAATTTCGACATCAAGTCTGCTGCACAAAGGCGATTGGTTCAGTTGAATGAGTTGGATGAGATCAGACACTCCGCCTATGAGAATTCCAAGTTGTACAAGGAAAGGACCAAGGCTTATCATGACAAGAAGATCCTTTCCCGACACTTTGAACCAAATGACCAGGTACTTCTGTATAACTATCGTTTGCAATTGTTTCCTGGGAAATTGCGTTCTCGTTGGTTAGGTCCCTTCACAATCAAGGAGGTCCGCCCTCATGGTGCTGTAGTGTTACTGAGTGCTGAAGGAAAGGAGTTCACTGTCAATGGACAAAGGGTGAAACACTATTGGGCGAAAGCCACCATTCCAGATGGACACATTGTGCCTCTGGCTGAACCACCCGCTGCCTGACTGATCTCCATGTCAAGCTAATGACATTAAACAAGCGCTTGGTGGGAGGCAACCCACTGGTGAGTCTGGCAAGACACTTGCGGCCTGACTCTGCTCGGAGTCAGCCTCGCCGTTCAGCAGCACCGCCAAAGGATCATAAAAAAAAACTGCTCCCCGCTTCTTCATTTCCTCACCACCAGAGCTACCCATGGAGACAGCTACCTTTCAGAGGTACGTGGTGGAGAGTCTTCAGAGCATCTGGTCTGCTGTTTCTTCGCTGTCGCTGGCATGTCCTCCACTGACGGCCCATCCCTCTGCTGCTGGCCTTTCGACGCGCTACCCCTACCGTCTCTGAGTCAGATTCTGATGAGGATTCAGACTAGCTTGTTCCTTGGTTTCACATTTCCCTTCTTTTATTTCTTTTGTTTTGCTTTTCTTTTCTGAACTTGTCTAATCTCATTGTCAAAACTTGTTGGAACTTATGGCTATATACTATTCTGTTGCTTCTAACTATGTTCTCTGATCTGACAGTACTTCACCTAACTTTTGGCTTCAGTAGACACTAATCTCGAGTTTCAGAATCTGACACAGACGCTTCGGCATCGATCGATACTCCTCAGTATCGATTGATGCCCATCATTTCCACGGTATTGTTGACCTTACCCACAACCAATTGTTCTTCTGTTGTTTTTCTGTGTTATTTTGCTTCCTCTAGGATAGATAACACTGGGGACAGTGTTGTTTTAAGTCTGGGGGGAGGTGATTACTGACATTTGGTGTTTGTTTTTGTTAAGAGTCAGTCCAGTTTTGAGTCTTTTTGAGTCAAATTTTTGTTTTAATTGAATCAAACTTGTTGGAGATTATGAACCTTTGCTTGATTCAGTGTCCTGACTTTATTTTTGAGTAACCAACTGTCACAGATCCAGCCTTAAGATCGACTAATGAAAAATCCAAAGGCTAACCAATTAACCAGGAAACACCCATGTCTCCAGCAAATTTCTTCTGAATCCTGAGCAATTTGCCACTTCACTCCTGAGGTTGGTATTTCACTGAAACTTGATCAATCATTCATATCTGGCAAAGGAACCCATGCGTTTGATAAAAATGGTAGACCTCTCCCTTGACACATAATGGTGCATAAAGATGAGATGATTTCCGCCGAGTAGAGGGCTAGGGACATTCCCTGTGATCCCATTATTCTACTTGGATAAGGATTGATCACACAAAAGTCTGAAGCGAGGGGTAGGAACATTTCCTGAGACCCCATTATTCGCCTAAGAGCTTTTGACACTTGTGAGAGGGGAGAACCGGGGATTAGGTGGCCATCACCATCAATACTCGCGTCTTGAACCTTGATTTGTGTATGCAAAGCTTAATTTGAAATCAGAAACATAAAAAGAGATAAGTATGGGGGAGAGGAAATCAATACAAAGTGTAAAATTTGAGTGGTTCCTTAGTCATGATATCGCATGAAGAAGAATCTAGAAGGTTCTTGAATATCAACATCAGTGATGAAACGGCAATGAAGGATTTAGTATGATTGATGCTGTGAGGTAATGTGTGGATAATGGGAAACTGCAACAGCCTAAGGAGAAATACATGGTGGTCCGATCTGAAACTGTTTAGGTGACAACTGAGAGCTTGGAAAATGGTCATTATCATGTCTCAAGAAAAAGGTGAGTCTCCATGTTTCAAACTTCTTTCTCTGTTTGTTTTTCTGTTTGCTTGAGGGCAAGCAAAGACTAAGTCTGGGGAGTTGATATATCATGGTTTTTACCCGTTTTAGCCATGATATAAGTCCTTTTGTTGAGTCTTTTCTCTATTTTTAAGGTCTTTCAGGTTCTTTTCAAGTTATAGGCGCTATGGAGCTAATTGGAGGATTGTAGAAGCTTTTGAGGCAATCTGGAGTTGAAGCTGTTCGGGAACAAGCTCAGCATCGATCGACACTGAGAAGCATCGATCGACACCCTTTGTTTGAGAGTTCCACGACCAAAGACCAAGCATCGATCGATACCACTTATAGTATCGATCGTGCCCGTGACTAGAACGCAAAACAAACCGAGATTTATTCAGAAGCTTTCCTTATTTTTTCGAGAGAGATTCCAAAACGTTTTAGAACAATATAATTAGGTTTTAGAACCTCCTTAGAGGATACCTTGTGATTTCTGGAGATAGAGTTTTTCTGCAACTGAGTTTTTGGAGAAGAACTCTTGAACCTCTTTGTTTCTTACTCTATTTCAATTTTTATTATGATATCTATTATATTCATTGTGTTTGTTGCATTCACCATGTCTGAGTAGATCCCC